>JBBPCZ010000156.1:11932627-11948343 GCA_037974445.1 Brycinus macrolepidotus | reverse complement strand
TGTGTGTGTGTGTGTGTGTGTGTGTGTGTGTGTGTGTGTGTGTGTGTGTGTGTGTGTGTGTGTGTGTGTGTGTAGCTATCAATATCCAGCAGATTTCAGCAGGTTTAGCAGTGAACAGAATCATGCATATTTAACCTTGATCGGAATCCCGTGGCTCAAGCACATATAACAGTGGTCAAATCCCGGATATACCAGGTAACTTATAGCAGGGTATTCATGCCTGGATGAGTCTGTGCTGACTCCTAGGAACTACATATTAATCAAAGTCAGTACTTTTTTCCATATATATAAACTGTTCACTGCTCTATTTCTGTGTCGCTTTCACAATGAAACTTGGCAGAAATTACTGTGAACATGACTGAAACAGATGAAAGGCTCTGTGATGCTCAGAAGTTGTGCTTCATAACTGTATTTGGAATACGATGTTGTCATTTATCGCAGTCATTTTTCAGATAATAAATGTTTGTCAAAATTCAAGCTTACTGTAGTGTCCATTTCTTTGCAGCCAATGTTTTGACTAGTGATATGTTGTATACTGCATCACTCCTCACTTTTACTGACAGTTTTGCTGTGTTTGAAGATCTCTAAGCACTGGGTGTAAAAACTAAGATGATCCTTGTCCCTGTGTGTTCTGCTAAACGTCCTTGAACATTGCAGAAGGAGCTTTAAATCGCAATGGCTGGAAAAAAAGTTTAGCGCCAGGTAAAAGAGCCAGGCTGTAGGTGGGTTTCCCTGTAAAGGACGAGGGACGAGGGATGAGGGACGAGGGACGGGCTGGACCGCCATCAGCATGCAGACAGCATGAGGCGCATCGATCGATGGGACTGCTGCCGTCAGCCCGAAAGCTGATGGTGTGTGTATTTGTGTGTGGGCATGTTTACGTGTGTGTATTTGTGTGTGGGTGTGTTTACGTGTGTGTGTTTGTGTGTGTGCCTGCTGCAGCAGGGCACGGATGCCCGGCATGCCCCACTGGCGTTGCCTGTCAGCTTGTTTATGCAGTGGCTGAAGTGATGACCAGAGGCACAAGGACAGGTCCTGCTAGCATGCTTCAAGCTCTGCGGTTGTCCAGCCTGACCACGGAGCCGAGGCGCATCCATCACTCAGCGACCCAACTGGAGACAGGGAGGGAGCAGTCATTCAAGCCCCATAAAGATGGACGAACCTGTCAAAATGTGTGACATTCGATAGTCTTAAGCTTTTTGTATCAACTTGTTAAGCTCAAGTGTGTGGTTTGTCCTGTGAAACTTTTAGGGACTGTGACTGGATTCCTGAAAACAAATGGCAAGATATCAATGGTGGGATGGATTAAGAACACAGGGAAAGAATGAATCTGCTCCAATTCCGAAACAGATTTTGCGTGAAGAATAACAAAATTGCTTGTTACATAAAGTGAAGAAAGGTTGGTCGTGTAACACCAGCCTGACATCAACAGTAGAACAAGCAGCTAGATCCTATACTAGAGTTACCATCTCAAAAGTTTACTCATGATTCTAAGTGGCACAACTGTCTTGAGCTCTCAGTTGACCTGCCATTCAGAGAATGGAAATGGTGTATGTAAAGCAAGGCATCATTCTTGAGTCACTTGTCTTGTATAAAAAAATGACAGGAGATGGAAAATGTTCTTTTAATTTAAGTACATTTTAAGTTAATGTAATTGAATTGTATTACATTATACATTTTGGACCGTTACTATTGGTCTGTACTAGGGCAGAGGTTCTATTCCAACAGCAACAACATGTTTAACAACATTGTGTTTGCTGCAATGTTTGACGATTATGCGGTGGTGGTGTGGCTGAACAAAACATCCTTCATCTTGCAACCACCGGCATGTGTACATGAACAGAAGACATTTGCAAGTTAGATTTACTTTGTGGCTGCAGTGCGTTTTTAGTGTGTAGCCTGCTGTGATTAGGATTTAGCTGTTAGCATTTTGTTTGCAGAGCTGTTTCACGTTGTAGCGCTGTTTAATGCTAAACAAATTATATTACTGTGCTTTGTGTTATCTGTCGCATGTACATTTTATTGTTCACTGATCATTTTTACAGCCTTATGACCCTCAGACATGCATGTGATCCCATATACTGACCACTGCCTCCCCTGACTGCTGTCCTTTTGATTAAAAGTGCAGAAAGATCTGCGTCCCTTGAAGTGAAGCTCTTAGGAGTTCCCCCAGCATTATTTTTTGTCGTTCTTATCATTTTAAATCTAAGAACAGGCAAACAGTTCAACTATCTATCATTTTTCACAACCAAAATAATATATTCATCATTGATCTGGTTGTCAAATAGCATCTTAAGGTAAAAAGCATTCATCAGGAAATCAATTTGAACACACATGAACACATATGAACACATCTCCCCCATTTTCTACAAACTTCACTGGCTACCCATGTCTTGCCATATTCAGTCTAAGCTACTTCTGAATACCATTAAAACTGTCCAGTTACTTCACTCATCTACTCCTACCCGTTCTTTACATACGTCTGGTACTGGCTTGCTTAAGTCCCCAGGTTTCGACTTCAGTGGGAGGTAGATCTTTTAGTGTTGTGGCTCCTAAACTATGGAACTCCCTCCCTATCTATCAACTTGCTCCTTTGTTGATCGATTTGCTACTATAATCTGTGTTGATGTAATTTACCATCTTTAATGTTTTTATCCACTACTGTGTTAAATGCTGTTTCTTGTTCTATGTCTGAACTGTCTGCAATGCTACCTTGAGTTTGAGAAAGGTGCTATATAAATAAAAACTATTATAATACAAATTATTATTTAACACCCCCACGCCCAAACCCTCGTCCCTGGCATCACTCAGCAAAAGTGTCTTTTTGCTGACCTAACAGAATTGGCTGTTAATGTTCTCCAAGCGTGTAGAGATGTACAATGGCAGTTTGAAAAGAGAGGCTGGCTTCACGTGACTTAGAGGAAGCATGTTGGAATTGGAGAAAATGCTAAGATAAAAACAAAAACAGTATTGTGAAGCTTCTGTTGTGATGTGTGTCAAAAATACTTTTTTTCATATCCTGGTAGAAGCCCTAATAGTGATTGTCACAGTTGCTCCTTTCAAAGCTTGGTATGTAATAGTACATGTTTAGACTGGCAGGCCTTTTAGGCTCTAAACAAATGCCTTAATCAACCTGGAGCTCCACTACTGTTATCACTCAGGATCCAGGTACTACAGTTGCTCCCCTTTACTGTCCAGTCAGAGAGTTCCTATAATGGGATGATTTGTGTAGGCTATGTGTTCATCATACCTCAGTGGCTTCTGAGGCTACTCTAGACTTGATTAGAACTCAAAGCGTGGAAATTTGACCCTATGTCCATTTAAAAATGTGATTTCAGTTCTTTTTTTGTAGATTAGGCTTGAGCCTCTTGAAAGTGGTATCCAGAATCGATGACCATCCAACGTCATGTCATCTTTCTTCTTTTATTTTGTAGTCTGTTTCCTTTACTAGCCCTTATATGTTGTCTCTCTTTGAAACAGGGCAACAAAACACCATTATAGAGCAGCGCAAGACATTTTTACTGTGTTTGGGTTCGCTCTAGCCTTAGCCAAGTATGGAGCAGCATCTCTTATCAATGATTTTGAAGTTACACAAAAGTAACATAAATACAAAACCTACTTATAAGAAATGATTACTTGGACAATGATACACATTATATGTTCTTGCAGGCCTGCTATGTGGTTTTAAAATAGGCCTAAATTTTCCATGAGTTGCGCTACACATGGACATGTACTGTGGTTTGGCTGGTCCTCTGAGCCAGCATTGTGGGTCTTTTTGTCATTTTGAAGGCCTCTTTCCCCATTCACCCCTCTTTCCCCTCTCGGTGCTGATTCTGTAGTCTCCTTACAGCAGCGTCCCTCCTTCTCTTGGAAAGCTTTCCGGGGAAATCCCTCTTTCCTGAAACGTGGAGTCATCTGGGGTGAGGCAGAAGGGAGCGAGTCCATTAAGCTGTGAAAATCAGAGTGCCAAGCCCAGAATCCCGAGGGGCTATGCCCTAGGGAGCCACACCTCCTCTTCTTAACCGATCTAATTTGCTGGGCAGGATGGAGAGAGCGAAGGAGAGGGAACGAGAGAGAGGGAGAGACAGAGAGAGTCAGTGGCGGGGGGGAGGGGGGGGTTTGAGGAGGAGGAACGCACTCTTGAAAGCCATCAGGAAGCTGTTTTCTTCCTCTGCTAGAGATGAAATGGAGATGCTTTCAAGCAACATTTTATGATGTCTGCACATTGTTTTCTGAAGGATTTTTGGCTTGGTGTATACACAGTGGTCAGATGCGTCACTTCTCTCTACTGAAGCAATTTTCTGGTGTTTCTCAGTGATGTCGTGACATCTTGTAATCCGCTGTTATGACATAAGGATGAAAGAATGAAACTATCAGATAACTTATAAACACTGCATAGCGCTTGACATTTTTATTGAATGGTATTGCGCAAACGCAGAAGTTCTAATTCACACACTCAGGACTGTCTGTCAAATTTACATTTGATGGCACAAACGATCTGGTAGTGCGAGAGTGAAAACCAGTCAGTCTAGCCATTCTAGCTCCTGAGTGATCAGAGGCCTTCCAGCATTTTCAAACGTGTAATTTTTACAACTTAAAACGGTCACAAGACTGTTTCCACTATTCTTAAAATCAGTAATGTAATCTAGCAAGTGGTTCAGGCAACAGCCAATGAGAGTGCTTGGAGAAAGATTAAAAAAAGCTGAAAGGATTTGCTTGCATGGATGTTAGCAAATGCGCAAGTGCATTTGGAACTTTACTGGCTTATTAACCTCCCACTTCACATGTCAGCTTGCCAGTGTGTAGTAAAATACTTCTCAGTTTCACTAAGAATAGAAAGATACCCGCTTTTCTCAACTCCATATTTATCCCCAGTTTAAGTTTTTTACTATGGTTATGTGTGTACATGACAACACCAAGAAGACCAGGCTAGTTTCAGCAGTGTTTTTCAGTTTTTGTAAGGATTTTGACCAATTTTTTGCATTCAAAAGATTTGAGAAGTCAAGCAATTCTGTAAAAGACATGCTGTCCCATTTTGCGATCTGTTGAGGTTTTGTAAGTTGTTTGTTGTACGTCCAGCTTTGGCTGTTCTGGAGACTATAATTATCAGTGTTATTAACTTACAAGTGTATAATTATCTGAATTTCTACATGAATGGCTTCTTAAATGTGTGCGGATCAAAATCATAGTAATACACAAGGACTGACTTATTTAACAAACATTTTACAGCCCCATTTCTTTAAAAGAAAGGCCTGGATCTTGAAGATTCTTGACCTGATAATTAATAGTCAAAGTCAGATTTGAGAGGAAAAAAAAGTAATTCAAATGAGGTTAGAAATATGTAGCTTCCCTGGGTGTTTCAGACCAAATGGAGGCTGACAGTTGTGGCAGCATAAACAGCCCCGTGACAGCAGGCGTTTTTAGATTATTATGATTTTAAATGTTTTTTAATAACAGTTATGATTTTTTTAAAGTTTTTTTTGATCATTTTCATTTTCTGGCAGAAGTTGGTATTTATTTGAGATATCTGATTACTGAGGTAAACTTGCGTTTGATATGATGTCTGACACCTCATTAAAGCACTGTTAGCATTTGTTGGTTAAGATTAGTCAGCAACTTTAGCTCAGACGTCTGGTGAGAGTAGAGTGACCAAAGGAGGAAAGGACCACAATCCAAAATAGAGCACATATTCTCAGTCCAAATTATTGACTGCCCCATTAAACGTAACTAATGGAACAAATATCCTTTGCTGACATTAACCAGATGCCTTCAGTAGCTGCTGATCAGTCCTGCTCTCCAGTTAGGAGGTTTCAATTTAAGCCTCAGCATTTTAATGCGATTGGATGTCTGGATTTTTCTCATCCATTCCCTAAAATGTAACACATTCTATTTGAGCCACACTATTGTTTTTTGCTCTTAAGGTTTGGCGACGTTGTCATGTTCCATGACCACACCTCTTTTGAATGTGCTCCTGTTCTGCTGTGGAATTTCTTGACACAACTGGTTTTATGTCTCCAATTACTCTGGGTTTATCATTCAAAGTTAAGATATTTTTGTTCATCATTTCACAGATAAACTGATTCGGACTGATGGAGATGCAAGTGTAACCCTGTCTGGCTTCAGCAGTTTTTCTCCTGAGGTCCTCTGAAATCTCAAAATTACGCTTGGAAAGACCTCTGTTCAGCGGAGCACATAACTTTCTGCAGTGACTTTGTTCATTCAAACCATTTTTTTAATAAAGAAATGGCATTGTAATGTAATTGTAAATCGAGTTTTATTAAATAAATCTTAGTTTTAGAAGCTGTTTAAGCTGAAATCCAGGTCATTCAAGAGAGTTTCCCTCTTCTCCTGTTCTCATGTGACTCTGAAAGGCATCAGCACATCTTGCTGTCTCACCGTAGGACGTCAGGCTAATGGCGAGCGGTGTTAGCCACAGGGTGCTTTCAGGTCGCCTGACCCTGCAACGTGTTGCTCCCAGCGGGCTGCACAGGCCCTGCACATTGACGGGTCACTCCTCCCTGCGCTCACAGTGTGCTATCGTCCGCCGTCACTTTCTGTCACACATCTTTTTCTGAAGGTTAATCACCAGATGTGCCTGTGCTCTGGCTCCCTCACTGCCAAGGCTTTTTTAAAATTTCATACGATATTTCATCTGACATTGTCATCTGTGGAGATGCTGCCTTTGAGTGTCCAAGGGCAAGAGGGCGAGTATTATTTTTAGCCACCTCCAGTAGGACCCCGGCTGGCAGCTTTGTGCCAGAGTTGTACTGCTAATAATCTTTCTCTGCGCCCGTGCTCATCATCATACTTCTCCACAGACACTGATGAGGCTGCTTACCAAGGGAGCTCTCGGTCCGATGCTGCCTCTCTCCACTCATATACCCTATGCTGCCCTTGCGGTCACCTCTGAATTTAAGCGACTCCTTAAATCTCTGCTGTCGAATGCCAGTTTAAGAAGAAATGTGTAATTCTGTTGGCTCATGACCTTAAAGGCACTTTTATGCACTTCCCCTCCTTTTAGAAACTGCTAATCTTCAGCATTTTGCTCCATCCTCTCTTCTCATAGGCTGGGCTGATCCATTTCAGTAGCACAAGGCAGGAGGCTAGCTGCAAGAAAAGTCACTCCAAGGGCACTTTCTGGTTCCCTTAAGGACATGCGTATGTACCTGAATTGCATCGCAGTCCTGTGGAACATTGAGCTCAGCATTCTCGGACATCACGTAATCTTTGGAGGAACACTCATGAAACATTAAAAGTAAGGCATTGCTGTCAGGAACAGAGTGCTAGAGTACAGGTTTCAGCATGTCTCAGAGAATGGGTGCCATTTTAATTTTCTTTTTCTTGTCCTGATGTCAGAACTGTGTTTTATGGCGGGTTGGAAGTGTAATACACAAGTACACATTTCAGTGTAAAGTGTAGGCCGTAGAAGCCTCGCAGATTGTTCTGTTACATAGTCAAACCGGGTCATGAAAACCATGGCAGTATGGAATCCTCCTGATGTTATTTTCTGACATTTTTGTTGAGACTTTCTCTGCATCTGACCTTTTATAGTCCTCTTAGGCAGATGAGAATCAGGGAGTTCATCAACCCTTCTAAGTGTTTGCAGAGGTGGTGCCTTGCATGGGACCTCCACCATGCTGCAGGATCGTACCACAGCTCGCATCGCCTCCCCCAGAGTAACATTGCTTACATAAAGCCTCGTGCCACATGTGGCCTAAAATCTTCATGGAAAGAGTAATAATTTTTCTCAGGACGTTCAAAACACACTGAATTCGGCTGAACAGCACTGGGGTAAACACGGTTTGGAGGACTAAGACCTGGTGAGGGTTTTCTGCCATGCACTTTCATATAGTGCAGTGCGCCAGCTCTCTGATATGAGGAAATGTCTGCTGGGGGGCTATTTTTAGCCGGGATTATTATTACTATGCGCTCCACGCTCTCAGGCTGGCCGCCGCAGCGCTGCGAGATTGAAGGGAGTGAGGGCAGAGTGGCCCACTGTAAACGGCTCCTGAATTATGGAGTCTTGAACAGGAACACGATGAACCGCCACAAGAGCCGTTTCCCCCGGCCAGTGACCAACTATGCCAGAGCTGCGTCACACGCTGCTGCGCAGACAGCAGAAAATGTGCCTGATGATGTTAGCAGTGCGCAAGTCAGGAAAAGAAATGTTTTGTTGGTTGACATTGCAAAGCTGACTTTTCCTTTGCTTTAAAATCCTCCCTTAACAGTACTTTCTGTATTCATAGTCTCAAACTAATTTTTTGCACCCCGGGGCAGAAAAGGAGCTGCAAGACCCTTGGGCCATTCAGTTTAACTGTACCGCTCGAGGTGTAAACACAGAGTTCATTTATACTGTTGTTTGCTCACCTGCTCCGCTGCAAATCCTATTGCATGGATTAACAAGCAAGGGGTCTTTGCCCACAATGCAACATTCACTTGTAGGTCCCCCTGCCTTGCATGGCAGGCCCAGCTGCACAAGAGAGAGGCATGTTGGGGCCCCAGTCGCAGCACCTTGTCCCTGACCTGGCCTTTTGGAGCATGGCAGCTGTTGGGCTGTGGTGCCCCAGAGCTGAGGGCTGGAACGAGGGTGGGGAGGCCCCAAGTGGCGAAGGGGGACAGCTCCCCTTAGTGCCGAAGGGGCCAAGCTGCTGCTCGCGAGCGGACCTCCTTTGTACGCGAGCCCCTCCTGGAACAAAGCGTGCAGCCGGGTGCATAAAGCCTACAGATGGCACTAAGCGACGGGGCCATATCAATAATAATGGATAGCAGACAAAAAGCTGGGCTGCGGCAAGGATTAGGCCCACTTGGGCCTCCTCCACTTCTGTACAGTGTGTCTGGGATGAGGTTAACCCCTATCTGCGTGCTCCACTGCGCATCTGCTCCCAGACAGCTCATGTGCCAAGTGCGTGCATTAAGTGCCCAGAATTCTACTGCATTATGTACGTCCTGATGTTGCCAAGGAGATGCCTGTTCCCTGAGCAGGCTTGGGCCACATTGTTCTCTTGAAGTGTGTGTATTCACAAAGTACGCAGTTGGACTTGTGAATTGTTAAGGTACTTTGTGCTCAAGGAGGTTTCTTGAAGAATCACCAAATGTCACTGAATGACAAATAATTTGTTTCAATATAATCTAGCCTCCACCACTTAGCCATACATGCCTAAAAACATTTCTTTTTTGGTCTTTATACTTTTTTCATTTGTGGTCTGGCCTCAGGTGATATTACTATAAATATTAAAGGTTAGAACCATCCAATGTGGTGAAAGGTGCTGTATACACACAGCAGCCACATGAAGGCTAAAGATTTTGAAAAGAGTTATTGTCATTACTCTGTGGCCCCATTCACGTTGCCAGATGTCCTTCTTTACTGCACATTATAAAGGACAGGGTAAAAGCAGCAATATGGCTAGGTAACAGTTGTGGCTCTCTTGTAAACTCAAGATCATACTTAAGAAGTTTTCTTCCGAGGAAGGCAGAATAGTAAAGGTGTCAACAAATAATTGCTTTAAATAAAATTAGTTGCCTTAGTCAGATGTTGAAATCTGACCTATATTTCAAACCAGTATTTGTTGATGCGTTTATTGTAATCCTAAAGAGAAGAATGTTTAGCTTACACTGAGCTACTGTGCTAAATTGTCTGCATTCCGTTTTTTTTCTACTGCGTTGGTAACCTCACAGAAATATTACAATATGTATTACAATATCACATAATACTCCATGTTGCTAATCCAGGTAGCTTTTTGCACTTTTAACGCATTTTCCTTTATGTATTTTTATTTCTTTTATCCCTCTCATTATCTTGTTTTATTTTATTCTAACCTATTTTTTATTCATTCTTATTTTATTTTCCATTTCTGTAAAGCACATTGAATGACCTTCTGTGTATGATAATGTGCTATATAAATAAACTTGACTTGACTTGACTTGACTTAAGCATAAGCAGCAGTGGATATGCACATAGAAAAGTAACACTGGCCCTCAGTTCTCATTTTGGTGCATCCTTATCTCTTTCCTCTAATTTCTAAAACATCCGCAATGGCTGTAAATATTGCGCTAATGAGTACAATGCTTGATATGATTTGCAATGATCTGTAATGCTTGAACAGACCTCATGCAATATACAATACAGTTTATATATTCCACGGTAAATGAGCCTCTTGACCAGATAGTTAAATATAACAAAAATTATGTGGCCTCTAGAAAACTTGAAAGTAGACTAGTTCGTGAAAGTAGACACATCCCTCTGAGCACTTTTCACGCATAGAACATAATATTGGGGTGCCTTTACTCGTAATGTTTAGAATTCACACAGGCCACCCTTGAACAGTATTTTATTAGGATGCACATGTTCATATTCACCACCAAAATTGCAGTAAACAGGAGGTGGTGTTCTTAGCATAAATGACTAAATACGCTC
Organism: Brycinus macrolepidotus; assembly: GCA_037974445.1. NCBI lineage: Eukaryota > Metazoa > Chordata > Actinopteri > Characiformes > Alestidae > Brycinus > Brycinus macrolepidotus. The sequence continues at coordinate 11,937,929 of JBBPCZ010000156.1, read as the reverse complement.
CTGTGACTTTATTTTCTCAGAAAAACTCAACCCTATAAAACAAATGTGATAGACGTTTTACTTTGCCGACCAAGCTGCAGGGGAGACTTCTTCAGAAAATATCCCTCTCAAAACTAAACTACAAAAGTCAGCTGTAAAACGAAATCATCAGAAAAATATTCAACTTTGCCGGCTGTAATCTAACGTCACTGTATTTCCCGATATTGCTTTGGCTTCTTTTCACACATGAGTGCTCTTGGTAATTTCCCAGATATTGTGCTAAGTCTTGTGCAGGTAAACTGCTGTGTCAACTTTTCCAGGGTTTTAACTCCAGCTGCCATTCACAGTTTAACCCCTTCTTGTTTAATTACCCTTAAATAACTGGCGAAAAGTACATGAAAGGGGCTCTTGTCTAATGGTTAAATGATTTTGGTGTTTGGGGCCTGTGTTGTTATCCATTTGACTGGGCAGAGTTGTGTAACATTGTAGGTGCCACCATGTTGACACATTGCCTCGGGGAAGAGAAAAAAGCTCTGGACACGGCTTTGTTCCCTATTTCCTGTCAGCCGAGCCTCTTTTGGTCCAGATCCATAGGCCCACTCTGGGAAACCACAAAACCTTGCTTGCTTACTCATAGGATCTCAGGAAGTGTAACTGCCAGGGGACACCCTTTCAGGAGCTTATTGGAGGAAGTTAGACTTAAGTAGCAACAACAAAAACAACTCAAACACCCCAAACTCCTTTGCTGACACAGGGGGCTTGTGTTTGTGTGTTTTGTGATATGGACAGTTCAAACAGGATTTTTGATAGATACGTTGCTTATATAGCTCAGTACAGATACAAGAGAAATGTCAAAACTGCAAAGATGGTCTATATATAGCATAATTCAACTGTGCAGCATAATTCAACTGACCTGGGTAAGGTAAAGGAAGACAATTGTGATGTCATAACTGAGATCGGGGTAGGAAGAGTCATCTATAAATAGATTGCACCTGAGCCTTCTGACAAGATTAAGTCCTTAAAAAGATTCAGCCTAAAAGCTCTACCTACACAATTTTCCAGTATGGCACGTGGCCTAAGCCAGTGGTTCACGTAAAGCTTTGGTTAGTTAAAGAACAGTTTATTATGCAACAGATTACTGCTCAGTTTCAGACCAGCCACTGGCAGTTACAGCCGGAGGAGACGGATGCGGGTGGGCTGTTCAGCTGAAATGAAGCTGTATTGCTTCTGGAATGGGTGCAGCTGTGGATGTGTGTACACTGGCTGCTGTAAAAGCCAATTTTGCGCTTGCGCTCATTGTGGCACTGGTGAGGACTCTAGCACAGATAACTCTTGCGACAGACAACCGAATGTGACAGGCACCAGAGAGGAAGCTGACATTTCTGTGCGGAAGCAGCACATTGAGAAGTGGTTATTTGTAAGGCTTCTCGGCCGCTTTGAGGAAGGGGTGTACGCGCTGCACATGTGATCTCTGGCCCGTCTGAGGGCGAGCCAGGAGCCAGCCAATCTCTAGCCCTGCTGTGACCTCTAGTGTCTCAGGCTAGTCTGAAGAGCCAGGCAAGTTCTCGCTAATTGCTATTCGAAACAGGCGCGGCACAAGGCTTAGCGTCTCTTTTGGATTAAACAAAGACGTTGGTTGTTTTGCTCAAAAGCAGAGGTCTTCCTTGCATGACTACCCTGCTTCCCCCCCACCCCCCCCACATACACTACCACCACTTCCAATCATGCCCCCCTTGCCCCCCTAACCCCCCCACATCAAAAAAAAAAAAAAAGACAACTGCCTTTGTGTTCTGAGAAGGGTTTTTGTTATTCGTATGCAAATGAGGAAGTCTGTGGTGCCACTAACCCCACAAAACAAACAATTCTTTTATATGCCTTTATCGTGATTTCCTGTTTTCAACGAGACAACTCCACTATTAGGCGAGGACGATGTACTATAGTGTCAAGGACAACAATGGACCGTTGTGAACAATCAGACCGTTTTGGTCTTGACACTGTGCATTTTTGAATGTCTTAATTCTGCTTGTTCCCCACCGCATGCTGAACTTGTGCAGCCTCTTCAGCATGTGAGGAGGACCCTCTTATCTGTATGGCCAATGTCACACGAGTCCAGATTGATGTTTATGGCTTGAACACAGGCATCTTTTCATTGTCCACAAGCCTTAAGACACCCCAACACACCTCCAGCAGCAGAGCCAGTGAGGATATTATGATTGGCAGAGTGCTATGGATAGCTGTAGAAGTCCACAATTGCCCAAGTATCTATGTGCTGTAAATTCTATAAATGTTCAGAGCGTAAATGCACAGACCAGCCCCATGGCACAGTAGAGAGCACATGGAAGGAAGTGGGGACAACTGAGAGAGCGCTTTGTCTTACACATCGACGTTGCTATGGCACTTCTTTTTACACTGACCACAACTGTTAAACTTCCATTAAAGGAGTTGCCCTAGTGGTAATGGGGTCTTCTAGCGTGACTCAGTAAGCTGGTGTCCCACAGCACCATCTTCAGCTCAGGAAGTAGAACTGCAACCATCTGACACAGACTTCTTCTGTGTTCTGTAATATAACGGTGTGTGTTTCAGCAGCACCTGTACTATGCATGTAGTGTTAAATACAGCTTGTATTTTTGCATATGAACCTGGTTCTCAGCCAGAATGCTTAAAGAATAACCAGCGCCATAAATTATTTGCACCTTTGGTAAAGATGGGTAAAACAACAAAATGGAATGATTAACAGAATGTGTGATTCATTTGCTCTGTCACATACTGATTGCTTGCTGTGTATTCTTCAGTCTCATTATAGGAGGAGGGTCATTGCTGTTATGTTGGCAAATAAGGGTTGCACTGAATGCAGGTTTTACTGAAAAAAGGCTTTTGTTTTTTATTCTCTTTTCATCTTTGTTTTGTGTTCTACATTTGCTGTAAATAAAGTTTAGTTTTGACTTATTTTTGTGGGGGATTGAGCTTATTTTATGCTTTTTTTTTTTTTTTAATGAATATTTACTAAGGTGCCAATACTAAGGTGAACATGCTCGATACATGCTGCCTTACACTCCTCTCTAGGGACAGAGAGAGGGAGACAGAGAGAGGGAGACAGAGAGAGGGAGACAGAGAGAGGGAGACAGAAAGTATGTGTGTTTAGGTGTGTAAATCCTGGCAGCAGCCCTGGCCCACGCCTGCCACTGCTGCTGCATGCGCTCCTGCGTCCGCACTCAAGGGCCAGCCTGCTTTTAATTGCAGATAAGTGTGCTCACACAAGTGACCTTTTGTAGATGAAGGCCAAACATGCTCCTTTCATCACCCCGGCTTTGTCGGAAGGGTTGAAGCCACTGTGTGTGTCCGTGTGAACGAGACAGATTCCATTTTGTGGCTGGTCAACTGCGCTGCCTTTTACACATATGAACATATTTTGTTTAATATGAGTAGTCCTTGATGGCCTGGTCCATAGTGTCCCACATCCACTCATGTGTAAGAGTGATTAAGATGGTGGGATTGTTAATCAGTAGTCATCTTTAATTGGTTGCCAGAAGGTAAATATGACATGTCTTAATACGCTGTGGTTAGACCTCTGCAGTATGAGGATATTTGTCGGTACTGTGATAAACTATCAGACTAAATGTTTCTCTTTCTCTTTTTCTTTTTGCGGCACCTGTGTCCTGATCCTGACATGAACCGACACAACTAGGTGAGTCTGTCTAGTGATCTCTCACTCAGTCACAAAAAAATCCCCTTTGTTTGATGTTGTAGGAGCGGAAGTGCTGAAGAATTTTCTCAGATATTGCTTTTATGAAAATGAAATCATTGCTGTGTTCACTTTCATTTAAATGAGCTCTTGGATCAGACCAGGCAACTGCTTGTACCCGTCTGGAGTTAAATAAGTCAGGAGACTGTGAGCTCAGGCCTTGTTTCCCTGGTGGAGGCAGTAGCAGTAGAGGTAGTGAATGTGGAACAGCCTTTTCTTAGTGTGGGACTGTATGGAACTGGCTGTTCTGTTCTGTTTAACTGAGCTGACAGTGACTGTGAGTGGAACGAGAAGTCTGTGTTCCTGCTCAGCTACAGATCAGGCAAGCCGGTCCTGACAGTTGTCGCAGAGGGGAGAAAGAACACTGCGCTAAATTTCTTATGAAGATTATTAGCGCGCCCTGCCAGTTACCCCATCAGAGGAATACCCCTGTTCACCATTTGCATGTGTAGTTATTGGTATACAAGTGGGTGTTTGTGTGTTAGTGAGTGAGCAAATTTATTCACCTTTCCTCTGTCGCCGCAGCAGTTCTCCTTTCTGTGTGTGTGGGAATGTGTAGGTGTGTGTAATGCAATCTACATGCAGTGTTATTTCCTCAGAATAAAATGTAGTCTGGTCTGTTTAGGTGAGGTTGGGACTCTCTCTTCTTCAGAGCTTTAGCCATTAACTAGTGTGAAACATAATATTACAGTCATATAATTATTTTTCCCTATGCTCGCCCTGCACTGCTCATATTCGTACTCCAAATGAAGCAGTCAAGTGTTACAAGTGTTGGTATCACACACATGCAAACTGCAAGGATAGATGTTTTTTTTTTACTAATTTTCTTTCTAAAATTCCTAACCTTCTGCTTGACAAATCTTAGAAATATTTTCTCAGAGCCAATACATACTTTTGAAATATTTTTTATTTTCATATTTCATCGTGAATTGAAAATCTATTACCTATCCCTAGCCGCACTGAAGAAGTTCAGGGACGAAGAAGTGCGCAGACCATGTGCTAAACGTTCTCCCTGTGTGTCAGAGGTTTTATCCACTGGTTACAGTCAGGATTGCTAATAGCCAAACTGAACACATGATCAAAGAGAATATTTTTATAAACATTCTAAATGAATTTTAGTTGTGACAAGTAGATTATGTGGTCTTAAAGTTTTTGGACCAAACATTGGTCGCCGCTTTGAACATGTAAGAGGAAAATTGCATTTGTTGTTCTTTGTTGCGTAGTAATGGTTTCAGCTCTACACTAGCACTGTTGACATGCTTCATTTTTTTAAACTTAAAGGGCAAAACAATTCATTTAGATTCATTTTCATTTTTAGAGGTTAATGCTGAGAAAAATGCTTAGAAAAAAAACATAAGTGCTTAGTTTACTGCTTAATAGCCAAGGGAAATAAACAAGTTTTCAGCTAGTAAGAGTTGGCGGCTGCCTCTTCAGGTGAGCTAACTCTGGTACTGTCCAGTACAACTTTGGAAGCTAATGAGGTGGGGGTGTCTGAGATATATATATATATATATATATATTAGTGCTGGGAAAGTTAACGCGTTATTATCGCGTTAACGCATTATTTACTTAACGCCGACA
>JBBPCZ010000156.1:11883866-11904158 GCA_037974445.1 Brycinus macrolepidotus | reverse complement strand
TGTGTGTGTGTGTGTGTGTGTGTGTGTGTGTGTGTGTGTGTGTGTGTGTGTGTGTGTGTGTGTGTGTGTGTGTACCAGGCCTGGCCCTGTGCATGGTGATGTTGACACCCTTGTAATCCTGCTGTTGATTATCAGATAGCACAGGCTGTTGCACCAGAAGTTTTGCATGGTAATACACACAGACCAGCTGCTCAGCAGATGTTGTTGTTTGTTGCTGGACTGGACACTGGACGCTCTCTGAGCTACCGCCGCCCACCCAGGACCAAAGGTCCTCTTTCTACCACCCTACCCACCCTTTATCACATACTATAGCTCTGTCCACTCCAACACCAGGCCCTAGATTTGGCCAGATGATGCTCGAGCTGACAACCGGCTCAGAAGTGGTAAACATGTTTGTGCCGTGTTAACGATGTAATCCTGGTGTTTGGTCAGTGATATGAAGGCCATTAATTAAAAGGATGTGGGAATAATCATAATTCCCATATACTGAAACTTAGAAATGAACAAATGTCTCACTCTTTTGGCAACAAGACAGGATAAGCTTTAAATGCATCTGTGGCTACATCTGTGCAATTATAGATGAAGGACTTATTACCTCTGCAGTCTGTAAATACTGTAAATTATGAACTCGTGCACAATCCGCAACAAATATGTCTGCTGAATTGCACAAAATGGCAAATGAAAAGATCTATATATGCTGTACAGATAGTTACTCACTGGCTTATTTTCTAACAATCATAAAACAGTTACTTGTGTACATTCTGCTCTATATAGAGAATGCTAAAGTGACACTCACCATCAGCCCATTTCTATCACAGCAGTACACACTATACTGGTCAATTTAAACAGAAAGCAAGATCATGTTTAAAATAACAAAAGACATCTCAAATACATCCAGGCCTAACCTTTACCTCGAAGGTAACAGAGCTTCAGCGGGGCCAATAACTAACGAACTTCAATAATTAACAAATTCATTCCACAATTTTGTGCGGAGAGAACGATAGGTGCCATCCTAAAAAGGCCTACAATAAAAGTTTTATGGCAGATCCTGAAAGTGGCTGATTGCCATTTTTTGTCAGTTTTTATTAACCTTTTTTAAATTCTGAGCTCATGCTGTATGAGCACATGGAACAGACATACATTTTCAGTAAATTCCATTAGTTTAATAGGCTAAACTGGCATTTTATATTCTACAATAAAACATAACTTGCTTAAGATGGTTAGAGGCTTTTTAGAACAACAAGGCTATTCCCCACTAGAGCGTTACAGGAATGCAGCTGGGCAGTGACCTAATTTTAGTGACCAAAAAGGACGAATGGGTTAAAAAGTAAAGTGGCCCCTTATAGTCACGTGTCACCACACCACACCACACTGTGTTAACACTGTAAAATTCTTTCTCTGCATTTAACCCATTCAGTGAAGCAGTGGGCTGCCACTGACAGGGTGCCTGGGAAGCAGGGAGTGGGGACCGTCCCTTGCTCAAGGGTACCTCAGTGGTGCATCTAGCAGTCCTGGGATTCTAACCCATGACCCTCTGATCGCAGGGGCAACTCCCTAACCACTACACCGCCAGCTGCCCAAAAGAAACAAAACATAATTTTAGCAGAACTGGTAAAGGAACTGGCAACTTACAGGAGGATGAGAGGGCAGGAGTGCATCAGTGTAATGCATTTTGTTTAGTGAAGGTTTATTGAATTCTTTGATTTGTCACTTGTCACTGAAAATGCAATATAAATTAGAGGTAATTTGAAGAGGTTAAAATCAGCTGCAGTTTTTATAGTGTGTGTTAAGATTTTAATTTTATTTAGGAATTTTTGCTGAAATGTGACCAAGTCATCATCATATTTGCCATTTTACAGTTTACAATAATGCTAACACACTTATGTATTAATTATACGCTGAGAGTCGTATTGGTCAGTACACTGTTTGCGTAAAACCATTATAGTATATAATTTTGTTTTTATATATAAAATTATATGAGCTAGTATGAGCGGTTTTACACATATTTTCATATACTCTTATTATCTGCATTGGGCCCTAAAGTTCACTTACAGTTCATTAAGTAAAAAGAATGTATGTTTGAGCTGTTATATAAGTGGCCAAATTTTTGTACAGTTACAGTAAAATGAGCAACATTTTTTTCATTATTGGATAAAAAGACAGTTGTATGTTTTAGTATGAAGTCTGCTGGTTTTGTAATTGATGGTCGTATTTTGTCTTTTCTTAACAGGTGAGTACATCAAGAATTGGAGACCTCGCTACTTTTTGTTGAAGACGGATGGATCCTTTATTGGGTACAAGGAGAAGCCGCAGGATGCAGACCTACCCTACCCTCTCAATAATTTCTCTGTTGCCAGTAAGTGACAATGTGGCTTTACATTTCCTCATTTGATCAGTGTGTGTTTTCAGTGGGGGATCTCGTCTCTGTCACTGACAGGCCTAGTAGGGAAATATGGAGATGGAACATCTTGCACTTACATTACAGGACATCTGAATCTCTATCTATTTTAATAAATCTTGTGTATATATTTAAAACAGTTTCTTGTGGCATTACCAATAATTGGAGACAAGCATTGCAACATTTCTTTAACTGTTTATTGAATCTATTAAAGAGTCTATTATTAGAGTCTCATAATCATGTGTATGTACTCAATGTCAGATAAAATAATCATCATGGTTCTGTAACAGTTTATTTTCAGTGTGCCTTTAAAATACAGTAGTTGTCTGTGGGCAGCTGGTGAAAGAGAGCTGCTAGCATATGCAACCCCTGCCATGTGCCTAGAAATAGATGTGGTGCAGAGCGCTTGCGCATAGGCTCCTGCATGGCATGCTGGGTATCCGGCCCTGGAAGCTGGCTCTCAGACACGTGGAGCGAACTGCTCTCTCTCCATCCCTCCATCCGTCAGGAGCCATGGCCAGGTTTTAATCTAAAGCCTGGAAGAGAGAGGGGTAGCCATACATCCGGCCCGGGCTGCTTTGGCAGGGGGTGAGGATTGCCACATCTGTTGCAGAAAGCTGGGAGGCCAGGTGGTTGTGGGAGGCTGATAGTCTAATGTGCTCTCTGAAATGGCATGCCTCTCTCCCCCCAGTGGTCTGAGCTGCCTCAAGCCCGCTCGCCCGCCCGCCTCCGGACTGCTCCGACGACAACCCCTTCAAACACACACATGCTGACCAGCAATCAGTATCCACCAATTAGTCTTTTTTTAACAGTGATTGCAGTACATGAAAAATTCCGCATTTGAATCCCAGCAGTTTGTTCAGTTTACAGAAAAATAGTTTATAGTCATATCTCATTTTTTAATAACTGTATGAAAAGCTGAACAAGAATCGTAATTTATCATCTTGCACTCTGAAGTTCATTATATTTACATTATTCTTAAATTACAAAATGCATGCAAGATTAAGAGTTTTTATATGCAAGTTTCATGCTGGAACGTCCTTTGATGCTAGTTGGTAGTAATTTGCAGTGAAGCGATTGCCACGTTTGTCTCCTGATGTTTTCTCTGCTTGGCACCCTCTCAGCCTTTTTTTGGACTTGAGAGAATGCCTTAAAACGCTAAAGCATGGCACGATCGGTGGAAGTCACAGCTTCTGCGGCTGTTTAATTGGCATGCTTGCTCTGCTCTGCGACTCTTGCTTCGAGCAAAGCTCGTCATCTGTGATCCTGCATGGCAAAGCAAACAATGCTGTCAGCTCGCTCTGCTCCGACTCCTCCTGAGGTGTCACATTCCGGCTGCTGTGACCTTGTTTTTCTGCCTCGCAGCAGGCACCTCCAATTTTCTCCTGCTGCCCAGGTAGGAGTTGCTGTGTAGTGCGTGGCTCCGCGACCTCTGTGCCATTGCCATTAACCTTCGGGACTGTGTTTTGGCCGCAGCGCTGCTCTGAGGTGGCTGGAATTGGCCAGCTGAGGGCCCTCATGACAGACTGGCGGCCGCACTTCACCTGTCGTCCAGTCATTGTCCCTGCTGCTGTAACAATGAGCCGGACTCAGGGATCACCTTCACTCCCCACGAGCAGAGATGCATTAGCGACAGAAACGGGTGTCAACTCATGGAGAAACAGCTGGCGTGGCAGACCTAAGTGCTGTTTATGTGATGGCCCTCCACGTTCCACTCACTTCAGCTCCCTCTCGCCCTCTCGTTGTCTCATTCGTCTCTCTGTGGTGTGGTGTGGCTCTCTCTTGCCCCCCCCAGCCTCCCCTCTGCTAACAGCCATTTGTTTTACCACATGCTCCCCGCGCCCCTGTTTATCACGCAGAGTTCACTGCAGTCGTCTGCATCTGGCCACACTGACCTCCCTAAACACATGAAGTATGCTCTACATTGTAGGTCAGCTTTCCCAGTTTAGATTTTCCAGTAACCGCACAGTATGAGCTTTAACCTTAACACTCCACCTTTCTCTCCACACTCCTCTCTTTCCTTCTCTTTATTCCAGAATGCCAGTTGATGAAAACAGAACGACCAAAGCCCAACACGTTCATTATCAGATGTCTTCAGTGGACCACAGTCATTGAGAGGACTTTCCATGTAGACACTCCAGAGGAAAGGTGAGTCCAATCTCTATGGGGAAAAAAAAGTTTGTAATTACAACAAAAGTTGTAAGCTCTTAGAAACACAGCTTGCCATTTCACAGAGAAGAGCTTTGCGTGGAAAACGCAGACTTCAAAAGAATGATTATTCTATCATCATTTGAAAAGCGAACGTTAAAGACGCACTGGCCTGCATCCTCCAGCTGTTCCTTCCATTCTCAGCAGGAGCCATGAGTACTAGCCATGAGAAATACAAACAGAAAGGAGAAGCAGCGTGTGCTTGCTGGCTGGGAGATAGAAAAGCACGTGCTGACTGCTGGAAATTTGCTACAAGAAGCAGATTGCTGTAGTGGTTGTTTTGACTTTTCCTTCAGTGAATAGAAGTTGGCATCGATAGCGAGTGGACCGTACTAAGTTTCTTGCTGAAATAAGAGGTGAAGTATTTTAATTGACTGAAAATCACATTACATAGTAGATCTTAACCATATAAATGCTGCAAACTCAATACTGCGCTTAACACTGCCGCATGAACGCTGCAAACTTAATGCTGTATTTGTAGAGTATTATTGTGTCTCTCTCACTGTAAAATGTCATACTTATGTAGATCAGCATACACATATTTAATCTCTCTCACTCCCCAGTACCTCCTAACAGGAGTGGGTCTTATGCTCTGATAGTACTGGTGTTCGCATGAGATGGTTAATTACATGTCTAGTTCTTTTAAACTTGCCAGTTATTGTCTTGAAATTGGTCATGGGTTTTTTTAGATGCTGCTGTTTGTAATATCCAGAGGAGTATAAGAAATGGGAGGCTATTTTTACTCAATAGATTTAATGGCTTTAAATAAGGACCAAACACACAAATACCTCCACAAAATCCAATGTTTTGGGTAAACATACAAAAAATGCATGTTAAAGCGGCACTTATAGATGGCCCAAATACCTTTCACCTGGGGGTGGAAAAAAGTACACTTATAACAGAGTACATGTATTAATGTAATTAATTTAGACAAAATGCAGAAACAAGTGCAATCTCAGCAGTACTGTAACACAATCACTGCAGTATCTAAATATGGTATCGTTTTAACATAGTTTTCTCTCTTTTTCCATAACGTGTCGTAAGACACTGTCATAAAATGCTATTGTAGGGGTTTACATACATAAAAATGAGTAGTCTGAATGACTGCTGTAGTAGCTTTGGGATCGCTGTGTTTCCAGTGTTAAAATACTTGAGCAGCTAAAATGGAGATAATATGTATGGATGAAGTGTAAGTTTTTTTCTCTGGTGATTTGTGATTGCCAGTCGGGCAATCAGTTCAGAGCTTGTGCAGTGTGAATGGTAGGCCTACATGTGAGAAAGGAGAGAGGTGGCAGCTGTTGTAATCATGCCAGTTTATAGTTAGAAATGTTAGAAAAAACACACATTAGCATGTGGCTCTACAGCTTCCTACAGTATTCCCTAGAAGTGGAGTGCTCACTGTTTCCCAAAATCTCTCAAAGGGTTTCTGTAAGCCCATGGCTTTTCCTTATTCGATCACTGTGGTGCATTTGAGCTCCTTCGTCTGGTCAGATACTTAGCAGTCAGTATCCATAACTATACCAGAGTGACTGCATACTCTGGATTCTCTCCCTGTGCTGCTGTTCCCTGTCACCCTGAGAACATTTCTCACATGCAGATTGTAAGTCTGAGATGAATGCAGGCAGTTAGGTTGTTTGGTTTGAAAGTGATGCTGAGCCACCAGGGGGAAGCACTCTGGTCTGCCTCAGGCTGTCCCTGTGCTCGTAAAGATCTTGAGGGAGGTTTTTCAGGCAGAGATTCTTTTTGCTTAGAGTAGCGTGCAGTTTTCCTCCTTTCTATCGAGTTTTATTTGGTTTTCTTTCATCTAATTTCATCTCTAGGCTACCATAGTTATGGCTGATGTGTGGTCTCCTCGGCCGCAGGGTGCTGAGAAAAGAGGCAAGAGCAGAAAAGCCTGATAGGCCTGATAGGAACGGTGTATCTAGTTCTTACAATGCATAGCTTGCAATGTGTGCATAATAGGTGTTCAGATATTATTACAAAGTTATTACAAAAATATTAACAAAAATAATGAATAAATACATTGTAATTGCTTTCAAAATAAAATCTAAATTTAAATACAGTTAAAAATTAAACATAAAGGAGTTGCCTGCTTGACTGCTACAAAAGATTTTGGACACAAAGCACCAAACAGCAGTTAAAGGGAAGATATGCTGTAGCGGTAGTTCAAATACGTTACAGTTTTTTTTAAATTATATGTATCACAGCTTATGCTTGATTTGAGTTACACTGAGAAATAAACTGACATTTTGATATAATTAGTTAATTCTGCTAATACTAGTACAAAATGCTCAGCAGAAGTACAAATACAGAAGCGTTTTTGTGGTGGCAGTGCCAAAAATGGACCAACACAAACCTCTGATGAAACACTGACATACAGCAAGCCTCTTTGAGATGAATTCATCATTATTAAACACACACATGCTCGGCACTGTGAATGCACCGCTGATTCGGCACAACAGATGTGCTGCACAACAGATGAAAACTCAATGGAGGGAGACACTGTTTGCAGAGAGGACGTGGCTATCCCAGTCATTGTACATTATCCTAGTAAAGTGTTTGCTTCTGAGTGTGGCGTCATCAGTTACTGGGCTAAGCTGCTAAGGCCTCAATGAGAAAGAGAAGTCTGTTGTTGTCAGAAGTTTGTTTAGTACATAGTTTCTGAAAACCTCTCTTGCTTTTGAAACTTGTTTCAAACTCATACATGCTCTTTCACAGGAAACTCTAAGGCCTTTGTAAATCCTTAGAACTGTTGTGTTCTTACAAATGCCATTTCTTGGATGCATCTTTTGTTTCAATCCTTGATTATGAATCTGTGTGCATGTGTGTATGTTGTGTGTACTTTAAGGGATGAATGGACAGAAGCGATCCAGATGGTGGCAGATAAACTCCAAAGACAGGAAGAAGAGCGGATCCAGTGCAGTCCCACGTCCCAGATAGACAACATCGGAGAGGAGGAGATGGACATCTCTATCAGTCACCACAAACGCAAGGTACCACCACACCATCTGCTCACATGCAGTGACCCACATGAGCATTAGGAGAAGTAGGACTGGAGGCTTGCTGTGGGTGATAAGTTAAGGATTTATAATAAAATGATCTGATGTGGTATTTTACACATAACCATTAAAGACATTTAAAAGACCATAAATAGTTTTAGTTCACTAATATTTGGAAGCATTTTATTTACTCATAAACTGTCACATGATTCAAACATGCCCATTCTTTCTGCAGACAATGAATGACTTTGACTATTTAAAACTACTGGGAAAAGGCACTTTTGGTAAAGTCATTCTTGTAAGGGAGAAGGCTAGTGGGAAGTACTACGCAATGAAGATTTTGAAGAAGGAGGTCATCATAGCGAAGGTAAGCTGCACTAGTTTGGTTTTTGGGCTAGTACATATTGAAATCTCTTATTATTTAACTTTTCAGAAAACACAGATCTAAAAATGGATGAAAGTTCCTCACCAATTTAAAAGAGAGAATAGTTTCTTGGTAATTAAATGATTGTGTATAGAAGGGCAGCATTGGCACAACCTAACATGGTGAAAAATGTAACATAGATCTTTTGTTATACTTAAACAGATTCAAGTACAACATGCTTTGGTCATTATCTTCTATTTTCATAACTACATCACCTGTGAAATTTCACATCAGAGAGACAAATTTCTTTTATTGTGTGAAACACCACTTGAGGCCTGTGATACAGCACCGTATTGAAGTATGTAAATAACTCACAGCAGGCGCCTCTCATTCTCTTACAATTAACCCCACCCATGTGGTGAATTGTAACACTTGAACTTGTGCTACTTTTGGCTGAATTATTCCAAACAGCAGGTGACTGAGACAAAGTTTCCATTTTTCAATTGTAAAAGAATAGTGTATGTTGCTTGCTTAAAATAATATTAATTTTGCTTAAATATTTAACATTTAGCAAAAAACCCACTGTGTTAATGTGTGCCTTGTGCTTCCATAAGTGTGTCATGAAAACATGTAAAATATGCAATGAGTGATGTGAACTCTGACCGGAAGTACTACGGGATCTCTTCGTGAATTCCAGAACCTTAAATGAAAAAAAAAAACGAAAAAAAAAAACTTAAATAACGCTATCATATCGTAACCTCTGTCAATAGTCCACTGCACTGAAATGTTACAGAGCGTGTAGTTCATTAATGTCCTAGAGCTGGGTAAGAAAATCTGAAGGTACGGTGTGCTTTTGTTTCTCTTGTAGGATGAAGTGGCTCACACACTCACCGAGAGCCGGGTGCTAAAAAACACTAGACACCCTTTCCTAACTGTAAGTACACCTGCTGCCTAATAACTTAGCATACAGCCCCGACACAGACAGTAGTTGTCGGCACCCTAAAGCTCCGCAGTGCTCATCTAATATGTGATTGTGTTCTCCCAAGAGCCTAATTATAATGCAGAGAATAAACTGTTATAAATTAGCAGCACAAATGTAGCTGTACATCTGTTGAGAAGTCGCCAGCGAGAGATAATTTCACTGACACTCCAGATGCTGTTGTGTGCCACATTTGATACACAGCAGGTTCAGAGGAGAAAAAAAAAACCACAAAACAATTTAACCGATGCAAGATGCTGTTCCTCTCCACCTTCACCTGATTTCAAAGTTAGCATCAAGACCTCCAATAAAGAGCAGAGCTTCTGCTCTTGAGTGTTTTTTTTCTTTCTTTTAATTTGCCCTTGGGAGAAGAATGTTGCTTTTAGCGTACTGTTTGAAAAGATTTTTCTTTCTCAGCATACGTTTCGATATTTGTATATGCAAAAACATATGCTAAGTTGTTGGATGCTTTTTCTAATGGCGCGTCTCTGCCTGCTGTTTTAGTCTTTGAAGTACTCATTCCAAACAAAAGACCGCCTCTGCTTTGTGATGGAGTACGTCAATGGAGGAGAGGTATGTGTACAGTTTTGTGTGTGTTTGTGTGTGTGTGCACGTGCGTGTGTGCATGTTTGTTAGGTGCTCATTTAGTGGTTTGTGGTTCCTGTCTGGAGCAGTCAGTGACTTGGCTGCTCCAGTCAGTGTAGGGAGGGACGTCAGAGAGGAGGTCAGAGTTCTTGTGTTGTCTCTGTTTATATTATCCTCTATATGCTTTTTAGGTCAGCACTAATTGTGTAACAACTCAGAAGCCCATCCATGGAGCAGTGGGTGTCAGCACCTGGGCACCTCATATGGATAATTACACATTTGTGCTATAATGACTGAAATAAAGATCTTTTTTTCTTTTGATTTTTCCTTATTTTCTGCCCAGTTTCCAATTCCAACCACTTGCTAGGAATCCCCCAATCCCAGATCACCATATCACCACCACTGTAGCTTTTTAACATGATGTAAATTTCATTATGTGTGAATAATATCACTGTTTCCCCTTAAACTCTTAGAGGTTATTTATTTTGTTTTGCTGTCCTTTTTAGGTATAAATGCATACTTGGGTTTATTTTCTGTATTAACATGGAATGTAAATAAGGTTTCTTTTTCTTTCCGTAAGTTTTGTCAAGTTCAAATCGTGACAAAATATCTGTGTTTATACATTTTTTGGAAAAACCTGAAACTAATCTGTTCCTCCTTAAGAAAGTTTCTGGTCCCTGACTTCGTTGGCACAAGTGACAGCGTGGGGCTACTGTCTTTTGGGGGCACGGATTTTGATAAATGAAATTCCACCATCAGCGGTGCCGTTTAATCAGGGAGCCGGCAATCTCGCTCTCATTCCCTCAGCTTGTAGTGTCACCTGCTCCCCCAGCCTGGTCCAGCCAGAGCTCTCCTCACCTCCACGCCACCAGCCCAGCACAGTCTGTCCCCCTTTCAGCCTTGCCGCATTCACAGCTGCCAGTGCGCTGATGAAGGCACACCTGTCCTCATCCACGCTGCTCCATTCCACAGCGCACCGCTACGCTCCCTCCTTACGATGGCTGATCAGTGGGCCCGTTAGCGCTCCCCGGACAGCCATATTCAACCCCCTCCCACAGCAATTAAACAGCAAAGACTCCCAGCCAGGCTCCTGGGTAATTTGTAGAAGACGAGCTTGAGCAAGAACGAGGGCCAAGCAGTTTGACAGAAACCCTTGACATCTGACTGTGGGAAGAGACAGGAGAGTGGGGAATACTCCCTAAAAAAAATGAAGGAGATGATTGTGGGGGAGGGGGCGTTCCTGCCACTTTGATGGGACGTTAGACCGTGAGCGTGCTAGCGCTGCCTTTAACAAGATTGGTGTATTGATTAAAATGCTGATTTAACAGGCCGCGCCGGCCTCTCTCTGGAAAGCCGGGGATGATGCGCCAGCTGCTGTCTGGGTTCGTCGGGCGTCCTCCGAGGGCCCCGCCATCTATCATCTCAATATGGCGATGGGAGGCAGTTTGTGTTGTGTTAATTTCCTCCAATAAATCAGTAATTATTGCAATCCTGTCCCTGCTGTTTATCCTGCAGCTGTTTTTCCATTTGTCGAGAGAACGAGTGTTCTCGGAGGACCGCACACGCTTCTACGGTGCTGAGATCGTCTCCGCCCTCGACTACCTGCACTCCGCCAAGATAGTGTACCGGGATCTCAAGGTAAACAAAAAAAAATTAATAAATAAATTTAAAAGAAAAAAAAGAGAAAGGGAAGTAATCACACATTTTGGAAAGCCAGTTCGGTTCCTGTGCACTGCTTTTATTTCAGCATGTGGCGCGGGACATGGAAAATGTAATTAAAAGCTCTAGAGTTTGAAGCTCCTTTTTTGGGCGATATCAAACTCTGGCGGCTGTGGAAGATGACACAGTGTTTTGCTTGCAGCCTTGGACAGAGCCGGTGGTAGAGGCGCCAAGAAACTTGAAAAAAGGCTTCGCCATTAAAATTGAAAGGTTGAATAGCTGGAAGTTCATTTTCCCTGCCATGGCATATGAAATGTAGATTAGAGTAAATGGTTTATTCATACAGGCGTCAATATGTTCTCTAATCCGTCTGAACAAGTTTAACAAAAGAATATGCCATAGTCCAAGAAAGACAATATATAGCCATTCTTTCTTTTCCCCTCTCTCTGTTTGCAGTTGGAGAATCTCATGCTTGATAAAGATGGCCACATTAAAATCACAGACTTTGGGCTCTGTAAAGAAGGAATCACTGATGCTGCTACTATGAAGACCTTCTGTGGAACACCAGAGTACCTGGCCCCTGAGGTAACAAGATCATATCCCACCTCACTGACTGACGGAGCAAAATAAGCCATACACCCCAAAATCATCTCTTCCACTTTATGATACCTACAAGAATCATTTTTCCATCCCCGCACTATGCTGTACCTTTGACTGAGGTTATACCCTTTCATACCTTTAAGTTCTCAACAAAATCTTTGCATTTTTTATGTTTTATGCTATATTTATTGGGGTACTGCTGTGACTGTTCTCTTTTCTGTGAAAGCATTTTGTGGAGTATCGATGTAGAGCATTTTGTAAATATTGATCTTTCATAACAGTCTTTGTGTGGTCGACCTCCTGCTTCAGGAATTCCTCATAAGTTTACACAACCACCATCACATCCACAGAGGTTTGATGTAGGTTCAGTTTTGTTTTTCCTTCAGAATAGTAACACACATTAATAACTAACTGATCAGTCACATACACACTAATAACTGTCTTCACTAAATCTGTAATTAGCTGAGTTGATTGTGATGCTGACTGGTTGACTGTTGACGGCTAAACGCCTCTTCATGTTTAGTCCTATTTTCATTGACAAGAAAAGCACTTTAAGTTTTGAAAACAAACACATGCATATTAATGGCATCTTTCACATTTTTAATCGAAACCAGCTTGGTTTTCTGTGTTTTATGCATCAGGCTGACCAATCAGAGCTCCATGATAATGGTTGCAGTCCAAACAAATGGTGTCAGAACAGCTCATTTTGCTCGTGGCAGAGCACAAAAGTGTCCTGTCAAAAATATGAGTGTTCTGACGATAAACAGCACGTGGAGGTTAAATAAAAAACAACTGAAAGACTGGGAATATCTTATTACTGTAAAGTGACTGTCCAAGTCTTCTTTTTTTAATCCTGGTGTATCATAGTCTGTCAATACTATGATACACCAGCATGAGGTATCCATTTTCCCCGTCTCAGTCTCTTTCCCGAGTTCCCGGAGTTAAAAAACAAAACCATTAGATTCAGTGTGAAAGTTACACGTCATTCAATATGACATCATTTTTTTCATCTGAAAAAAACATACTAGGGGTGAATTGGCCTTAAGGTACATGCTTCTGCTTCAAGATCATTTTTGGCCTTAAGGTACATGCTTCAAGATCATTTAGACTGCATGTTTTAAGGGCCAAAAAAAGGCAATGTAAATAATTCCTGTTATGGCTGTTTGCTTCTGTGGAGTAGTAGGGAGGAATTTGACAACAACGATGCTTCATTTTCACAACAAATCATCTATTTCCACCGCAACGCTGTGAGTCAGCGTGTGTGTGCAGTCCAGGACTGTCCACTCACTCCTCAGGAGGCTGTTCAAACACACGCGCACACACACACACACAGACACACACACACACAAATGGGTATATGGGTAGAAACCATATCAAACACAGTACAAAGCAGTTCACTTAACTTGCTCTGCACAGCATTGTTCAGTGTTCCCCAATGATTCAGAATTCCACGTTGTGCTAGCTGAATTCTGATGAAGTATTCATTTTGAATTAACGACTGTTGATGTTATTGAAATTTGTGCTTTAAGGATTGCACACACCATTGCTTGCAAGTTTGTCTTTGAACTAATGAGAGGAATGCTCAGTGCTCAGTTTAGTGTTGCCATAGGGAATCGTACTGATCTGCTGCATTTCTGCTGCATCTCTGGGACAATAGTTTGAACTCTTTCTCCTCATCCAGCCACACACAGGTTGCCTAGAATGCAGTGTCTAAATCCATATTTATGGAGACGAGAGAGAGAATGGGCAGGGGGCGGCAGTGGGAGAGGTAGATTGGGGGGTGAGGGGGGGGTATAGATTCCACTTGAAAAAGTACAGAAGACAATTTGGCGCGGCATTTTGTTTTGCTCAGCCTGGCCGCTGTGCCAGGAGATGATTTGAGTGTTGGTTATTTTTCACAAGAGTATGTGATTGCACAAAAAAGTAGACGCTAAACAGAGGCAGATGGTGGCAGATGGGGGAGGTTGGAAGAAGGTGGCTGGGAAACCTGGAAATCTATACTGCCGTACTGGTG
Organism: Brycinus macrolepidotus; assembly: GCA_037974445.1. Taxonomy (NCBI): domain Eukaryota; kingdom Metazoa; phylum Chordata; class Actinopteri; order Characiformes; family Alestidae; genus Brycinus; species Brycinus macrolepidotus. The sequence continues at coordinate 11,890,352 of JBBPCZ010000156.1, read as the reverse complement.
TAAAAATAACAGAGCACAGCCTGAGCCAGCGAGCCAAGTTCCAGAGATGCAAAGTAGAGGGGGATTAAAGAGAGAGGGAGAGAAAGTGGAGGATGAGTAGAAAAAGATTTATTTTTCTTTTAGGGTTACAAAAGTGGAAATGGAATAGTTTTCTAAGTAAAACATTTTGGCCTCCACCAAATCTTTTCAAGTGTGTAAATGAATGTGAAAGAATCACATTAGCTTCATGTTTTATTGTGCTTTATAAAGGACTGTTTATTGTCTCAAGACACATTTTGTCTACTTTTAGACTGTATTCTGCACATTTGTTATTTAAAATATTTCTTTTAATAAGAAGGGTGAATAATGAGCTTAAACCATTACTTGAGGCATAAAATAACAGTAGCAAAATAGGAGTTTAGTCACATTGAAATTACAAGTTGAAATTTTTATAGAACCTATGTGTGAATGACCATAGGAATGGACTCTGAAGCATAAATACTGAGACTGTACATCTATGTTTATATGCTTAAATGTACATACAGTGTAAAATGTACTTAAAGGTACATGTGAACGTAAGACATTGCTTAAGCAGTGAAATGGGTCATAGCCAGTAGGAGCAGACGATATGATGATGTTACTGCTGTTGTGATAATTTACATTAGGAGATGCTTTTCTTTTCTGAGTAGATTAGTGCTGTCATCAGTACTTCTAGAACAACTGCAAGCATCATTGGAAAAAACAGGATTTAGACCAACAACCGGTGTAACTGCAAGAAAAGCAAAACTGACCGCATCTCAGCTCATTTTACCATTACTTTTTTTTATTACGTTTTTATTACCAATTATTTATACATTTTCCTTACTGATCTTTCCTAAAAACACAATTTTGCAGCTGTTAAGTAAATGAATAATTGCTGTTTAGTTACATTAGTTTTTCGTAGCCTTTTTTAATGTGTCTCTAGTGCTTGCTGGCACATTGTTCACAAGCTACAGAAAAACTGAAACTCATAATGGAAATCATTTAATAGAATATTTATTTAAATGATTTATTAGAAGTTTCATTATGTTTTTTTTCCATATTGCCCATCCTTAATAGCTAAACAGTGAAGACATTATGTATATGAACACGCGTTCGGGTGGTGTTGTGTTCTTTCTTATATCTTGCGTGGACGTGTGTGTGCTTGTGTATGTGTGTGAGTGAAAGAGATCGTTGCCCGGCCAAGATGGGATAAGCTGATGGAGGCTGTGTGTTCCACTGCCCTGCTGGGGAGCTGTGCTGGTGGAGCCGCAGGCTCTCTGTCCGCTCCCTCTGCAGCCGGCCTTGCCAAGGGCCCGGTCCTGGGCGCAGCAGCCGTGCCACATGGCTGTCCGAGCGGGGGCCTGTTCCACCTCCTCCCCGCCTGCGGCTCTGGAACAGGGGGGACCCCAACTGGCTCTGTGTGTATTAATCGCATCCCTGCCTGCAGCCGAGCTGCTCACACACGCTCCCGGGACAAACAGCCCAGTCCCTCCCTACACACAAACACACACTTGCGCACAGACACACTTGTGCACATGCACACATACACACAGCAGTCTTCTTGTTCTTCACTGACATACACATTTAAGTAAGGATGCACAGAAATTTCTGAGTCAGTAACGCTAACTGATTTCGTATGTTCAACACCAGTACCTTTCCCATTTTAAAAAGTTCAATAATCCATTAGAATAGGACAGTTTTAAAGATGGATCATTTATTCATTTTACCTAGCCAGGACAGCTAAATTCACATTACATTGCGTTTAAATGCTTAGGGGAAACTCTTACCCAGAGTGATTTACAAGAGTGGCCTAGATGAGAAAACAAACCTTCAATCTTCTGTTGGCTGTTATGGTGTTATTTGTAATAATTGATATTATAATTGAATTATTAGGGCTTTCAAAGTTAAAGCGTTTACCTCATTCGACCGTTTAAACTATCCATAATCTAGACTGAAGCCGCACTCCTCATGTGCGATTGCATCCCTTTTGCTCAAATACATGCCTTTTAAAGTGGTAACTTTTTACAAGGCTTTTATAGCAACACCTGAAAACGCCATCGGCAAAATATGCTGGAATGTATTGGTGGGAGAGAACTGCATTAATCAACAGGCAGTTCATTTTGTGGGGGTCCAGGGAGAACCATGAGAAAGATATAGCAAAAGCCATTAAACAGCTTTTGAAAATATGCAAAATAACAATCTAATGTCATCTTAAGAATTCCAACCTAAATATGCAGTAGCTTTAATGATTTGTCTAACACAATTATAAAAGCAGCAATCTTCTCAAGTGATATAGTAAGGTATTTTAACACTTCTTAGTTCAGAGTTGAGGAAAAACATTACAGCCAGTCAGTTACATTTAACATTATTTTAATTTCAGCCATTAGTGCCAGCTATCATAACCACAGATAATGTTTTGTTAACTAATGTTAATCTGAATCTCAGACATTACCTTAGTGATATGCACTGATCGACAAAAGTCTACACTGTCAGCCAAACAAACAAATTAAAACCAGAACAGTTACTCGAAATAGTATATTAGCTTAATATGACATGCGGAATGAGGGAATTTCCAGAGGAGGTTCTGTTTTTTCGCTCTGGGTTCAAAGTTTTCAAAACTTGAGGAGAGAACTGCAAAAAATTTTTAGTTAATATTAATGATGTCTCTGATAGTAATGCTGATCATGGTGTTACATCTGTGAAAGAGTTTTTTTTTTTTCAGTAAAAACAATATTCTTGTAATATTTAATGGCCAAGGAATTATTATGAAAAGGAATTATTGGAAAGGTTATAACCCTTTTATCCCCCATGGATTTAGCAATAGTGCACACACATGCACTGCTGTCATTTTTAATTCGTACAAAACCTAAAGTGATCAATCATGACATTATTCTATGTACAGTCATATGTAAAAGTTTGCATGCCTCTGACCAATTTACGTGCAAATGTTCTCACACATTTTATTTTATTTATTATTTCCTTTAGCCGTACATACATCCACTAAAAATATTTGTATCTTTACATTACTGAGAACATATTCTGCCACTTTGTGGCAACACTTAAAAGATTTGTCAATTTTGATGCATTTTTGTGCATAATTATACCTGGACTGTTGAGCGGTTTTGTCAGATGTTGCCCAGAAGGCTGTGGCTCCACATTGACTGCCAGAGCACACGAGCACGTCCTGCTCCCGTAATCAGCCTGCTAGAGACGGAGGCCGATGTTGACTCGCGCGGGTCTACCTGCTCTTAAAGATCAGAGAAGAGACATCATTATCACTCGACTCGCAGCATATGCTTAACTGGCTTGCAGCCAGCCAGTCTTGTCATTAGTCAAACATATTAATCAGGAAGCTCCCTCTGAAGAACAGCCTCTCTGTCCTACACCTGCCTCTGCCACTCCAACCCCCAACTTCTTGTGCTTCTTGAGTGCAGCTTTGATCCAGCGGTGTGGGGTTTTGGGCTCCTGCATCCAGGTTCCAGATGAACAGCGTGTTGGGGCAGAATGACCGCTGACCTGAGCCGCGTACACAGTGGACACTTCAGCAGCTTTTATCATGGCAGGGCTGTCGGGCTCGCTCAGAGGCATGCTGAGTTTAGCGCGGCTCTGTGAAGCGCTGCCACCTTTACCTTCAGCTTCTACCACTGTACAGTCATTAACAATAATCACTCAGCTGTGAATGTGTGGTGGATCAGATTTGCTCTAATAACCAAATGATGGGCCTTGTCAGAATGCAGGTTTTCAGTGTGATATGTAATGTTTTTTTTAATCACTCTGCATCTTGCTGTGAGAGATTTTTTTCTTACAGTGTGTGAAGCTAACTCAACATGCATTTTATTAGAGACATGTACCTTCCTCTCTCTGTGGCATAATATTACTCTTATATAAACAGGTGACAAGTGACATCTGCATTCAGATCTGTGGGAAAGGCTCTTTTGCAGGACTGGCATTTCATTCCTATAATACAGATGCAGAGACTGAAAGACCTAAGCCAAAATGTGTTGAAGCTGACTCCTCACTAAGAACGCCTTATTACAGACTGTAGCCCATCTGTTAATGCCCAGTTTGTCAGGGACCATCTACCCTACTGGTCAGTTTATGACCACAGGACAGCTGTTAATCATATATTTTTGGGTCACATTGGCACTGGCAAGGTAGTTTGTGTTGCTGGTACAAGTGTATTAGACACAGCAGTGCTGTTGGGGTTTTCTACACATAAGTATCAGGGCTTAGAAACAGATGGGCTACAGTCTTTAAATGTACACCAGCAAGGTGGACCTACAATGTAGGCAATTGTAAAATCAAATTTAGAAGAATGATGCAATTCTTCTAGATCAAAAGTTTTAACATTGGAGTGTGTGTGTGTGTGTGTGTGTGTGTGTGTGTGTGTGTGTGTGTGTGTGTTTGTCTCATCAGGTGCTGGAAGATAATGATTATGGTCGAGCAGTGGACTGGTGGGGTCTGGGCGTGGTGATGTATGAGATGATGTGTGGCAGGTTGCCCTTCTACAATCAGGATCATGAGAAGCTGTTTGAGCTCATCCTCATGGAGGACATTAAGTTCCCCAGAACGCTCTCAGCTGATGCGAAGTCTCTGCTGTCGGGCCTGCTCATCAAAGACCCCAACAAGAGGTGAAGACTCAGCCAGCCTTGACACACCGAGCAAAAATGCTTGACCTCTTATTATTGGAAAACATTATTTAGAAGTTTAAACAAAGTGCTTCACTGTCTATTGCACTCTCTTCATGCTGAGACCTCTGTTATTTGCTCTGAATAGAATGCATCACACACACCGACTGCATACACAATAATGAGCCATTTCATTAAATACATGTCTTGTATCAGCACTTATTGTCCATATTATAAGCTTCACTTACCATATAGATGCACTTTACAATTTACAATTACAGACCATGGTCCATATTTTTCATTGCTTCATTTGTTAGCTGTTCATCAATGGTCAGGACCCCTACAGGACGCCCACAGGACCACCACTGAGCAGGTGTTATTTGGGAGTGGATAATTCTCAGCACAGCAGTGGCACTGATATGGTAGTGGCATGTTTGTGTGTTTGTGAGTGCATGTGTGTGTGCTCACACATGCTATCACACATGACAGTGCTCCTGGAGTTTTTAAACACTGTGTCCTCTTACTGTCCACCCTATTAGACATATCTAACCTGTTGGTCCACCCTGCAGATGTAAAGATATTGATGATCTAATGTTGCACAGTTTGTGTTAGTCGTCCTCTACGTGAACACTGCTGGCTGGATAATTTTGGTTGGTGGTCTATTCTCAGCCCAGCAGTGACACTGAGGTGTTTTAAGACTCCAGCAGCTCTGTCTTGTGTGACAGACCCTGCAGAACACACACACAACACACACGAAGTAACATGCCACTACCATGTCAGTGCCACTGCTGTGCTGAACATGAACCACAAATTTAAAACAGGCAGTAAGTGTACCTAATGAAGTGGCTCATCAGTATATGATTTTTAAAGAAAGCCAGCAAATGACTGTTCTTGAAGTCTGTTTTTTCTTTTTCTTCTAATAGACTTGGTGGAGGTCCAGATGATGCTAAAGAAATAATGCGACACAGTTTCTTCGCTGCAGTTGACTGGCAAGATGTTTATGATAAAAAGGTAAAGTGAACTTTAGTTTTGTCAAAATAAAATGAACATCAACCCATATTTAATGACTTGACCATTTAATAATGAATACATTTGAAAAATAAGTGGAATTCACCTCTAATGGAACATTTGTATCATTTATTTATATATATATATATATATATATATATATAAATGATCCAGATGTTTCATTGGAGGTAAATTCCACCTATTTTTCAAATGTATTCATAAATAAACTCCTTATATATATATATATATGTATACCCCATTTTGAAATCAGTCCACTCAACTGTGAGAATGTTCAAACAATGGAAAAAGCTGCTGTTTTCAAATGATGTAAATAAAAAAGTAGAGTGACAATATTTGTCCATCACAAAGTTAAATTTAAGTCACTTTCATTTTATTTATCTGTGTTAATACTGTTTTGAGAATCCAAACCCCCATCCCCCCTCTCCCCACCCAAAAAAAAAAAAGAGAACTAATTCCCAAGGGCATAAAAAACACAATGACTGGCAGAGCAGGTGCTGTGTAAAAGTTGAAGGTGTAAGATTGGGCCCTCCAGCTTACCGTACTACATGCAGAGTCACACCTGCACAAAACAGGTGTTCTCTGTTTTTCATCACTCTCCTGTTCTCGCGCTTCCTTCCTCAGCTGATACCTCCCTTCAAGCCTCAGGTGTCATCAGAGACGGATACCAGATATTTTGACGAGGAGTTCACGGCACAGACAATTACAATAACCCCCCCTGAAAAATGTGAGTGCATCTCTGACGTTATCATCCTTCGCTCTCTCTCACACACACACACACACACACACACACACACACACACACACACACACACACACACACACACACACA
>JBBPCZ010000156.1:11866471-11883757 GCA_037974445.1 Brycinus macrolepidotus | reverse complement strand
ACACACACACACACACACACACACACACACACACACACACACACACACACACACACACACACACACACACTAACTTGCCCTGCCATATTTTTTTTTCCTTTGTTGACAAGTGCAGGCCATCAGGATGGAAGTTGTATTTACACACTAGAATAAGTTCAGATGAACTCACTGGTGTGGCTGATTTGGGGCTCGAAGCGCTGATTAATGTGGGTGTTAGTTTTTCACAGGATTACAGCTATATGGCCATGTGATGCCATGTGGGTGGTGCTATACTCCTGCAGTCACACTATACACCAGCATGTTGCAACATCACTGATCATGTACATTTTCCTCACTTCTAATCTGGAAGCTAAATTAAAGTTACTGAGATTTTATTCACTACTTAGCATGATCAAATTCTTGGCCTAGGATACTTTCATGACGTCTACAACATGTTTCTGTTTATTTTTTTACCCTCAGGGAAATAACTTGCTATCTATATAAAAAGATGAAAAATATGTGTCTGCCACATTTATTAGGACTTCATTTTATTTATGTCTGTTGATAAGAAATGTGTTGCTAAAGTTCTCGTCATGACTTGATTGAAACACGGAGCATATGGTCGTGTACGAAGTCTGTTTTATAAATGTTATCCAGCGCTGCTCTATGTGTCTCTCCTGTGCAGTTGATGAAGATGGAATGGACTGTATGGATAACGAGCGGCGGCCGCACTTCCCTCAGTTTTCTTACTCGGCTAGCGGGAGAGAGTGAAGCCCCTCACAGCCAGCACTGCCTCATCCTCATCACGCTTTACCACTGGAACGGACTACGTCTTCAGCTTTTACAAAGCTCCCCTCCTCCACGGGGATTCCTTCATCGCTGTCTAGCCGGGCCGAGGGCGCCAGGGACACGGTTGAGTGTTAGGGTAATGGGAACTTTTGCACGTCGGGCTGGCCCGAGGTCGGCCTGCTTAAATAATGTCCTGGGCAGCTTCAGCCCTTTGGGTTGACTGTCTGGGGGAAGAACTGTGCTGTTTGTTTACTTTTCGTTTTCTTTTGTGTGTGTGTTTGGTTGTTGGTTTTTTTTTTTTGTTGGTTTTTTTTTTTTTTTGGATCAAGATGTTGAAATGCCTCCTTCATTGGGAGCAAAAAAGCACTGAAGCGGCATCACACCTTTCCATTTCAGATCATAAAATGAGCGTGGCTTGACATTCTCATTAGCATTAATATTTAACTGGCTATATATCTGCATCTGATATAAAGTCTTAACAGAATGTCCCTGCTCTACTGTTGTGTCCAAAACTGCCAGGAAGAGTACACTCAGGCTACACAGGTCACGTCTGCGTTCAACTCACTAAACAGGATTAGCTTTATTCCAGCTCCCTGCTCGCCCGGGGCAGGCCACTGAAGCCGTTACAACTCAAGCAGCACTGCGGCTCTCTCATTTTCTCAACGCTTGATTTCTTTTTTCCTTTAGTTTGCCCTCTTTGTCACTGACGCTTAGGCACCAGTCTGGTTGCAGATGTTATAATGTTTCACTGTGGCATTGGTGGGGCTTTCCTGCCTGAAATCGTCCTGTGAATCTGAGCCACGCCGCATTAAATCTCGTGATAGGCATAAAGGATACGCTCAGCTTTAGGTACGCTTAGAAATTCACACCAGAAAAGAGTTAAAACTGAATCTGATTCGTCACATAAGGTCTTCATTACTTTCTTCCATTTTGCTTATTTATGGAAGCCATTCCATACTGCAGGTCATTCCCTGAGATGAATCTTCGGTCATTCCATTTGATGGTTAAAATATTACTGATTAGTCACCTGGAGAGTTTTATCAGTGACACTTAACAGTGACACTGGGAACTCGCTCAAACTAGATTGCTCCACAGTTCATGGCTAAGGAATAAGAGCACTCCTGAATTCAGATTTAGGATCAGCAACCGTTTCAGCCAATTATGTTCAGCCAAGCATATATTCTGACTGCAGTGCAGAGGATCATTTTCCTCTGACTAGTCAATAATGCAACCACTGGGGCTCAGTCAAGCCAGCATTAGCTGATGAAGTGGAATATACTTAAAGTTTATAGGGAATATACTTAAATAAAGGTGTTCTATTTATTTATTTTTTTTCTGTTGTTTGTCCTTGTTGTAAAGAGTGTTGTCCAGGTGTTCCTTATTGGACAAAAATGCACCTACAAATGGCTTAGGAATGTAAATTGGGCGATGAAAAGGCCTTCGCTTTATTTTTGTTTTCGATGTCTTTTTTTTGTGAACAAGTGAAAACGGCTTGCAAGGGTCCTATTCACACCATTGTAGCACTGTTGCTTCTTCTTTTTTTCCCCATCGTCCTTTTCTGCATAGTGAGCTGTTTTAACATATAAAGGGCTGCACAACCTGGTCCTCTCAGCAGCAAACAAAAAGCCACTGCTACGCTCTGGCAGTGGGGAAAGTGTGGCTTTCACTAGCGTATGTAAATACAAGAGCATGGCACTGAGCAGCTCTGTCTAGTGAGACTTAACAATGTGTTTTCTTCTGGCAATTTCCCACGGCTGGCCAAGACAATGCTCATTCTGGCCTTTTCTCTTGCTTCCTCTAATGGGCAGTTTACTTTAAGCGAGTTGGACAGTATTACTTAAGGTAAAGAGCTGGATTTGGAATCCTACTAGAACTTGTTAAACTTGCGGAGCTTCATTTGATTTTGTTTTTGTTTTTTTTGGGGGGGGGATGATAAAAGTCCTCTCCCAACATGAACTGTGCTTGTTTGTTTTAGTGTGTTCAGTCTCACAGCAGCTGATTTCAGGCACAAGTCCTGTTGGATTTTCTGTGCTCCAGTCTGATCTACCTAATGCATTCCATTGTGAGATCAAAGGGGAAGGCTCGTACTGTCATTCTTCCAATCAGGCAGACCAGTAAAATGACCAGTCTGTGCACTGGTGGGAAAATGCCTAGAGTAAAATGCTGGCATGATGAGCTCCTGTTATAGTGAGTACATATCATTTTGATCTGACTGTGTGGAGTTACAGATGCACTTACACGTGACTAATACTTGTTTCTGAAGTGCATAAACCAGCAATCACTGAGAGTGTTCATCTTAAAATGACCCAGGGCCAGATTTGTGGATAGGGATTAAACCTAGTCTTGGTCTAAACTGCGTTATCAGTGGTGTTTCACCATTATAATATTCCATTTAGTCCAAGTTTTGGCTTAATGGGTCTGAGACACCGGCCCATTATGTCAACACTAGGGTACATAGTGAGCTGTGCTGGTCAGAGGTGTTTTGCGTCTGATTTCTTTTAAATGCACAGTAGATTCCTTCATCCTTAGAAAACTACTCCAGTGGGTTTCAGTCTAATCTTCTGCTTCTGTTGCATAAAGCTGATTACCATAGACAATCGTTTAAACACAATCACCTGTTTATATTAAAAGAATAGAAAAACTGTTGACTCAGAACAGGCTGCCCATCAGCTTCTATAAGTGTATTGTGAGTCAACGGTTGCTTTTTTTAATGTTGTCTGTGGTGATTGACGCATGTGGCAGATAGAGATTAGGATGAAAATGCTGCTCTACTGCTTTAACAGTGACTGGCAATAAAACCTAGCCCTCTTTTAACTATGGAGAAGGCTCTTGAACATGTGGTCCAGCTTATTGTAGTCATGTTGGCTTCCAAAGATTGTGCTGAGTGGGGTGTATACTAGATCTTGCGCTGGGTCTGTGGGATGTCCGGTGGGGTCTTTATATGCAGGATGTCAGTACAAATACTTTTTAAGTTCAACTTTTGCTCAGTTTAGCCCTATCCCCCCCCCAAAGGGGCAATGTTTTTGGGCCCCCATCCAAAAAAAAATGTAATATATTGGAAGTTGGAATGTACTCCAATATATATTTCATTTTGCTTTGGGTTTAGAGGGGATATTATGGCTTTATGAGGGGACGTGAGTGGATCCTCTGTCAGTGTAGTGGTGTGGTGACGTGAATGGTCTCAGATGTGGTGTCGTGTTCATTAGGAGAGGAAGCGGAAGTTGCTGTGTAGTTCCTCTGTAGCGTAGACGTTGATGCGGGGTGTACCGTATGTGTGTGTGTGTGTGGATTCTAGCAGCAGGACTGTTATAGCTCGGATGAATGGTAGCAAGATGTGTTCAGAAAAATGCCGTGCGTTGCTTTGATGGTTCCAGAACGAATGTCAGATAAGAGCGAATGCTTAGATGTGAGTCAGCAAAAATGTACTGCACTGACTGTGAACGCGAGAGCCGCCAGCTCATTTTCTGTGATGCTGAACTCGCGCTGAAGAGTAGCTGATAGGAATGTGGTACTGCAATCACAAAGCTTCTGTCTTCCAACTCATACATTCTCACTTTCTTTAGACTGATGGCTTTTATTTTTATTGATGGAGAAAAAAAAAAAGTGAGGCAAATGAGGTAGATTCATGTTGTTCATAATTCAGCATTTTCTTTATTTGTTCATTTTTTTCAGTCACTTATGTTGCTCACCATTCTTGTTTATTCCTTCTTTTGATAATATCAAAGTATTATGATTTTCCCTGTGTTATTTCAAGGTCCAAATTATCAATTGTGACAATAAAAGTTTAGGTTTCCCTTTTTCTTGGTTTTGAAAATGCAGCTGTTTTCTGCTGCCGATTTGGTTTATTTGTGTTATAAAGTGGGTGTGTATTGGCATTGCCTCTTTGGGATTGAAACTTACTGTGACACCGTTCCTCCATATGAATATGCACTTGTGTGGAGTCTGATGGTGGAAGGAATCAGAAGCAGAGAGAGGGGTGATGCTGTGTGTCAGTATCTTGCATGCAAAGGACATAACTGATAATACAGCACACTCTTATTTCAACTACGAAAGGGCCTTTGGCACTGCGGGCCAAAAAAAAAAAAAAAAGCATCATACACTTTTTTAAAATTCCATAGATGCAAAACTTTGAATTATATATTGCTGCACTTTCATGCCCATTACCCTTTTTCTATGGTTCAGATATGAAATAAGGTCCCTGCTTTAAAAAGGAAAAAAAAAGTACTTGAAAGCACACATTCCCTACCCACGCTACGTTTCTTTTTTTGTAATAATGTAATTTTGCTTTGTAAAGTGTTATGGTGTGAATGTGGTGAGATGCTGCCAGGAGACACATGAAATAAAAGAAAGAAAAAAAAAAAAAAAAAGTTAGCTTTGGTGACATTCAGAAAGACCCACTTTCCCCCCTCTTCCCTCCTTTTGAGCGCTTTTTAGAGCTTTCTGGGAAAAAGTCGACTGGGCGGATGACCCCGCCTCAACGGTTACTGTCAAAAAACGTTCGACTTTCTGACAATTAACAAAATAAAGAAGACATGCTCAAACAGGAAAACCCAGTATACAGGTTACAGCGCAAGTCTGTTGCTTCATTCTTGTGCTGCTGGCCCCAAAAAGAATGGTTAAGGTGGGCTCCTCCCTCTCTCTGTGTGAGGAAGAAGGAGGAGTGAAATAGTGTGAGGGAGGAACCACATTCACACACCTGGCCATCTGAGCATATGGGTTCCATTCTTACTTACTGCAGGGTCTGTAATGAATATTTTACACCTCAACGTACTCTTTGCTGCTACTGTTTGTACTGTCACCAACAGACTTTCTCCTGGTAGTGTATTATGAACAAGCATGAATTGTAAAGTATTTATTTAAAAACAAAGACAAAACCTGAAAAAAAGAACAAAAAAAGGAAGAAAAAAAAATATCAGTAACTTGTAATTAATTTTATGTCCATGTAGCTTTAGAGTTTGTGACACTTCTTGACCTTGCTAGCTCTGCCATTAGATCCATGTTAAGATCTAGTCATGTGGTTAAGAATTTTATGCATAAGGGACTGGACCCCAAACAGGAGCGGACTGTATTACTGGTTTGTCATGTTTAATGACTAAAAGAGAACGTTTATTTCCTTGAATCTATGGCCCACAGGGATGTGAAAATGCTGATCTGCAAGAAATTGTTTTTGTACACTGAACATCCTTAGTATTTTTACATGTAAATGTATATGATAGGGATGCACATTATTTTCCTTCTTACAGACTGCTTAAATAAAGCACTACGTCAATCTGCTGCGCTTTCTGGGTGCTTCTGTTTTGCTTGTTTTCTTTGATTCAAACTGTGACTGACTGTAATTCCTGATCACTGCCGTTCTAGTGTTCCCATACAAATTTAGTACTGAGGTCGTGTAGTTTAAGAATAATTTATTCACAGCTAGAAAACAGCAAATGCTTGCAAATCATGAAAATACAAACCTCTATAAAAAAAAAGTATAAAACAGCACCATCAAAATCATCATAAAAAAAAAAGAAACGGTAAAGGGTGGTCTTGGAAGTAATTTACAAAGTCCATGTGTAACATCCAGAGAGTGCAGAAGGTGTGGTGTGTGTGTGACAGTGTCGGTGACAACGAGCCAGAATCGCTGCTGTGGTCCCAGCATGAACCGTGATGTCACTCGGACCCCTGCGGCCATCACACGCACAAACTCGCACTAACCTCACTTATCTCCCCACCTCATACTCGTAGCAAAATTTAGCGGTTTATCAGATCAATCGGGCAGCGATGGAAGACCGGCGGTGATCAGAGGAACTCCAAAGGCGGTTACATTTGTCGTGAGAGAGTGAGTGGGAGATCCGCCCTCACACTGTTGGAAAATCTTCTCTCCTCTCGGCTGGTAACTGAAGAGACAGGAAGAAATGCAAACAGTTCAGTTACTTGTGTTATGACAGTGTGACAGAATGAGCTGTTGCAAAGCAAAGGGACTGTGCATTCACTGCTAAGCCCACAAACTTCCCCCCAACTTAAACTGGGACATTTCAGAACATCTTTTTCCTTCCCAAATCCCACAAATGTTCCTTAATTTGCCAAATTAAAAGAATCCGACAACCAAATCTGTTGCATTTGTAGAAGAAGGGGACTATAGGGCAAAAACATGATACCTTTCAAGACATGTTTCACTGATTTATTTTATTTTCGCATTTTTACTTTAACTCAGACCTCTCTTTCTGCAGGTGCCAAAACACTCCATTCAGCTTCTATTCAAAGTGATCTGAGTCAGGGTTTTCTGCACTTTCCCAGATAGTACAGGAAAGTGATTGTCTGTGGACTAAGATTAGGTTCAGGCCCGCTGCAGTATCACTTACACCACATGGATATCTAAAGTCTAAAAGCAAACAGAGCAACTCTTTTTCCCCTTTGCTGTATGAACATTCATCTTCCTCCCTACTCCTAAACTACACGAAACACGCCACAAAACGTCTCTTTCTGTTCTTTGCATAAGCAGTTTGAACTCTTCCAAGGACTCGTTCCACTGAGCATGTGGATGTTCTTATAGGAAAGCTCGGACGGAGAGTTGGAGACGCTTGCTCTCTCCTCCTCTCGTCTCCTAACAAAACAACAGCATGGCAGTATTAACGGAGCCGTGAGTGCGGGCGCTTTGTGGAGAGGCGCTCCGTTTGCCATAATCTCCTACGGATGTCAGCGTGCGGCTAGTCACTGTCTGTTGCTGACGCGCCTCTAGCAGCAATCTGGATGAGCATCTGTGGGCGCCTAGTCTTGCGTGATGTGCAGCCATGGCTACCAGCTGCTGTGCTGCTTGTGCTCTCTCTCTCTCTCTCTCTCTCTCTCTTTCTCCCTCACTCTCATTCTCTCTCTCCCCATTTAAGCTGACATGGAAGTAGTTTAAAGCTTCTATTAGCACAGTTGGATTTAAACAACCACCATTTGTGATCGAAACTTGCATCGACTTCCGTCATTTTCAGACTTAAACTGCTCAAAGCCTGGTAAAATCCAGCGCTTTTCTGAACTACAGTACTGAAAGGAACCCAAGAAGTGGGACAAGGGACAAAGTATTTGGAACATTGTGATTTAATAATAAAGCCACAGTGCTAGGTGACATCGTCCATAGCAGGACTGGTGTCACATCAATGGCAATCCTCAGTTTTAGTGGTACTGATGGACAACAATGATTTCATCACTCTGTTTTTGCTTCAGGTGGTTTGGAATGAAACATATACTAACAAAAATAAAAGTTCATTCTTTCTGCAAATTTGTTTTCTGTTTGGTTAATGTTTACAGTGCAATACAGTCCAGTCAAATCAAGCTGTGATTCATAAGCCATTCTTTTAACACAGAAGAGCAGTACTCAGGTCAGTTGTATTCATTCATCTTATTAAGGCAAACTTATCATCAGATAACCACCAGACTGGTATAATTTTATAGCTTAACTGTGATATTGCTCAACTCCAGACTAACATTGAACATTCAGCACTATGGAGAGTTCCTACAACAGGCCTGTGGGCGGGAAGTTATCAGTTTCTCTATGCACACCAACTGCCGCTAAACTGTTCCTGTAGATTTGAACATGGGTTTCACAAAAAAACTCCCACATGTCCATTGTGATACAGAACGAGCTGCTGAGAGATATTCCACCAGTTTTTCAGTTCCATCATAAACAGTCATAAAATATATATGGTTTAAATCTTTTTTCATATCCTTTGGTTGATATATGTGTCTTTTATAGTGAAAATATTACCTTGTTTTAACTTCTTATTATTAACAACGTACAATGCTGTTACTAAAGCCTGTGTACACTGCAGGACAAAATTTAGGCAATGCTTTTCAAAAAGGTATGAATAATTTTTTATATATCACGTAACTTACTGGCTTTCGTCTCATTAATTTATGCATAATAATTATTAAGCGAATAATTCTTCTATTGTGAATTAACAGAAAACTAAATGGGGGAAAATTATGTCCTGGAGAGGATGGGTGGTGCTGTGGCCAAAAAAAATTGTCCTAATTCTATATGAGGCATGTGTCTGTGGAATATATCTAATTTTGTCATTTTGAACATGCATTTAATATTTTAATATGCTATGCATCTCTCCTTAGATAACTTATGGTAGGTCTCTTGATGTCTACAGTTCTGAAGCACCTTTTGCAGTTTTAATAAAACCACTGGCACTGGAGTGGAGGTCTGACCTGAATCCGGAGGTTCTGCATTTCTTCACTGAGGAGCTGCCTCTCCTGTATGAGCTGCTTCTGTCTGCCGAGCAGATCCAGCACCTGCTGAGCGCTGCACTGACAATGCTGGTCCAGCTGCTGCAGTCTGTGCGCACACACGCACGCACGCACACACACACACACACACACACACACACATACACACACACACACACACACACACACACACAAAGTTATCACTGCACCACATAAGAACACAAAGCAGCTGAATACGGCACTTTACACTAAACACTGTGCACATAACTCGTCAGTGTGAAGCGAAAAAACTTCATACTGGCCAGTAAAGCCTAATTCTGATTTGGACGTCTCGTGTGTGTGTGTGTGTGTTTGTGTAAAGAGTAAATAGGCAAACTACAGACAGCAAACGTCTTGTATGATGGCTGGTTGACCACATAGGGTAGGAGGAAATCTGTAAAATTAATATTTGGCAAAACCATCGCTTTAAATGACGATGATCTGTGGAAAGTCTTGGACTCCTTCAGCTACTACTCTTTGGTCCCACTGTGGGCCTGCCCTCAGAGCCCACGTCCCAGCCTGTCCCAGATCCCCCTCCATAGCAGTGTGCCAGGGAGAGACAGAGAGAGTGGAGGAGAGGGGAGGCCTCTAGCTGTTGCTGAGGGGGGAAGACAGATGCCCTGCTCCTGCTGGCTGGGGCCACTGCCGTCTGTGCAAGCCCTGTTCTCCCTCTCTCCCTCGCTCTCTCTCCCCTCTCCCCCACCCTTCCACTTATCCCTCGCTCACTCCTGTGGGAACTGGAGCAGGCTGCTTAGGCCGGCTGCGGTGGGCGACTGCTCCAAGTTTGGGTCCCTCTCGCCTGACAATAATATGCCTTTCACTGGAATTCTTCTCTCGCTACTTCATCCCCCTCTCTCTTATATCCCTGCTTTGTGCTGGAGCTGAAACAGGCTGCTTAGTCTCTCAGTCTCTCTCTCTCTCTCTCTCTCAGGCCCCCTGCTGTGAGCTGGACAGAGCTGTTAGCAGGGCTGTGGTGGGCAGCTTGTCCCAAGTTCAGGCCTACTGTGTGGGGGGCTGGCGCCACTGCTGCGGCCCACCTCCAGAGCCTGGCGCCAGGAAAACTCTGCCATGCCACAGCCCGAAAAACCACAGCACACTGTCATTCAGCACACCACTACTTTCAGGTCAGATTCAACATCACATGGCTTTGGTGTACTTTCTGTTAATTCTCCTTTAACTTGCTTACACATATATATATACACACACACACACACATATATATATATATATATATATATATAATTGACTTGTTGAACTGTCCCTACATACCTACATATCTATAACTGCATATACTGTACAGGATTCACTTCTGTTAAAATTCTCAAAAAAGAAGATAAAAACTGTATTTTTTTTATGAAGACAGGTGGCATGGATACAAAAAATCGATGTTTTGAAATAATAGCCAGGATTTATTTATTAAAAAATCTACAGCCACGGTTTTATAAGTACACCACCTGGTTTTCGGAAATAGAAAAGAAAGAATTCTTGACCCAAGAAGACAATGCCACCGTCGTACTGTATATGGGCAAAGCACTTGTGTGGAAATATAAATGTGTGCTGTTTGGAATAACAGGTGGCATCTCCACTGGTAATTCCATATATGTAAACGCTAGCACTTCCAAAGTCAGTGTTTGGAAGTAGAAAAACAAGTTAAGAGCTTTGAGGAGATGAGTTTAGTTTGTAGTGAAGAAAGTATTTCACATAAGCTATGTCTGTTTTTTTTTTAATTTTTTATACAGATTTTACATTAGACTAAACAAGGTTTGTTGTCTGCTATAATGCCAGTTTGTCTGTATCTTCTTATATGTAATATAATATGGAAAAAGCTATACAGTCAAATATACAAAACAATCAGGAGTCCAAGTCAGCAGTTCAGTAGCAATATAGAGTACAGAAACAACAAGGGGATTAGACACCCAATCCTAAAAACCCTAACTAACTCTAAAACCCTTCTTATAGCTATTTAATGAAGTATAATTTGGAGGGCAAAGGGGTTTTCGTAAGACCCTATTCCTATTGGGACCTCAAGACATCAGAAGGACTCCTAGATGGAAACCCTGAAACTCTGAGAAATCATGTCGCTGTCATGAGCAAACCTTCTACCAACACTTTAAAGGAGAAAAAATACATACATTAAGGTAACACGTTTCATTTCCAAGCTTCTTTTTTTGGTTATTTAGAACATTTCTCTTTATATTCTATTTATCCTGAAGTGTTGACACAATATCAAGGCCACGCGGTTGTTTCAAATGGTGTAAAAAAAACAAAACCTAAATTAGAGAATTTTGTTATTTAGCTGTGGCATTCGGGGTGAGTGATATCGCAAAAGTAAAATATCACAGTAGGCCTACTTCAAGAATTTTCATGATACACATTACAATTGTTTCTTCAGTTAAATAAGAGCCAGTGTTGTAAACAAGACTAATTATGCTCTGTTTGTAAGTTGTCCAAGGTTCTTTAAGTACTCATGATTTCCACAATATACTCCAAAACGTGATGTAATTTATCATGATAACTATAAATATAGTCATGTTCTACATGGTATAAAATAATACTCTCTGCTTGATGTTTTCGGTGAATTTTCCCATTTCAGTCAGTATTGCGCTCGTTGGCAGGTTCACTCTGTGCCAGGCTGACAGTGAAACTCCTACTGCACATATGCAGTCAGGAATGGCAGCCAAAGGCAGAGCCTGAGGTCAAGTGTACTAACACATTTAAGCAGGTTGTGTAATTCAGTAACTAATTCCCTCACTCACACACACACACACACACACACACACGGGGAGCAGCACCTTTACATCTCCACCTCTGGAGGCATACCCAGCGCATTAACCTATTACACAATCACACTGCCCTTAATCTGCATCATCAAACGCCACACGGCCCTCATATGTGCAGGTCAAACCCCTCCATACCTCACAAGCACACACACACACACCTTGCCTGCTTGGTGAAGAGGCATACGAGCCCAAATCTAAAGAAAGACATGAAAAAAGGGGGGAAAACTCCTCTAGCTCTGTCTGAAACTGGACGAGCGACAGGGGTCTGATTAAATTAGAAGGCCATCCAGCAGCTAAGGCAGCAAATCCAATAACCTCCCCCTATTTACTGGCACGCAACTTAATTAGGTTTTTAATACAGCTTAGCGCGTGGGGCTGGGCTGAGCTGGACCTGCCTGGCCACTGCTGCCTCTGCCCACTGCTGGGCGTGCGTGTGTTTGTGCGAGAGAGAGAGAGAGATAGTGTGTTTGAGGGGGAAACTGGGGGGCAGGCACTTCCCCCTATCTCTGCTTCCCCGCTGACCCTGGTGAAAGGACACCATCTGCTGGCTCCCAGGCTAACTGAAGCCAGCACAGCTTCAGCCTCTGTAAACCCCTCTCCTCGCGCTCTAAGGGGGAAACGGAGCTGCTTTTTTAACAGAAAAAAAAAGTACGACTGATACGAAGAAATATCTCAGGAAATATCCCTGATTTTCAAGCTTCTGACTGTTTAAATGCAGCTCTATGCCATTTATCAACCCATCCCTGGTCAAAGTACATGTTTTGTTGATTTTCTAAGTGAAAAGTTAATACAATATGTGCATGGAACAGGCTTTAGTGCGGCACATTTATACACATTGTAATGCACGATTATCAATTTTTCTCTGAATTTAATGTATTGAAAAATACAATAAAATTTGCAATACTTTGGGCACCCTTTCAGTTGATTCATCAGTGTTATTTTTTGTATGGTCTCAGGGCTTTTTTGACTCATTTGGCCTTAAACCCAGCCAAGTGTAGACAATTCCGGAACATAAATTACATGACTCGTCAAACCTCTTAGGGTGTTGTGCTTACAGTCGGGAGCCATGGGCTCACCTAAGCAACTGTAAAAGGATCTGAAACTAAAGATCACTGACTCTCACAAAGCAACAAGAGGCCGTAGAAGATATCTAAACACGTCCTGCTTCTGTTATAAAGAAATAGGCAGTAAAGAGCATAGCTGAAGAGTCAAGAGAAGATCTGGAACACTAAGATCTCTGAAATCTCTGAAAAAACTTCTCATAGACTGGTCACATTTGCAAAGCAAAACCCACACGTCACCGCCAAGAATCTACAGGATGGTTTGGGTGGCACAGGAATATGCAGAAACTTTTTTTTGCATAAACATTGTCTACATGGAAGGGTTGTCAAAAGATAATCTTAACTATGATTTCATCACAAAAATCTATGTATAAAAAATGCAACACAACACTTCAGTCAGAGACATTTTTGAATCAAGCAGTGTGATACAATCCCCAAAGGTATGTCTGGACTAGAGATGAGCAATAAAAGAACAGCCTGTTATGTATGGGGATGGATCTATTGTGGATCTAGAGGAAAGACAGGATTCTTCTAAATATCAGCAAAGCCTGGGAGCTCATGTTCCACAATCAGAGAATAAACTGAAGAAGAAAAAACGCTAGATATTACAAGACAATGATTCAAGACATACAAAAAGAACCTTGAATTATTTCAAGATATTTAGGAGAAAGGTTTTTAAATGGTCTTCATGGTTCCCTGACTTGAATATTATTGACGACTTATGAATATTTCTGAACTACAAGCGTCCTGCCAGCAGAAGTGGAAAAAATGTAAAATCAATAAAATAAAGGTTGCTGGCTACAAGAAACATTTGGAGGCTGTGATTTCAGAGAGTTTTGATAATACTGACTGAAAGAGATAGTCCATATTTTCCATTGTCAAATTTGGCAAACAAATAATAATTGTGCATTAAAATGAAAACATCCCATATAAGTGTGCTCAACAAAGAGGTGATGGTAACTTACTTTCACTGACAAAATAAACATTATAATTATAATTCTAAATAATTATAAAAATAAACATATTAATAAGATTAATAAGGTAAAATATTTATTTTATATTTATATCAAATATTTACACTTAAACAAGTTAATATTATATACG
Organism: Brycinus macrolepidotus; assembly: GCA_037974445.1. Taxonomy (NCBI): domain Eukaryota; kingdom Metazoa; phylum Chordata; class Actinopteri; order Characiformes; family Alestidae; genus Brycinus; species Brycinus macrolepidotus. The sequence continues at coordinate 11,869,803 of JBBPCZ010000156.1, read as the reverse complement.
CATAACGTGTTATGAGTTGAAAATACATGTAAGTACTAGAGATGTCATGGAGTAAATTTCATGTGTTTACTTTTTTTTACCCAGGGAAATATTTCGCATGTGTACGCACATGAAAGAGAGCTAAGTTACAAGTTTGGGCCATTTGGGTCACAGGGGCCACTGATGTAGTGAAGAAATCTCTAGTATATCTTTTCACATGCCACCACCTTAGTAAGTGGATTAGGCGAGTCTGTGATGTCAGGGCCGGTTGACAGACAGGTGGTAAGCAGCAGTTACAGGGGAAAAAAGTTTAGTTAGTGATTGAGGGTAATCTCTCGTTTCTGGTAGATAAAAAGCTGAGACTAAGTCTTGTTATATACTCATATCTAGAACATGAACTAGGTATGAGTTTATAACAAGAATTTGAAAAGAAAGTTATTACATTTAACATACTTCACATAATTACTTATTTCACTTGCTCATACAGTAACCATACACACACACACACACACACACACACACAGATATTTTACAGGGGAGAGCAGTCCTAGCCCAAAGCCTGAGTGTACTTTTCCAGATGATGAGTTTTTTTTTACAGGTGGTGAGGGAGAACGTGGGGCTCTCTTGGTTTGTATAGTAAAATGCTGAGTGCTGTTACTCTCAGAGAGTGTGTGTGTGTGTGTGTATGTGTGTGGCCTGAAGCTATGCTGGCCTGTCTCTGCGCAGGGAAGTCGGAGCTGGAGAAGCAGGAGCGTGCTGGGCCCGTGCAGACTTTGCCATGGCTCCAGGATGTGTGGTTTTGTTTGGTGATGTTGTGGTGCTAAGCATCTGTTTACCCTCGCCCGTGTGAATTAGGAAGAAGCAGCGAGGCTCTGAATTACACCCCCTGCATGCATAAGTGAATAAAACATACAGCATTATGCATCTCAGCTTGTACCACTTAGGCCAAAGAGACTCGTAGATGGAACAAACAAATCACAAACAGCTACATGAGCGCACTTACAGGCCTAATTATAGTGATAAACAAAGGTGGGTAGTCACTACTTCCATTTACTTAGATCTGTGTACTAAAGTAAAATTTTAATGGATTTCTACTTTTCTGGGTGGTTTAAGATGATAAGTACGTTTATGAGGAAAGTAATCGCTTTTCACGCAGTTCCACTTAAGCCAGTTCTTAAAACTTTTTTTGTGTGTAATTTCATTACATTGTTCTGGCGACAGCATCTGCACTGCTCTGATGTTGTTCACACCTCACTTTTGAGCTTTTTTCTATTTTAGACCAAAAGGATCCAAGTTAGGAAAGAATAACAACTAACAACTTCAGTTCCTATGCTGGCAGATGCTGGATGAATTAAAGAAGTTACAGTTTTTCTACTCACTGTTTTTTACAAGGTTACTTTTATTCTGCTTCTTCTACTACTTCAGTCAGCATTTCATTGAAGTAACAATATTTTACCTGAGAACGGGTTAAGGCTACTCTTTCCAAATCTGGAGCAGTACTTAATTTCAAAGTATACCATTTACTCTCTACTACATACGGTCCATAAATTGAAACTAAGCCAAACAAAACAAAATGACACAATTCATTGTGTGTCACAAAATCTTACGCATTTCCATGTATCAGCCTTCAGCATTTTAGTCTAGCCCAGTCATTCTGAGGTTATAAGCACAATACAGGCCAGCCCATCAGAAATAAAATATTTGAATATTGCAGTCTTAAGGGATAACAACAAAAACACTGTTTAATTCTGGGGGGTGAAGAGAGTTTATGTAGTAAAGAATTATGACTGTTTTAGGTAGATAAAATCAGACAAATTTCTTAAACAGACAAGTTTAGGATATGGCCCCTTTAAAAGCAGACTAACTGATTGCTAAAAATTGCAAAATGGAGCACTTGGCCACTGCATATGGCTGCATCACCATCTTTATGAAAAACTAGGTATTATTATGTGTACTCATCTTGAAAAACCTCATGTTATACGGTAACATTTTGTGCACAACTGGACTCACAAAAAGTCACAGACTTTCAAAGTGTCAAGCAAAATTTCACACCCTGCACTGCACTAAATCAAACAAAACAGGACCAATTATGCTCTCTTTGTATGTAAGCAGGGAGTTGGTCAGTGTTCTTGTAAGAACTGATGATATCTCAACAGCCATAGAAAAGTGTTTCATGACTAGGGATGGGAATCGAAAACCAGTTCCAGTTGAGGACCAATTGCAAATTTTCTGATCCATCGGAATCGTAGGCCTGCCAGGTTACTGACTGCTTTTATAGATTCCTTTTAATCAATGTGACATCACAATAATGTCATAAAACTGTTTCTGAGAGCTGTGCAGTGCAAATACTCATGCGTCAATAAATAACGCCAGAGAAGAACAGTCCAAAGCATGTCTTTGTTTGATGAAGAAAGATAACAATAGTGCAACTCACAATGTCTTTAAAAAGGTCATTTTAAGTAAGGGTGGAAACACCAGCATTATGTTGAAACATCTTTTGATGCAGCATGGGCTAAAATTCCATGAAAGCCATGTATTTAACTTTCTATGCACAGTGCCAATGCTTCCCAAACAAGCAGCACATCAGTTTCTGAGGATACTTTAGAGAAAACCAATGCTACACAAATATTACATATATTTTATTCACTATAAATGATGACAGACAGACTTTTGCCACGGATAGCTTTGAAGCTACAGCAGCAGCTCGACTCGCCCGTTAGCTCAGTTTTATACTTGAAGAGTTTATTTGCAAAAACTATTAAAAGCCATATTTAAAAAACCTAAAAGATTATTCTATACACACAGCATATTCCTTAAATACATTTCGTCCCAAACGCCATTACTGTCCATTGTCAAGCCACTGAAAGTTTATGTTTTACAGAAGAAAACAACAAAAACACCAGTGCTGTTCTTGCATGGCTGCAAATCTTCAGCCTTTTTTAGATGTGCTGTCTGAAAGGGAATTTTGGCATCAGTTTCTGATGAATCAGACTGATAAGCAGAATTCGATAATGATAAATTATCGGTATCAATAAAATCTTATCAAATCCCATTCCAACATATTGGAATGCAATTTATTACAATAATGACAAACATTTTTCATTTTGCCCAGCTCTACCTATTATTAATTTTAAAATACATTTTTGTGTTGTGCGACACACTCCTAAAACGCCTCTTTATCAGTGCTTCAGCAACTAGCTACCATCTGTACACTTGTCTTACTGCACATTACAATCCGCCAGCTAAGGTATTATTGTAAATAAGCAGAAATTTAAAAGAGTCTAAGATACACACGATCACTCCTCAGTGACAGACTGCAAGCGGATGCCTTCATCAGTGCTGTCTGGCTGCTC
>JBBPCZ010000156.1:11844120-11866371 GCA_037974445.1 Brycinus macrolepidotus | reverse complement strand
AGAGTCTAAGATACACACGATCACTCCTCAGTGACAGACTGCAAGCGGATGCCTTCATCAGTGCTGTCTGGCTGCTCTGGGGGGTGGGTGGAGGAGGTGGGGCAGGCGTGGGGGCAGGATCACTTCTTATAGAATGTGTGCAGGCTATCTTGGCTTGTCCAAGGGCTGCCTGGCTGCAGCTGCTCGGTCCAATCCCCTTAAGCCCACCCCATTGCGGCTGGGCCAGGCATGGCACTGCCACACACGCATTAGGGCGAGCACTGGAGGCTCCACAGCTTACACCCCCAACCTGTTAGACAGGACGGTGGCTATAGCTGATTGGGGGTAAAAGATAGATTTGGCATGTATAGTGTATGATGTATAGCCTAGCTGTAAATGCAGATTTTTTTCATGAACAAAATAATGTAATTGTGGATGCATAGCTGAGCTGACACATCCTCGTAATTTTGCAGTTCAACACATAGCTTCAGAATATGCCATTTACATAGATCTAAAGATATCCTTGAGTGTATTGCTCCATCTGTGTTTATGAAAATTGGCGCTTCCACCAGAGCGGATGGGAGCTGAGGTTTGGGTCTGAAGAAAAACTGGTATGCAGAAACAGCTCAGACGGTGAGCTCAGAAGGTATCATGGCCAGTGGTCACTTGTATAAGTGAACGGTGAATGTCTTATGTTTTGGCTTACGCATCTCTTTATGTGAGACATCAAAAAGGCAAAGCATTCTCACTTAAAGAACTCCACAGATCTTCCAAAGTTGTGGTTATGTAAACAAAGTCATTCAGAGTGGGTGGATGAAGTGGTTCATTGTACAGAAATGTACTGATTCAGGTTTTATTTACAGTGGCAGTAAGAGTGTCCAAATTGTTTACTGGGTCCAGTTGTTTTATTGACTCTATTAATTCGCAGTGAACCTACACATACCTTCTTTAGTTTTATATCATGTCAATAATGGTGAAACAGTGGTAAATCAGAAACATGCTTTCTTTTTAAAATATTTTTTGAAAAATAAGTTGTAGGACAAAATCTTCTCAAAACATTTAAATGTTCCCAGCACTTCCATTATGAACATTTCTGATTCACGTTTAACAACTTCACATACAACCACTCTGAATAACTTTTACACCCTAAAGACTCAGATATGCAGAAATCAGTATTTTCTTTCTATTAAACATACCGTAGGTTGAACTGTATGTCAAGAATGTCATACTGGTCCTATCTCTGGCATCTCCTTGTAAATATATGTGCCCTGAACTGTGACTAAGACAGTCACAGTGCACATCCTCATACAACCCTTTGTTCAACTATTACTTCTTGAAGTAATAAACTAATACGCTTTCTGTAACAGACTGCTGTGTGTAGGTGCGTAACTGTATATTCAATACCATCTGCCCCATAACACACCCAAGTTAAAACATTTCACCATGCTCAGCTGTTATTTTCCTGAAAGCTTGCACAAAAGCACTTTTAAAGGAGCATGGTGAGCACTTTTTGGTGTCATAAACAAGGGCCTGGTGCTAGTCAAGGAGCGTGTGGATGCGCTGCGTAACATTTTACAGCTTGCCTTGGGATGCGGCGAGCACACAAGCAGTAGTGGGACAGCCAGCGTTCCACAGCGTTCTTCCTGCAGCCCACAGAGCCGCACCCCCGGCAGCACAGGACAGATGCTCCACAAGGGGCTGAAGAGAGCATAAGGGGGGGTGGAGAGGCTCACTGCTGCCCCCTAGCCCCATCTAAATGATTTGCAAAACTTAAATCATACAGTCTAAATCAAGTCATTCTCTACATGAATTTGCCAGAATACAGAGGGACATTGTATGGTTGAGCGCAAAATAAGGGCACCGAAACCAGAGACAGGCAACAAAGCAGTCAGGAAATCAGAGCAGGGCTCAAAGGGTAGGGGTTATGAGGTCTATACATGTCTAGCAGAGTGGACTAAAAGCCAACCATACCACATAAAAAAGATTTTAAAAGAGACCTAGCAAACAAAGCTGTATTTTCATTGTCAGTTCACATGTATGTCACAATATGTACCATATCTAGCATCCAAGAAACTGTAAAATGTGAAGTCCCTGCTGTTTTGGCAAATTCCCTTTTATTAAAGGCACATGAATCTGCAGGCAATTCGGATTTGCTACCTGATGCACTGAAATCTCTGATTGACAGGATGATGTAAAATAGCAATTTAATGTCACATATTACAAAAATGAAGCTTCTGTGTTAGTGTCTTCTCTCGTAGTGGCTGACCTTAACAGGTAAACTGGACTATATGCTGTCTTCAGTAGAGTTGGACTTACAGCTAAGCTAACAGGTTCTAGTAATACTCTGACACTCAGCTGTGAGTTTCAGTCTTTACTGAAGGAGCCAGCATTCAAACTATGACATCCAAATAATTTTTTTGCGCTTAGCTACATGCGAATAATTTTGCACATGCAGTAGAACATGTAACGTCTCTGTACTGTGCTCTGCGGCAGCCGCTGTGGAATACCCGCCACCACACAAACTGACATGTCATGGGTAAGAAAGATGCATAGCTTGCATTGAGTTTGATAGGAAAACAATCACCACAACAGTTTTCTTGAAAAGAATCAATTAAGGAGTACCATAAACTAAGACATCAAAAGTAAGATGTGAATATCTGGATTCTGTAATGCTTGTTTAAGAAGTTTTGCTTTAAATTAATACCAATAATTTGTCTTAGATACTATGAGGCCACGGATAAGTTTGAGCATCATGTACACTCTTTAACAGTACACTCTTAAAAAAGCTCTTAAATGGTTCTTGGCTTGGACATCCAGTTCTAACTTTAATGCGTATAGTACCTTATACTGAACAGTTCTTCTTAGTCACATCTCATTCACAAAAATGGTTCTTTAAAGATCTATTAATTGAAAGGTTCTTCAGAGAACTTAAAGTGATTCTTCTATGACATTACTCCAAGCAACCTCTTAGGAATTTTTATTTTTCAAGAGTTTACATAGGCAGAAATACAGTAAACATAGAAGATCTGCTACAAAACGTGCACAGCCAAAATGAGAGAAATTGCCTCAGATATCAGAGAGAGATGGAAAAACTGATTAATTAAAAAGAAACACTGAGAAAACAGACTAAGAAGAGTAAGATCTATAGGTCCTCGTCATGTGTGCCTTTCTCAAAGAAAAAAGTTCCACTTCAAATGCTTTTTTTGAAGTCAAATGTCTTTTTCTGCACAAAACTCCTACAGAGATCTCCTACAGATATGACCATGTTCATCATACAGGGAGATGCTAAACAACCACTGACGAGTGGAAGCCGTATCACACATGCTGCATCTTATCCTCTCCTTGCCAACTTCATTTGCAAGTGAAAAGTTTACTGAGCCTTCTTGCTCTTGGCGGAATGGTAAGAGAGGCAGCATGTGTGTGTGCATGTGTGTCCTCTTTCTCCCTCTTAGCTGCGCACACACGTTCGCTGTAAGGGGTTGGGGGGGGTTTAGGGGGGTGGCAGGGAACCAGATGAAGCAGCTTTCGCCCGGGGCCCTGCCGACTCCCCGGCAGCGGCGCGCCTGTTCCCTGCCCCAACGCAGCCGCCCATTTGTTCCATTACACCATCTCCATCTCCTCCAGTCTATTCAGCAGTGCTCCAGCTACAGGAGCACATGGCCCCCCATCCCGGCTCTCCACTACACGCGCATCCAGACGCCACAACCATCTTTCTTTATGCCACCATATGGCTCGTGGAAGCCTGTAGATTTAGCCACACATCTGCGTATACATTACCACACTCCTTTAAGGGACAGGAGTGTGTTTGCGTCTGTTAGCGTGTGTGTGTATACGGAACGTTGATGAGACAGGGTGATAATTGGTAAAGGAGCACGCTGGCAGATGTGATCTGTGTGTATGTGTGTGTGCGAGATGGTTGCTTGTGCTACTTGTGCGCACAGGGACTGAAAGCTACGTGGGTGAGACATGTGAAAGGTTGAATTGCCAAAAATGAGATGATTTCCATCTCCCTCAACTTTCTCGCTCATATGTGGAAAAACGATGTAGATGCTTTATGAAGCCAGTGCTTCAATGCATAAGGATGAACATCGTTGCCATTTCTAGGTCCAATTACACAACAAATAACAACAACTTGCAGGACACATACATTTAAATTAGATTAGATATTCAGTTGTGGGTGAGAGAGGAGTTTAAACAGTTCAACTAAACTAAGAGAGCTGAGAATGAGTTCGAATGAACTAATTAGAAATTAAAACACATCTCACTTCTCAATATTACTCCACAGATAAGAACGTCAAGTACCAAACGTTTCTGATTTGTAATTTAAAAAATATTTATAACGTTAAAGAAAATGTATTAATACACTGATATTACAAGGCAAATTATTATTGTTGAAGTTTCTGTTAAGTAAAAATGCCACAAAAAACATCTAAAATACGTCTGTTCTAAATACTTGACAGCAGGAGGTAACTGGAGCAAAAAAAGTGTCAATCATGCTTACACTAATGTTAAAATGACTTAAATCAAATAGCAGAAATGGAGAAAAAACAATTATTATTGTGTAATTACAAACACTATGAGCATCTATCATTACTGATGTCATGCAGTCAGATATATTTTCGATGCAATACATCATCTCCTCTCCTAGATTAAAGGGAGCACAATACTGGTACACTGAAAACAAAATTAGTAATTACTAAAATGTCGTTCCAAGTATAAAAAATAAAAAGCAGTTGTTGTGAAATGGCTCTTTTGATTCATATACTGGCTAACTCTTTTCAGTGTCCACTTCTACCCAGAAAATGCCAGCCATTGTAGAGTAAAGTGAACTCATGCCCAGAATGCATTTATGAAATAAATATAGAATAAGACACATATGTGTTATTGATGTCCTCTATAAAGGCGCTGCTATTACACACAAGAAAATCCATTGGCCGACACACCAAGCCTTTCATATTTCACTGGCTGGGTTTCTATGGTATCTCACCCCAATCTCCGGGCAAAAAAAAAAAACGTAAATACTGCGAGGGAAATAAATAAATAACATGCAGGAGTGAAACATTGTGTGCCGAAAACCCCTGTGTTGCTTGGCGTTGGCTCTCGAATGGTAAAAATAAATCAAGCTGATTTTCCAAATGTTGCATGCGTGCCATGCTGTTGCGGCTCTTCGCAGCACAGATTGTGTGCCCGTTCAAGAATATCTGAGGTGGGGCCCCGGCTATTTGCATGTATGCCGGAGCCATTTGCACCATCTTATTAACACGAACACCTTAACCCACGGGCAGCAGGGAGAAGTACCCTACAGAGAAGACACCCACTGCGCTGAGCAAGCAGGAGGCACAGACCTCTCACTCAACACGGCCTGCAGTTTGACTTCTACACATCTCTGCAATGACATTTCCTAACACGCTGAATAGTGTGAGAAGCCTTCATTTGCATTCAAAGCGATAAAGAAGTTCAATTAAACAATTGAGAAGTTAAAACTGCAACAGTGGAGGAGTTACAACTATAGACTCATTTATTTTATACACATTACATTAACACAATAGAATTTGATGATATTAAGCTGTTTAACACTCCTTCATGTTAAAGAAGTAATATGCATATATATTTTGGTTAAAAGGTCAATAAAACACACAGTCATCAAACGTTGTTGCTTCAACAGTCACTTTTCCTAAGTCTTGGTCAGCTGAATAGGCAAAACATGAAAAAATGGCAAAACATATGGGGGAAAAAAAAAAAGAAAAAGAAAATCTGATTAAATCACAGTAATCATGGCAATAAAACAGATCATCAGCTGTGGCGTGGTCCAGTTAACCTGGGACAAAAAGCCAAGTTTGATCCTGTTAATGCAGTTTCTATATTTTCTTTCAGGACTGTGTTCATATATAGCCCTATTTTTCTTGCCTTTTTTTCCACAGCAGTCATGCTTTCAAGGTGTTTGTCTTTTTAAATAGGCATTTCATAATACACAGATTCAGCTCTCCGTGCAAAGAAGCACGGAAGGAGCAATTATGTGTCCGTACTGTGCTGTTCTCATATTTGAGTATATCATGTTTGAATGGTGAAGCTTTTTGCCTCTATAGTCAGTTCTGGCACTGGCAATAAAATCCATTCTTGTTAACCTCTGCTGATCTGACTGACATGCAGTCTCTTAAGATGGCAGGGTTTAAATAAAATAAATAAATAAATTTAGAAACTCTAAGCATTGACCCTGCCCTCTGGTGGTCACATTTGGGGTGCCATCAAAGTAGCTTAATTTGCCTCGCAATAAACTAAATGCTGTATCTTTCGCATCACTTGTTGCTCACAGACTGAAAATTAATAACCACTACATCCTCCCACCCAGTCCACGAGACTGAAAACATTATTTTTATACTGCAGAATAAACTGTGGAGTTTTGTACTTCATGTCAAACTATAGTTTTCTGTTTTTACTGACTTGACTGATACTTTGTACTTATACTGGATTTTAAATGATGATGCTTTTATTGACAAACCATAGACTTCATGTAATTTTCCACTGAATGCATCACTATATACAAGTTTCAACACTTATCTTCAAGGTGAAATAGAATGACAGGAGAGCGAAAGTTTGATGTTTTTTTCTTTGCTAATACTTATGCACTTATGTGACACATTTTTTTTAGTAGACAGAAGAGTAGAGAAGTAAAGCATCACTCCACAGGACTGTCTGTCTTACTTCAAAGCTGTGTAACAACAGAAACAGAAATTTCTAATCATGTAAGTCAGAATAATTAAGTATCACAGCTATGAAAGTAATTCATAAACAAATGCAGTATATGCAAAAATATGCAGGCTATAAAAAGTATGTTCCTTATTCTTCAGACTGTATTGGGGGCAGCATGGTACACAGCAGCATGTTACAGTAATTACTTTTTCTTGTAATAAAGGAGTATAACACTAAACCTTAAATTCTTGTGATTACATCACAGTTTATCCATGTGTATTGCTCATATATATCTAACAGAAGAATATTAACTACAGGCAATGCATTGAAATGATACATTTTGTATGTATGTGTTATCTGTTTGTGTTCCTCAGTCTTGAATGTGAAAAGCACAGTGCGAGTGCATGCAACAACTTTCCATAAACTTGCCGAGCAATCTGTCCAAGCATCTCATCATGCTAATATGAACCAAATGGTTAAAGATCAAGAATATAAAAGAAGCCCAACCTCACCCAGGCAGAATTTTTGTCCATTAATTTATAAGGATTTTATTTCGAGGTAGCTGCTATTTAACTTTTTGAACTGTATCGAGGTTTTTATATATATATATACATATATATATGTATATATATATATATTTTTTTTTATATATATAGTTTTTATGTTTTTAATTGACATACCTTTTAAATAATTTAAATCTCTTTTTAAATAAACTACTGAAAGAACTACTGGCTTTCTCCTTGCACTTCCACTTTAATAGGTATTGGGATGAGTATGGGTTTTAGAGATAAGTAAAATAATGTAATTTTCATAAAAATAATCAGTAAACTTATGCCATCACATTTACACTATTTTTGACATTTTCACATTACTTACCATTTTTTTTTGACTATTTCCACTTGTCAGTTTGTCATTCCACAGCAGAAGCATTCAAATTATTAAAAAAAAAAGAAACAATAAATAAGTAAATAAAAAAAAAAAAAAGAGATACAAGGCTTGGTTCTGATGGCTACAGTATACATGTTGTGTATATATGTTGTGTTATATGTGTGTTATTTTTATAGTAGAGAGGTTTAGCACCACTCGACAAGACTGCCTCTTTTACTTTATAGATGTGCAAATGCTGTAAATCTAAATTCTTTATATGTAAGCCAGAATACTTAAGTAAAACAGGTGTGAATGTCTTTTAACTTGTTTTTTTTTTTCCCCATCTCTCTCTCTGTCCCTCTCGCTCTCTCCCTTTCTCTCATTTTTCAGTATTTATTCATTCGTTCGTGCTTTGCTGGATGCTGGGTTAAGGCTGTGGGTGTTGAACAATATGTAGGGTTATGCTGCAAGCAGACGGATGTTGTGCTCCCAGCAGAAGCTCAGTTCAGGCTGGAGTTGCCGTGGATACGCCCACGCTCCTTCTCGCGCCCACGTGCTGACTCGTACCGTGTGCCAGACGCCCCTGCCACCCTGCATCCCAAGGCCAAGTGTACCCCAGCATCCAGACCCACTGCATCACACTCACACTGCTGCCGTCACTGGCATGTCACTCTCTTAGAAAGCACTTCATGTTCCTCACTTTTATCACTAAGGGCACAAAATGTAGCGCACAGAGACATGTATTTGATGTCAGAGAGATATTCACTACTGCATAGCATTCTGTTCTGTTTTGGAAATCTGGTTTGGACTTCACAATAACAGGCTTTTCAAGCTATGAGGTTCTATTTTGGGAGAAATCTAAAATTCCTCATGTTCATATTTGGAACTGCACTGATGTCTTCCTCTTTACTAGTGAGAGATGATTCTCTGTGCTGTATGATCTATGTGTCATGTAACCTGTGGTTCTTTGACATCTCTTTTAAACTGAAGGTAATAAAATGCATTAGTGTGTGAAACCAGAGTTTTCTGTGTGCTACAGTGTTTTCACTATATAAAAGTTGGCTGAAATGTGAACTGAGTGGAAACCAGTGTTCTGTCACATTTGTCATTAAATGTACACTCAATGTCTTTTGGCTTTTAATTATGAACAAATATGTATGTCTGCATCTTCAGTTCTTAAAATCTAAGAGAAATCTTGTGTAGGGCACCTGTGCAGGGACAGACAGTTCCCTGGACTTTACAATTGCACATGATCAAAACTATTTTACAGACGAGGAATGTTAAAGCTCTTTGCTGCGGCTCTGAAGTTTTTTCCATAATGCTGTCCCTGAGAACTTCAGGATTCTTCTTCACCTTCACCATGACTGACAATACTTGCAAAATAAAAATATCAATATATTTTTCATTGTTCATATGAATTCACATTCTCATTTGCTTATATTTATGAGCATAAAAGTAAAAAAAAAACGTGTGTAAATTTTAAGTGGATACACAGCAAGTATGTTAAATAACAAAACCAAAAGTGTCTTAATAATAATTTCTCCTGATTGTATATGTTTGGTTGCTCAAAATGGTAGTTCGTGACACAAAAAATCAGCTTTTGCTTTGCTGGGTGATATCGATCAAAAAATCTGTTATCAAATGAGAATAGTAGATGTCTGTATTCTTACCTCTCTATTGAAGAATTAGATATAACTCACTATCTGCTAAGTATTAGGTATTAAACAGAGCATGAGAATTTTTTATTTTCTCCTCATATATATATATAAGGAATGTTGTATTTGGGATTCACCCTCTTTCGTTCTGAGTCTAAATTATGCACAAAACCAGAGCCTTTCAAAAAGTTGGGCACTGTTACTGAGTGTGTGTGTGTGTGTGTGTGTGTGTGTGTGTGTGTACCTGTGTTTCATGCGCTGGTGCATTCTCCCATGCTGTACACACTGCTCCTCCATTTCTTGACAGCGACCTCGAAGCTTCTCCACACTCTCCTGCAGGTGCTGTTTCTCTAGGGACAGCTGTTCCACCTCCGCCCTGCACACACGCACGCACACACACACACACACACACACACACACACACACACATCCCACATTAGTTCAAGCACTTGTACACCTGTGATAGCGCTTTTTAAATGTTCACTGAAAAAAGGTCCTGAAGGCCTGACAATATTTAGTCACATACACCAATGCCAATTTAAATAGCTAAAATTCCAATAACCAATAATATCATTCCACATCATTTTAAATGGTCAAACATTTCATCAAATATTTTGTGGCCAGTTTAATGCAACATTTAATTACAATGAAAGCAGAAAAACTTAGATTACACCCAAAGACAATGCAAAGTAACCAAACAGTATTGTAAAGGATGTAGGCAATTACAGGCCCATTTGTATGCAACTGGACAGCTATTACCACATGCCTATTAATAAAGGATTGGACTAGAGGACAGAACCAGTAACAGGTGATTAGTTGCACATCATTCCTAGAGCTTGTGTGAATGTGCTTAGTTGATACAGCCTCACAGAATCAGTCTTAAATAATGTAAAAGCCAGCTGGAACTGGATTTTGTATAACGAACAAGTGCTGTGTGACTGGACTGGAAAAATTAAAGTATCTGGGCATCTTATCACTTTTGATGCAACAGTGACAGCAGTGAGTGATTCACTCAATGTACTGTACAAAACTCAAAGAAGGAAGAGTGAAAGAGCAGACGTTCAGTGGGCTGGCAGAAAAGCGAACAGCTTCCTGTGTCTACTGGAGTTTTGTGTACTGCTGGGATAGTGGGCAGGACATCCTCTGACAAGCGATTTACAGTCCTCGATGTATGAGACGATCTGACTGACAATAACATATGGTCTTACCACACAAGCAGCGCTAACTTCAAACTGCCTTAAAATAAAAACAAGTAAAAACTTTACAGAAGTAGGTGGCTTTTTTAAAACCATATTTGGATCATTGTGCGAATATGGTGGATTAAGTGGATTCTCCTGTTTAGCTGAAACAGTTACCACTATGAAAGTACTGCTAGTACAGGTACTGTAGGATTTAAATCAGTGTTCCCACACCTTCAATATAATCAGATTCAGGGACTTTTCAAGGACTTTCCAGGCAAAGTTTCCTCAAATTTAAAGTTTATTTACTATTACAACACTGTATGTCCTCGCTTGCTTGCAGATATTTAACCTGCATCGTTCAACTTCAATCACTCATGACACACATGACTGTCAACCTTTTTCAAGGCAGGTGGTGCATCAAAAAGGACACACAAACAGAAGAATAGAAGAAAGTTTTACTAACGTTAAGTTTAAAAAAAATATCAAAAGAACTTTAGTTTCTACAGGAACAAAATATATAAATTCAAGCACTTTCATGTCTATTTATTTCTGTTTTCAAAAACTTTATTTCAAATAAAATGAAAAAAAAAAAATCCTAAGGATTAAATAATTAAATAACAGTCTTCAATAATCTTGAAAACACATTTAGGCTTTTAATTTGTAACTTTATATTAAAACACTGTCAATTTAACATGAATAGCAGTAATCTGAAATGCTATTTGGATATTATATATTTGCACTGGAAGTCCAATTTCATGCTAAATGAAAACCATAGAGCCTTAAAGCCAAAAATTAAAGGTGTCAAAGGGGCAAAGCCATAGAAAAAACATATTTGCTTCTATTGATGGGTCGTTCCAGAACTGAACTTTAACCACTCAACTGAAAGGTTACTCAGGGAAAGTGGTTCATCAATGACTTTGCTCCACAAAGATTCCACACTGTTTGTAGTTAAAGTATATAGACCTAAGGCTAAACTGATGGAAAGCAGGCTTGTCATCAAACAAGTATGTACAGCTGTATATAAAATCTGGTCACATTACACCTTTTGTAGATTAAAAAAAAAAAAAAACATGCATGTGCATAACTTTGAGGCTGAAATCACAATCTCAGTCTTTCTCTTCTTGACTTAGGAGTTTTTAGCAGACAGAATGGTTCTTTACATTTTGTAATCTGCACATGAAACATCTGTATCTACACTGTGTGCGACACATAGAACGCGTGTAAGGACAGTGATCAATATTCAGGTTAGGTCACAAAGACGATGTAAGCTCCACCACAGTGGCATACAGTACAATCTTCAGAGGGTGCCATCTTGCCATCTGCCACCTTGCAAAACTAGAAGTGCTAAAATGTTTTTTTCCAATATCTTCCATTATCTTGTCTCCTTTCTTAGAGTTTGCTTATTTGGACAGAGAACAGTGCTTGCTAGATTGTGACTGAAGATATACAGCATGCAACAAATTTTATGCAGGGATGTACTGTGTAGAAGGTGTTTCTGGGTGTCTTCTTGACTGTCTCCATGGGTTGCTGGTAGAAAAGGGGGATGGGGAAGAGGACAGGCAGAGCAGAAGTTGTCTGTACCTTCCCAAAGCTGGGCCGGCTGACCGTGGCAGATTGCAGTCTGCGATGTGAGTAATGCGCTTTATGCTGTTTTAACAGCTGACTACCCCAGAGGCCTGAGGTGAGAGGCGCATGTGATGGGCACAGAGCAGAGCCAGGACACAGGACAGGCTGCCATGTGCCAGTGTACAGTGACAGATCCCTGACTGGGGCGCGGACTGAAGCAGAGGGCACGGACAGGATGCCACGCTCTGGATAACAAACTGCACACGGCTCTACGGTGCTATATATCATCCGCACATTCTGCCACGCCATATGAAGCCACTGAGAATAGTACGGGTCAACATGAGCATAAAACAGGGTAAGAAAAAGGTGAAGACACTTGTGTGGCAAACCTAGAGCTCGTGCAGGGTAAAAGACTGTCTATGCCTGTATACTGATATTGGTGTCAAACAATATTGATTTTTACTTGAACCCTGCTACATAACATTGACATGACCATACCATAAACATGTAATGGCAGATATCATATGCTGTCATGATAGATTATGTCCAACAATACAACAGCGCCATGTTACCATTACCAGTAACTGTAATGACAGATACTACAATTTTGAGTTATGAATTAGATTAGAAACCTTGCAGTATCTGTGAACATTTAAATTGGGAAAATATGAAATGACTCAAAAACTGGAGCATCTGTCATGAAAATTTCTGGTAGTGGTAACATGCAACTATTATTTTAATGGGTATAATCTGTCATGACAGTTCATGACAGCATATGATATTTGCAATGACATGTTAATGGCAAGCATATGGCACAGTTAAGTCAAAGTTATGGTGCAGGGTTCAGGCAAATGGGTAACTACAATTTATCTGTTTTGTTAAATGCTGCAGATCAACATTACAGGCCAATCAAAACAAGCTATGCTATGTGTTCCAAGTTATCCAGACATCCCTTTTAAATAGTGATCGGAGCTACTATAAGGTGCACCCAATTGGTGGTACAGGTGTTCAGCTGTGCACCTGCCAAGCATTGCTTCGAGGGGTATAAAGAGAAGCGGAATTGAGCTTACTATCCTTACTATTTATCGGTCCAGAAGCAATCATTCAGCATCACTACCTGACGTGAAATCTTCACAGCAATGCTCAGCATCTAGTTTAAAGTCTTCCCAAAAAAGAGTAGTGCCTGTTATTACAGCAAGGAGGGACAGACTTCCTTTTAATAAGGAAGACATATTGGATGAATACAAACTTTTGGTCACATGGGACAAATCATATATTCATATACATCACATATAGGAATATACATCACATATCCCCTTAAACAGCCATTCATTACAAGATTCCTTAAGATTCTGTAAGATTCTGGCTAGCATCAGACTGAGTGACAGAGGAGAGGGAGGCAATCCTACCCATCCAGAGAGAGCAATGCCAAGTGTATTATTTTAGACTCCCAGCCATGGATGGCTGTAGCATTCCAAACTTGCAATCTCCTGAACTCTTTACCGAGTGTGGCTGCAATGGAATCGATTGCCCAAACTAGTTTCAGTCATGGATATTGCCACAAAAATGACTACTTGCAGTTCGATTTAAAGTGTTACAGCACTACTCACCTGCTAGCCTGGATCAGTTCTTCCAACTTTGAACCCAGAGTGCAACACTCCTCCTTAAGCTTTCCTATTAGGCCATTCTGAGAGCTCAGCAAGGCATCCATTTCTGTTACTGCAAGACAATAAGGTACAGTATGAGCAACGGAGCAAATGTGTCCGTAAAATAACAAAACACATGTTTTGTTAGTCTTTTTTTCTGTCAAAGAAACAAAGTAACTCATGTTCGCAAGCGTCCTTTCCGCACCTGTAATCACTGCTATGAATGCCGCTCATTGTGTTTGGAGAAAACAAAACACATCTTGCAAGGAGTTCAGAGCAAGTTTCATGTTTGAGCTACGTGCAGCGTTGAGCTTGTTGTCCTTGATTGTTTTCTGCTTAAGGAGTGACTCTGCCTTTTGAATGCCTAAGGATGGAAAGCTTTGATAGGTCTTTGAAACCTTACATGCTGTTGTTCCAAGCATATGTCCGTTTCAGTGGTGTGGTTTCGGAGTCACTGTTATTCTACGCTGCTGTTCTGTCCTCATGCAAATCATGAAGGATTTCTGCTTTTGATGTCGCCTCACTGGATTCATAACGGATACCAGCAACCCAGTCGTCTCTGAGTTACTGCTTAGTGCTACATCATTACAATGCCTGGTACTTCAGGAGGAAATGTGCCCTTAATACCCTGAGAATATTTTCTTCTCCAATCAGAATGAATACTAATAAGACTTCTTGTCTTTTCCCCAGATCTTCCACCAGGTACCACCATGCACCTGTGGGCAAGGACAAATATCATGGACCAATAACATTATATTTCACCTCATCCTTCCATCACCTCTACCTACCAAAACGCTCAAGCAGCTCAGAGATCCTCCCTGATACATCAGGATGGTATGAAACAAAAATGCGCTGCGAATACTGATTGATGTTGACTTTAAAAAGTAGGTATTCAACTGCTCAGTACTCAAAATTTCTCAAGCATGAGCACACACACCCCCAAAATTTTGACTTAAGTAACTGAAAAAGATTACTTTCTCTTAATTGTCTCATAATTTTGTCAAAGCAAACTCTTAACTATTCTTAATTCTTCTAACTGCATAATTGCATTGTATCTGCGCGAGAAAACAATTAAACACACCTTCGTAGCTTCTCTATTACTGTTCATTTTGTAGTATAGAAGAGAGAGACTTTCTAACAGAATAGGAACACGAACAATGCAGCACACATGGGACGCATGTTGCACAGCTACAACCTGGGCCTGAATCTTGAGTACTTTCACTGGTTTTCACTGGGTGACTTCGTGTCACATCATCAGTATGAAGTGTTTATGCTGCTACTGCTGGAATAATAAAAATAAAAGGCCACACATAGATGACACTGGGTTCAGATAATGGATGGATGGTTGGATGGATGAATGAGTGAGTGTGAATGAAATAAAAAAAGTAAACAAATAAATTCAAAGCTGCAAAAGTTTTGTATAGAATTTGGAGGCATGATCAGGCATTTGCAACCAAATTTCCATGTTGGGAAACCGTGTCTCCATGCTGAGCTCATGATGAGTATTCATGGTTTACTACACTGGAAGGTATATTTGAATTTGAGGTGTGGCCATTTCACAAACATAGGAAAGGGTTTTTATATGGGATGGGTGAAACTGCATCTTTGATTTAAAGGAATGGCAAGTATTTGGGTTTCATCAGGCAGGCCTGTTTTACTGTTCTGTGTAATATGTGTAAATGTACGGTACATGTAATAACATAAACAAAAAAGTATACCCAGAAGTCACCAAGACACAAAGTTGTAATACTTAATTCCTTTAAAATGATTGTTTTATGGCCTCAACACAGGCACACTGCGTTCACATGATGAGACTGCAAAGCCCAGGTAGACTTGGTATTATTTTTGGGTACTATCTACCACCTACTTCTACCTCTTCATTAGAGGATGTCAATCAGAGCTTCGTTAAATAAAGACTTTCAAGTGTTTATGCACTGCAAATGCTAAGAGCAGGAATTCCATCAAGGCAAAGTGACAGAGGGAAAGAGAGCTGTAAGAGGCGTTGAAAAAGATGGGCTATAGTTTCGTATCAACTCAAAAAGTTGATGCTGCTGAAAAAGTTAACCAAAGGAATCTTAATGAGTTGCTGGGCTTTGAAAACGGCTGGGCCTGCATAGGCCACAGAGGAAAGGAAAAAAACAAACAAAACACACACACATACACAAAGATAAAAAGGCAACCAAACTGGAGTCAAAACAAACAGGGGACCGAGTTAAAAAAAAAAAAAGAAAGAAAAAAACGACATCATCTAGAGGCGATTCTGTCTTAAATAACTACTAAAAACCAGTTCGTTTTGGAAAGACAGACAGGGCAAATAGGGGAGGGAGCAGGGAGGGGAAAAAATAATTAGCTTGTGAGAGTGGCCATTATATGCTTAGAGAGGGAAGTGGTCTGTGGTATTAAAGGACTAATTCCATAAGCCCAGAGAGCTTCCTGCTGAGCCTCTGATGCCATTCCTCTTTAGACAACATGTGTGCTGCGCAGCCGCGCCAAAAAGAAGCCCTTTGTTTTCCCCGCGCTTTGTTCTGGCAATCAGCATGCCTCAAGTTTCTCGAAACACAGGTAAATAAACTCACTGATCCAGATGGTGCAACAGATGTGAGAGCAGCACTCTGAAATCAACAGACAGTGGGCAGCGCTGCCCACATCTCCCCCCTCTTCCCCCCTCCAACATTTTTAAACGCTAACTAATACGTGGCGCCGACGCTCCAGAGTGCTGAGCATCTGCTCCCTTCGGCCAGCCAAAGGTTACAGGTGTTCCTGATGCCGCCTCGCGCAGCGTGGCACGGGCCGCCAGCGGGGCAGGGGAAGGGGGGGAAGGGAGGCGGTTGTTTTGGCAAGGGGCAGCGCACCGGCCGACACCCACCACTACGCTCGTGCTGCGCCTCCATTTGCTGGAGTGTGTGTGTCAGCTCGCACTCGCGCCGCTGCGCCTGGAAGGTCAGAGCAGCCATGTCCTCCGCACAACAGCGCTCCACTGCCTCCTTCTCCTGCCTGCAGAGAGAGAGAGAGAGAGAGAGAGAGAGAGAGAGAGAGAGAGAAACAGATGTATCACACACTGTATAATGTCCTCACTCGCATAAATGCATACATTATGTATCAGAGTCATTGTCGTTAACAAATCAGTGAAGCCTTAGGAGTATACTACATAACAAACCTACAGTTTAACCCCTTACACTTCAGTTCTTCTTATGGATACCTAGGTTACTTATATACCTTCCACAGCAGTCGATGAATAATTCAAAGTGTTTACAATTCTAAACCTTTACATTGCAGAGTAAGCCCAGTAATTTACCAGGCACATGAATGAAGTGCAAAAAAAAAACAAAAAAAACATGCAACACGTGTGGAAGAGTCTATGTATTTTATAGAGTTATAAATACAAGCCAATTAAGTTACTTAACTGTTCAAACAATGCCAACTTTTATTAGTAATACAAAGTCATACTAAATGTCATCATGATCAGCGGAACTGTCATCAAAACCTAAGCTTCTAAGCTCTCCTTTTTAAGACATAACTGCGGCCAAAGAAGGACAGACGCTGAAAGGCGGGAAAAAAAGAAGAAGAAGAAAAAAAAAACAAGAAACAAACCACACAAAGTCAAAGTGCATTAATTAACAGCGAAGCCCAAAACTTTTCTCGCACACTGTGTTTGGAACGTAGCTGGAGAAGTGACCGTCTCTGCAGGCCTGCTGTCGTCTGGAGTGTGAAGGCGCTCCGCCCGCGAGAGCTGTGAGAGAGAGAGAGCAGGGGAAAGCGGTGGGCCCCCGCTGTGCTTGAACAGCGGCCTAAAACACCATCCACACCAGCGCTCAGCAGGGGCTCACAAAGGCCTCGCAGCCAGCCATTTGTTACCGCGGCTTTCCAGGGGGCCCAGCCACTCGCCGGGGTGCGGGGGCGGCGGAGGGAGGGGGGAGGTGTTTGTCGACCAATTAGCATGAGACAGACCGCCAGAAAGTTCCGACGAACACTTTGGGGGGAGAAAAGTTGGCTGGCGAGCTTTACAGCGCGAGTGTCTGGACACCAGAGAGCGAGAGGTGGACCATTGTTGAGCAAATGGCTTTGAGGACTAAACAGGTGAGATGAGCCCGACTGTACAATCTGGGGGTTTTTCATTACAGAAGAGGCTGCCTACCTGAAGTCAGCTTCTTATATGAGTTAATGGCTCTTATGTATATGTATTATACACATGCACACATATGTATGTGTGTGTGTGTGTGCATACGATTATTTCACTCATTATTTATGAATATAAAATATATGAAGACTTATGAGTTCAGACATGTAACAGATATCCAACATACTGGTGGAATGTTACGTATATTATTGCTGCAGAATGTGAACAGTATGCAAAGCTTAACCAGCACATGCTGTTCTTCATTGTGCGATCAAGATTACTCTACAGAAAAATGACTTGAAATTGTGCAGAATATTCCAAAAATTACAGAGCTGCCACCTTCCCAAAGGAAGACTGGTCTTGTTTTCCCCAATAAGATAACTTTTCACTCAAGCTCTAGTTGATGAATAATGAAGCCCACCGAAATCAACTAGCAGTAAACAGAGCAGGAAGCATACACATGCGTGAAAAGCCGCAGGCCGGTGGGAGCTAAACTATTTTGCACGACCCGCAACAAGGACACGTAGCACAAGAGTAAACACTTCACACTAAATTCTTTTGCATGGCCCAGGAATGACAAAGACCAGGGATGGAATAATACACATACTTCTAGGTCCAATTCAAGTTTTGATCCTTTACTTCAAAGATCTCTTAATTCTACAAAGAACTTGCAGTCCATTAATTCATTACTACAGAGCCCTGTCTGGCTCAGAAAAATACGAATTTTATTTCAAAACGAAAGACTACATTTTGGCATTTCCTTGTATAAAATGATTTTGTGAAAAGTGCAGCGGAACTACAAACAATCAACAAAAAACTATACTGCCTCATTCATAACCTTATATAATATGTCTCCATTTTTATTCACAAAAAGCAAAATATATCAATATCAACACGTCACAAAAGAACAATTAAATTATGTGCCAAATCTACACTGGTTCTGACACAAGGTATTTACTGTAACCGTTTTTAAGTTACTGTTTAAAGTTTTTAAAAATTCACATCTGATATCATGTATAAACAATATGAGGGTGGCCTCAATAGAGAAGCCCTCGCAAAAAACTCAGGGTGTCCTGCCAATAGAGTTCCGAATTTTGATACTGTTTGACTGTTCTTTTTTTTTACGTTTTTAAATACGGTATAGAAATTGTTCCTCTTTTCCCAGAGTAAAAAGTATTTTCTCTAAAGACAAAGAAGACCACACATCATCAAAATCACCTGTACCCCCCTTTAAGATCTCACATTAACAAGTCTGTTTGTCAAATATTATCACGAAACTAATGAAATATTATTTTTACCCATGCAAAGCTTCATAAATGACTGTTTTAGGATCAGTATTAAAATCTGTGGAACCCCATGTTTCTAAAGTGCTTCCTGCAATCGGAGATAGTTTTTTCCGTTTCTCACAGACAACCATATGCTGTAGTCAACAATGTAAAAATGTTTAGCAGCATTTAATAAAAAAACACTGTGGCACTAAATGGGGAAAGATAATAGATACAAATGGCACTACTGTTTCAATTCGGAAGAATCTGACATTCTAATAAGTAACTTACCAGAACCACACATCAGGTGGTGGAAGTACAAACGTACGGGTCAAAAGGACAGAATGCAGGCCTATTAGAAGCACAAAGGTTCACTGCTATGGCCGCTCTGCTTCAAGAGGTCTGCTTGAATAGGTTGGGTGTGGTGAACTTGGACCAGGCAGAGGCCACCTTTAACACCCTGTGGCGCTCGTGTTCTGCAGTGGGTCGGTGCGTGGTTCTGCGTGTGTTTGCTCACTGGCAGTAATGATGTGAACGAGGCCTAATGGCCTGCGGTCGAGAGGCGGATCTGGGTCGGGCGGACGCGCCTGTTCGGGAGCAGTGCGGAGCGGCCCGAACCGGCTCCGTGGCTGGGTGCGGCTGAGGGGAGAGGGCCGGGGGCTGCCTAAGTGGGCACTATTCAAGCTGTTGCCCATTTGATTTGGAATACCACAGACCGCTCGAGCGCAGAGTTTGCAGCACCCTGCGGTGCACCGTGATCCCACGCCAGAAATGACCAAATGCTACCGTTCCTAAAATGTGCACAAATTGGAGTCAGCCGGTTGGCTTCATCAGCGCTCAACAGTACACAAGCAGACTTGCCACCGTTTGTATGGTAATACATGTGCAAGGGAAAACTTTACAAAGTACAGCTTGCACCGCATGGTGGGGAAGAAAAACTTAGCTGAAGCGACTGCACAATATTAAATATTTATTTGGTCACGGAAGGCCTACAAACTGATTATTGTGCCGTATGATTAAACTCATATTTAACATCTTCTGATATCGAGATATGAGTGAATACAAGCTGAGGAGCTGGACGACAAAGTGTACCCTTGGGGGGGGGGGGGTGTTAGGGGTGAGGGTCGGGTGTCATGTTCATGTATTTATGCTACATGAGATTCAGAGCCCAGAAGGAAACATTCATTCTAAAACCTACAACACGCTGCAGATATCCATCACAGATGCATTAACAAATGGGTATGTGCTGTAATTATTCAACACTAGGTGATTAAATTAGTATACCACAAAACGGATGGCCAAATGGAAATGAGTTAATTAATGTCATACAAATTTGCTAAATTTAGCACACAATACTAATGCCAAGGATGTTTTTTTATGATTTTGGTAATATGCAAAAAAACAATATGATTTTTAATTCATTACAATTTAATTAATGTTTTTGGTGACATGTCCCAGTACAACTATATGTATATCCCAGTGGCACAATTGTCTCCGTCCAAAGTAAACGTGAAAAAAATAGATCAACACACACACACACACACACACACACACACACACACACACACACACACACACACACACACACACACACTCCAAACCTCAGATGTTTTACAGCATTTATTGAACGGGAGTTAGCGTCAATCACGCTTCTCTCCCATTTCCCACTGATACACACTCCCCCCTTCCCTCTGAAAAACACAGAGAAAGAGAAAGAGTCCAACCTGCCCCCCTCCCGGTCTGCTTCACACTCACACACACAAACACACACTATTTACTCTACATCCTAACTGCTCCTAATGCTGCTCCTATCAGCCCTACTATCCCCCTCCTTCATCTATCCTCTCTTTCTCTCTCTGCATGCTCCCCCCTCCCTCCGTTTGCTGCTCCCTCCCACCCTTTTTCCTTTAACTAAACTGGCTCTGGCTTCCTCCATCTGGTCCCCTTTCCTTCAGCAGCCCCGCACCTGTTCACACCTCCTCTCCTGTTGGACCGCATTGAACATTTCCTCTGCTGCCAGGGCTATTCTGGCACCCACAACCTCTCTGTCATTCAATCCATCTGTCAGAAGTGAACTTTGTTTACCACCAGCTTCTGCTTTCTTCTTCAAGAAACGCAAAGCCCCCTCAAGGTCAGCGGCAAAACGAATTGCAGTTGCCACCAATTTACAAACAATTCCCTCCCTCGCTCAAAGACCCCCACCGTCAGCAAACGAAATACGATACTAATGCTGCATTCTGTAGCACGGAAGATTCTGTAAAGTAACTTTCCTTTTTAAGTATGTATCTCTTTAAGAAAAGTCACAGGATTCCAAGATGTCAGCTGGGGAACATAAGATGTTGAAGCATGTGCCTAAGTGATATTAGCATTAACATGAATAGTGCCAGGAGAAGGCGGATACTTTCAGAAAAAGCACTTGCATTTGAACAAACTTTTTAGAACCTAACAATGTCATGACATTCATAGCCACTGTACAGTGCCGAACAAAGTTCAACGAGCCTCTGAAGCGTTGTGGCTAAAGGTGCAAAGAGGGGGGAGAGCAAGTGAGAGAATAAGAAGGACAGAGCGTTCTCCCTGGATGAAACAGCCTGCGCCAGAGATGGCGCTGATGCTCGCGCTCTGGGCATGCGACACATGGCCGGAGCTGTAGGCCGACCTGCAGGGGCCTGTGCCAGACCCCCCACCTGATCCACCTCGCCACGTTGCCTTCATCACCAAACACCGCCACCCCAAAAGCCCTGCGCACCCATGGTATGGAATCAAACCCGGGCAGAAAAAAGCAGCGCGGCCACTGAGGAGCATAACAAACGCTGCTTTTAACCCAACAGGGTGTCAGGCTGGTGGGGCTGAAGGTTGCGCCCAGCCCTTCCGCTCCGCTCCCTTGCGATGGGCTTTTGTGAGGGGATGCCCGCTTTGTGATGGACTCCTTCTGCCATCTGGAGAGTGGTGGAAAGGAAAGAGAGGGAGGCCAGGAAAGAGGGATAGAGAGAGCGAGAGAAAAAGAGCCGTCCCACATGATGAGAGCCACTGGCCACAGTGTCTTTGATGTACTGTACGTATGTGTGAGAGACGATGGGGCTCAGTAATGGCTCACAAAGAACTGGGCTGTATGAAGTATTCAAACGTTAAGGACAGCACGGCAAACAACAATGGATTCAACAGCATCAAATGTCATGTGGTCGCAGACATAAACTACTAACTCAGTTTTTCACAGGTTTCCTTTTTTTACTTGATGATTAAGTACATTTGTTTTTAACTTAAGTAAAAACATAGTTAGAAGATTTC
>JBBPCZ010000156.1:11788475-11820939 GCA_037974445.1 Brycinus macrolepidotus | reverse complement strand
TGATATCGTGTGCCTCATGACATGACTCTCAAGGTACTTCATGATGATGGGTATGAATGCAATGGGACAATAGTCATTGATGACCTATTTTCTTTGAAGTGTCAAGCATCAACAGCAAATGGCATGAATCCATCTCCCTGTGTGACAGTAATGGGAATTTCCAAGTAAAGGAAGGCCAAATTAAATCTATTCAAAGTCATAGACAGACCAGCGAGCTCTGAAAGTGTTGTGAAATGACCTTTTCTTTTTGTAGGAGATGTTGCGGCTCTGCACAGAGGAACCCCTTTGTATGGACAGCCGTCCTGGTGGGGTGATGGTGATGCTGATGACGAGAACTCTTTCAAACAAGAGAATAAAGCCTCTGGGATAAAAAAGGAGCCAGGTAAGCTTTTGTTTCATTTTACAGCAATTTTCTCAGAATTCGCGTCTCTGTTTTACATATTCAGAAGTTCTGCAACACTTTTGGACGAGTAATAATAACAAAATTCATTCATTTATTTTATTGTAATGATCCAATGAAAACAGCATTAAAACATTTGTTTAATGTTTATTTTCTCTAAAAGGAATTTGGGTCTGCAGAGTTTTCTTATGACAGTGATGTGAAGTGAATGGAGAAAAGCAAAAAATGTCAATTTGTAAATGAGTCAAAGGCAAAAAAGGTGTTTAGATAGCTATTATAAATAAATAAACATAATACTACTAAATAACATTGTATCGTGTATCTACAAAAAATCTTGTAACAGCCATACTGAGTATATTTCTGCACAAATTAGCCTATTTAATACTGCTAGCTGAATCCAGGAGGACAGACCAGACAGACTTGGTTGTGGTTTATTTGGTCCAGAGGTTAACAATCCTATTAACTTTGGCCATGCAGGAGTAACAGGATTGAGATTACTGAGCCTTTACCACAGCAGGACGCCCCACTATGTGTGGATTATAGACACTGGACGAAAGAAAGCCAGACTAGTAGCCACTTTAACGAAGGAAGGAAACAGTGAATCATGCTGTTACATGCAGTGTTTAATTAAAGGGTTTCTACGTCTGTCCTTCAGGGCTTTAACAATGCATCAAAATATTGTGATATCAAGATGCAGAAATGTGACAGTATACACTGTGGACATGTGACAGCGCATCTCTGAGAATAAGAATCGTATTAATTCAATTGTATTAATTGTGTGAATTCATATTAATACAATTCTTGTCATACATATCCACCCCCCCATCCCCGCCTTCCAGCTTTAGCTTTATTACTAAATTGTACCAGAACTGAGTCATCATGTCATCATTTTTTCATTCAAATTTCATTCCAAATTTTGTTTTCAGTCTTACTTACTGTTGAACATATTTCTAGTGTACCAAACCGTGGACCCTCGAAACAAACACATTGAAACAAAAATGACGTTTAGTCATCCTTCCTCAAGTGAAAGAAGTGTAGAGTTCATCCTCAGCAGCCTAGTGATGCTGATGACCAACAGGAGAGGGGTCTACTATGATGGGAATTAGTTATGATTAAATTAAATTACATTTTTGTAAATGTACCACACTTACACAGTTCAGCTTGGTGCTTTTTTCCATGGCCCTGGGTGCCTCTTAATTGAATTCCCCTCAGACAGCACCCTCTCTGTTAAGGCTAGCAGTAAATATAGCCTCAGTCAGTGTTCCTGTACTTTCCTGAGCTAATATTTGGCAAATCAGGGGAAAAAGTGGACATGGAAGGACATGGTTTATATAGGTCTCACATTCTTTCACCTTGATGAACAGTGTGTACAGGCAGCTTTCTATTAATCCGCATACATGCAAGTTAAATTACGGTTATGCCTGAGAAAAAGAAAGACAAACCTTCATGCAACAGCTACCCACATCAAAGCGCCCTCTCCTATTTTTAGTCTGTGGTGAAGTCTTCTCTTCCTTTGTGAAAAGCAATGGCGCTAGAGTAGCTAGGACGGAAGAGGGACAGAATGGAAAGGAGCCAGTGAATAGGCTCATTTGTAGCCAGGCCCAGCCCCCTTGTGTGTGTATTGTCACCGGAGGGTTTCTGCATTTGACTCTGTATCATCAAACTGCCGCACCTCCCAGAGATGGAACCTAACATGCCTTGTCTTTCGTAAGTACTGTAATGTGCTTAAGGCGATTTTGAACATAGACAGTAGTAAATATGATCTGGAGGGGCTGTTATTGTTTTGTGTTTATGTCCATGTACGTCCAGGTTTCATGTTGTCACTGTCATAAGGAAAGCTTGTGACTCTTTTTCATTGGCTATTTTTATGTCATTTGGAAACTCCAGCTTCCCTTTATGTTGTATAAACGTTTTATGATGACTGGACTCATAGAAATGATCTAAAATCACATTGGCAATCTAAAGTTCTTTCCTTCTTCTATAAAGTGTACTTTCTTGTTCCAAATCATTTTACTCTCTGCTATCGTTTACAGGAACTGCATGGTGTCAAGCCTAGTAAGAGTAATCACACTAATTACAATGTTGTTTGAAAAATCTGATGCTGATTGCAGGGTTGGGTTTGGGGAGAGTTTGACTGGGTTATTTTTCTGATTGGGGTTTCAAACTGGGAGTTACATGCTTGAATTCAGAGGAAGTGCAACAGTATTTTTAAACAGGAAGTTTCATCACCGTTCTGACTGGATTTTATTTTAGAAAGCCCCTAAGTATGGATACTGCATACTGTCCCTAAGTATGCTTCTAGTAGCGAGAAGAAAATTTAATGCTGGATAAACTGCACAACTTATACTATATAAACTGTAGGACTAGTGGCAGACTTCCATGAAAAGTATGATGTTGACTGAGATGAGATGTTTGAGCCCTAAAAACTCCTTCCATTCCTCACTCTTGTGATCATTACAAGAGATCACAACCAGAAACCCAAATGCAGTGAAGTTTCGTTTAATCCAGTAGGCAGTAGCAAAAACCCAATGAACAGGCAAAAGTAGAAGATCCACATAAACATCAAAATTCAAAACAGAAAATGGATCCAGAGTAACAGGCAGAGATCAGAAATTGAGATGGCAGACGCAAGGAACATGTAAGGCTTTGCATGCTAGAAAAAACAGATAATACATTCTAAAGAGATTCTCCTCCTTTAAATAGCTTTTAAATTGTACGCAGGTGATTCTGATCTGTGGCTGTGTTGTGGCATGGAATGGATTTCAGGATCTGGACTCTTAACCTCACAACTCTTATAACTGCAGGTCTTGTATAGGATTTTTTAAATAGCTGCTGGATAATAAGCCTTACGTGTAATAGCTGAATATTACCTGAACCTGGAGTTGAATAGGTTATTGGGTTAATATGAGAGACCAGTTCTCTGTCTATAGCTGAAAATAAAAATGACTTTCGGTTTTACGTTCTTCTTTTTTTTTTAGCCAGACGTCATAATTCTCAGAAGTAATTCTCAGAAATCTCTGTGATCAAACTGAAGGGATCGTCCCTTTTTAGAAGAAGAGGATCACTTCCGCTGTGACAAATATGCTAGGCTCAGTGCCCATAATATGAAATCTAAAAAAAAAAAATCCAAAAGAAAAAGAAATGTTTAGCCTGTATTAACTAATAAGGGTGCCATGTGTAGAAGTGGAAAGAGCCATTTGGACGGTCTGGATGGTGAAGCGTATGTCTTGCCATATTTGCATAATTTGCAACCAGGCAGTAACAATGGTCCTCTACTCTTCAGGCATCTGTTATCGGCAAATTGAGTTACATAATCATTAATAACAGGGTGTCCTAACTGGCTGTCATTAACCGTCTCGCTTCTTCATGTCAGATCTGACTAATTAAGTTATGACTGCACACTTTATTGTAAAGTGCCTCCTGCAGATGGAATTGTCAGATGCTAAAAGCTTGCTGTGTTGATTCTTCTGCGTGAGGTCATGACACCTGACTCCTGAGATGCTAATTTTCAATGTCCCCCCCTTTCTGTGGCCCCCCAGACAGCAAGGATGCCAAGCGGACGGACAAATCCAAAGAGAATGGCCTGGCTTCCTTAGGACCAGAGCCTAGTTACTTTGAGATTCCCAGTAAAGACGGCCAAATGGCGGAGAACAGCATTCACGAGGTCCCGACCAAGGACACAGAGGGCAGTGCGGCCACAAAGTCCGCCACAGGCAGTGCTACCGCGCAGGCCAACACCTCGTTCACCATCGAGTTTGACAACACCTCTCCGGGGAAGGTAACCATTAAAGATCATGTGTCTCGGCCAAGGCCCAAGAAGTCTCAGCCAGGAGGTAAAGAGCTCAGCACACTGCAGGCCGCCATCATGGCATCAGAGAGCAAGGTGGCAGACTGGCTTGCCCAGAATGACCCTCCACTGGTGAGACGTGAGTCCACAGAAGAGGACAGCAAGAGCATTAAGAGTGACGTGCCCGTCCACCTCAAGAGGTTGAAAGGTGAGTTGGGGCATTCTAGACTCACATTTTTTTAACGTGTGTTTTAATAACATTCATTTGGGAATTGAAAACTGAATACCTGTATCAGGATGGACTAATTATGCACGATTTCTTGTGCTAAATAGCCAATTGCTTATTACAGCAAAAATGGAGCTTTGAATTTACGACTCAAATGTGTTAAAGCAATATAACATACAAATACAGCTACTGAGCTGAGGTGACACTTTATTTGTGTGCAGCCACGACCAAAGGTTCCTTATTTCCTGAAATAAAAGCTTATGTAATTGTGGCTAAAGTGTTAAAATATCCAGTTCATATATATATAATATGTACACACACACACACACACACACACACACACACACATGTATATAAGTGTGTGTGTGTGTGTGTGTTTGTGTGTGTGTGTGTGTGTGCACTGCATTTTTTGCTTTGCAATACAGTACAAAAGTAAGAAGTAAGTGCCAGCATTAATTATGCTTTTTTCATAGCTTTAGTGTTTAATGCGAGCATAAGAAGCAAGGCATTTTTTGACAGATTAAACAAACCATGAGTAATTGGTTATGTTTTTTGTTCTTATTTTTATATCTTTTAGGAGTGTGGTTTTTAATACAGCAACGAAAAACATGATTGATGTCAATAGACCTATTGTGATCAGCGCGTTCAGATCAAGGCTTTTGGTGTAAAATCTGCATCGATTTGCTGTGCGTATTGTATTGCAACCCCTGTACTGGACAAAATTAATAGTAATGTGTGTGTGACACCCCTAGTTTTATATAAACAATGGAAACTGACCCAGTGTCTATATCTGAGCACAGACCCCAAGTTGTCAGAACCCTTAAGATGTGATCTGGATGTATGTGAGTATATGCAGGCCATGTGTGCCTTTTGCATCACCCTGCTGAAGTACTTTGTCCACGCTGTTTGGAACATGTGTTTGGGGTGTGTTCAGTTCCTCTTTCATCAAAGATGAGAAATATTAAAAACAGAAGAGAGGAATTTGTGAAGGACATGCAACATGCAATCAAAAGAACAAAAGATGACTGATGCCAGACGTTTGATCTCGCTCAAAGTGTTTCTACGATCATGCATTTTTGCAAAAATGTTGCTTA
The DNA here is from genome assembly GCA_037974445.1 of Brycinus macrolepidotus. Classification (NCBI taxonomy): domain Eukaryota; kingdom Metazoa; phylum Chordata; class Actinopteri; order Characiformes; family Alestidae; genus Brycinus; species Brycinus macrolepidotus. The sequence continues at coordinate 11,815,432 of JBBPCZ010000156.1, read as the reverse complement.
TTTGTAATATTTGTGACGTCTATTTGAGCATTCTCGAACTGCTGGTAGAGGGATATTGTTATTAATCACACCAGTCTCTATCAAACCCATATTCTAAGTGTTCAACTCACCCAGAAAATGTGTGCAACTGTGAAATGTCAGATTTTCAACTGTGCTTTCCTCTCTAAGGGATTATCTGCTACCTAGCACTTTTTTTTTAAATCCTCCTCTCATAACACCCATAGACAGATTAGTGCTGGAGCTTGGTTTAGCACTCTTTTCCTCACCAAGGCAGTCATACTTCTCTTCCAGTAGCTGAAGCACATCATTCGCATTATTAGTGATCCAGCCCTTAATTTTTGTATGCATAGGAGGATATATAGAAGATCAGATTTTTCTGATTAGCGGATGATTTGGGATTCTTCTGTCTGGTAGGATTGTTTTTTTTTATCCCTTGTTCTGTTGTAGCCCACTGCTTTGTCACAGGAGAGCCTTTCTCATTTCAGTTTGCCTCCAGAATTAAATGGTTGCTAATTTATGATGACCATGTGCCTCTGGGCTAGGGGAGCGCTGACAGCGCTGATGTGAGCAGAGATGCATGAGCTCTGTGCGTGGGTGGGGGCAGGCGATTGATGAGGGCTGTTGGTTTCTGCAGTCAGTCCTATACAAGGCGTGGTTCAGTGTTCCTTGTGGGGGACGTGTGTCCATTTGTTCAGATGTGTTTTGTTAAACAAACCGCTCTGGATTGAGTTTTTTCATCCATGAAGTCTGGAGATTGGAGCTGTCATTGTGATTTTTTTGGATGCATGAACAGTAGTGTGAGATGAACAGAGCTGGGAAATAAGAAGCCTGCAAAAGGGAAAACTGAGACCAGAATTAATATTGATGATCTCAGGTGAGTGCTTAGCCAGAGGGAGACAAATATGGGATAGAGCAGAAGCAATGCACCAGTACAAAGTTCCTGGGCTAATAATTAGCACTTTGATACCAATATTAATAACTTATCATTTTGTACTCCTGCATTTTCAGAGTCAAACTGAGTATTAAGTTTGGTGAGTGTAATGCATGGATCATTGATTAAATTTGAATTGCTAAATCAGGCATGGCAGTTACTCAGCTTTTCAATATGTAGCAGAAGCTCCTCGTTAGAGCGACTGTGGTAGGTGAATTTAACATTAGGAGTCTTGCCCAGGGATTGTTAATGCGGCATAGAAAGGGAACTAAATCTGCAGGGGATTTTTTGTGGAGATGTGGTTGTATCCTTTTATCTGTTTCAGTGAGTGAAGATTATATATCATTCTGGTTTAATAAAACCATCTCCATTTTTCTTTTTTTCTTTTTTTTTATTTGATCTACAGTTCTATGTATCAGCCAGACTTTATGTTGTGGGAAAATTTAATGAAAAACGGCCAATGGAGAAGGCTGAAAATAACGTTTAGAAGTGTTTTTACATTAACTTACATTAAAAGTAAAGCATGTGCTGCTGTATTTATGGTATTTACTGGTATTTATGCAGTGTCAATGCATTCTAACATAGCTGGCACCACTGGATCAGTGGGATGGACGGGAGCTCTACAAATCACCACCAGACATTTGACCAGTCAGTTGTAGTATTATATATATGAAGAAAACTCAGGAAACTATTTTGCTTGTTATTTCTCCAGAAAAGTAATAATAAAACTTTTTTTAAAAATTAATTTAATTATTATTTTTTAATATTGTCTTTCACGTCTTTCCCATTGTCCTTATATTTTGCACCAAATTAGGGAGAGTAGTCTCAATAAGAGGACCGATAAGAGTTGGCATTGTTAAGCACTGTTGGTATCGGTATCAGTGTCAGTAATATCTTAACGATACCCTTCCCTTCTTTTGTTTGTAATGTTCACTAATAGTAATGTTCATTTATACACAAGCAAAAATGTTTATAATTGTTTTGTAACTGTTAATATGTATGCACCCAGTATAAAGCAGGTGCATCCTTGCCCTGTAAGCATTAGTGGGTGTTCTAAAGTTTGTTTGTTTGTGTGGGATTACACTGGTTGAAGTAGATGACTCATGCACTGCCGATGAGACCAGCTCTGGTGTTTCAAAGAGCGTGCTGTGTGGCACAGAAGAGCTCCTTTGTCTGCGGGCTGATGCATGCGAGGCTAGTGTCTAGTGTGGGGTGGCTCTCCCTGCCTCGTAGAGCCGGGCTGTCAGCTCTGTCTGCATGCTATTTCCTGAGCTGTTGAAGCTGAAGAATCAGCACCCCCTCCTCCTCCTGCTTCTCCTCCTTCTCTTCTTTTTGCTATTCTTCCCCTCGAGCTGTAAAGGCTAGTTTTGGATTGTACTAAATTACTGGTGTGCAGCCCCCCTGCAACTCGAGACACTGGTCTCTCTCCGCTCGCCCTCTGCACAATGAGGCTCTTATGGGGGATTTTGTTCTAGCTGTGCTCAGGTGCATTTCGGAGGCTGCGCATTTGTTGGCAGCCACTGCACTCTTCTCCTGCTGGACCTGCACTAACGGGCCAGGTTTAGTAGGTGTGTTTGAGCAAAAAAAAACCTGTGCTTTTGCTGTTAACGCTTGTTTATCCCGTAGAAGTTCTGGGTTTTTTTTTTGTTACGCTTGTTTGGATGTCATTATGTAGTAACGTACTTAACTATATAGTTGTAGTAAAATCATTTACATTCTGTATCGAAAGGTTTGAGATTTCACCTTTGACTTTTTTCTGTTTGGTTCAGTGTTAAGATGGCAGGAAGCAAAACAAGACTGTACACATGACTTTTATGTTTCATTAAATTAAAATTGTAGTTATATCATTTTTGTTTTTAGTTCTGGGTTAGAATATCTAACAGCTTTTATTATCTTTAGTGACAACTGTGAATTCTAAGAGTAAATAACTTTACCTAATTTTCGGTCCAGGCTAAGGCTAGCACATGCTTTTTCCAAGACATGGCTGTGGCATCACCTGGGAATCAAACTTGCAGTAGAACCAAGTCTTGGACAGTTCCGCCACTCTGAAGCCTCAGTCGCGAAACCTCTTCATTATTTTCTTTCTTCTTCTCCCCATAGGCAGCAAGCATGAGGACGGAACCCAGAGTGACTCGGAGAACGGCCTAGGCCTGCGCTTTGGCAGCAGACGCCATGCGGCGCTGGAAGAACGCCTGAAGGCGGCCGGACTGGCCCGGTCTAAAGCCAACGGAGCAGAGGCAGGACCCGCCACCAGCCGCACTGCCTTCATGATCGAGTTCTTTGACGAAGATAATCCACGCAAGCGTCGCTCCTACTCCTTCTCCCAGACTGCACCGCTCTTGGGGGGAGTGGCAGGGGAAGGGCTTTGTCCGGCTCCACCCTCTCGTCCTAAGGTCACGTCCACGGCAGCGGATGGTAGCAGGACTGTGTCTTCAGTGCTGGCGTCGGTAGCCCCCACAGCAGCGCGACTACTGCAGAAGCAGAGGTCAGAAGACCCGAATCTGGTGCGCAGCTCTGTCAGCACAGGGCAGCCCAGCCCCGCTGATGAGTCGCAGAAGCAAGACGACGACCAAAGCGACAAAGGCACTTACACCATCGAGCTGGAAAATCGCAACCCTGAGGAGGAGGAGGCCCGCCGCATGATCGATAAGGTACACCAAAGACCATACTGTAAAATTTACATTACATTACATTCATTTATCAGACGCTTTTATCCAAAGTTACAATATAAGGAAACACTCAAGTCTCAGGACAGTGTGTGAATCTTTATGTAGGGAGTAGTGCAAGAAGATAGATAATGCTTCAGGTGAAGAGATGCTCTCTGAACACACGAGTCTTCACAAGCTTTTTGAAGACAGAGAGGGATTCTGGTCGGCTTAGGCAGCTCATTCCACCAGCAGGGAACCAGGAATGAGACCAGTCTGGACTGGGTTTGCCTTGTGTGTAGGGATGGCAGAGCCAGACGATGTTCCTTGGAGGAACGGAGGGAGCGAGTAGGAACATAAGGCTGAATGAGAGGATTGCGGTAGCTGGGTGCAGACCCAGATGTCACTCTGTAGGCAAGAGTCAGTGACTTTAGTGATTTTAGTTTGGGCAGCCATGTGTAGCCAATGTAAGTCAATTAGCAGAGGCGTGACATGCGACCTTTTGGGTTGGTTGAAGACCACGCGAGCTGCTGCATTCTGAACCAGCTGTAATGGTCTTATCAGACATGCTGGGAGACCCACTAGTAGGGCACATTTCAAGCAAAAGCTCTGCCTTTCAATTCAAAATGCAAGCTTCAAGATACAAGCACAACCACTGTTTTAGCTATGCAACATACTTTGGTTCAATTTACAGATATCATTATGTCATACAGTGTCAGAAAGCTAGTAGGCAATTTTGTCTGAGTCTTGTCTGAATTGCTTTAACCATTTAATCTAAACACCCTTAGAGATAATGAACTGTTTGTGTTTGTTTAGAGCCTTAAGCAGCAGAGATGTACACATAGTAAAGCAAAAAATTCCCACGTTGAACAGAAAAGTCTAAGCTTTTATGTATGTTTCATACTCATTATGTTTCTTGTAGTCTGGCCTAAATTATGAACTAATGAATGGTGTATATTTGTATGTGGTCATTATTACACATATGTAAGCTGCACTGCACTGATCAGGTCATGTGATAGAAGCTTGCAGCCACTGCTACCCAAGGTACGGCAAATGAGATTTGTAATTCTCAAAATATACTCTTCTCATATTTCAGGCCTCTTACTTTTGACACACCAAAATATCAATGCCTGGACATACAATTTCAACAGGTATTAATATGCAGTTATTTATTCTCAGAGTTAGGCTTCATGACAGATAAGAGTTTTCCTGACACGATCTTTCACACACTTTCTGAAATGGTGTTTTTTTGTCTGGAGATCTGTATGAGTGGTGAACTATTGAGTGTGAATCTATATCTGATGGGATTGTAATGGGCATCGGTGACTAACCATGCAGTTCTGTTGTAATTTATTTCCCCTTTAGGGAGCTCTAAAGTTTTGTATTTGTTATGTAGCCTCCGTGTGCCGTTGCTTGCCGGCATCTTTACACCGGTGCTTTTAATTTGAAAAAAAGTCATTTAGGGAGCAGCCATTACCCAAAACAAGAAATTAAACTGAGTGAACATATGAATGAATGGACAGACATTTATGAATAAATGCATGGATCTTATGCAAGCAAGAGCTCAGGTTTTCTTCAAGCCTCAGAGTTTTTAGAAGTGTGTGCATTAAGCAGCCTCTCTAATTAACACCTTCTTTTCATGCCTCACTTGTGTTGGGCCTCATTTTCTTTCTCTGTTGCCATGGAGCCAAGGTTTCTGCACATGTGCTCTGCAGACTCTTGGCTTTGTAGCCTTGTTTGCCACTCAGGTGTCAGTGTCCCATGCCTTTCTGTTTTTGGTCCTTGCACTGTGTAGGTGTTCGGGGTGGAGAACTCTAAGGATCCTGGTTGTCTTAAGCAACAACAAGGAGTTGGGAAAGCTAAGGAGAGTAAGAAGACCAGCAACTCTACAGCTGAGGTAAGGTCAAAGGCTCGGGGCTTGTTTATTGTTATTGTTATTGTTTACTGTGAGACAATATACAAAAAGCTGTAATTGTTATATATGTGCTTTGCTTTGCAGTGCCATAGCTAGAGAGGGGATTTTTGGTGGGGCTGCAATTATTGCAAATTGCACTTTTGAGCAATAAATGTAAAAAGAATAGTTGACAAGCTTGACAGACGTTTATATTTTCCAAAGTAATTGCTGTAGCACGTTTTGGCTCATCCTGCAGTGGTTTCTTACTAAAAACATGTTTGTGCACAGACAGCAATTTCAAAACTGGCACATAGCAAATAAACATGCTGATATAGTACAATGGTAATTTTTGTGTTTTTTGAAAACTCGACTGTTTAAGGAGTGCCCTCAGATCCAGAGATGGACAGAGGAGTGCTCTGTTGCATGAGAATGGCTGTGCTTTAAAGGCGTACTCCAGTAGCCTGTAATCTGTGTCAGGCATTCCCTTATTTGACCACTTCCTTGTTACGCAGTGAGTGTAGGCCACTCACTGACTGACCCAGTTAAGAGCGAAAAGAGCGAGTAGTGCTCTCTCCCCTCAAGGCACACGTACACACGACCAAGATTAATGGAACCATGCAATCTTTGTTCTACATCCTTGTGGATTTGTATTTAAACACAATAAGCAATATAATATACAACATCTGCCAGGCACTAGAATATGCCCAAAATTTGAGCGTGGAAGTTTTTTTTTATGGGCTTTTCTTGGAAGGGAATGCCTTGTACATAATGACTATGAGGAACTGAGAAATTATGTAACATGAATTTTTAATGATCTGATGAGTCTTTCACCATCTTACTCAAACATAAGCTAATTAGTAAGTCAATGAAGTCCTGCATTAGTCAATCTAAATAAGAGTCATCACACTGTTTGAGTCAATAGTAGGAGTGTATTGATTAGTACTGAGCCTAACACATGTTCATTCATTTGCAGGGTCGTGTGGATGAGTCTGTTGCTGTCGGCAGCCCACAGTGGGTTTCGCAGTGGGCCAGTTTAGCAGCTAATCATACTAGGACTGATCCTGAGGGTTCTGGGGCAGAACCCGCAACCTTTGTCCATCAAGAACGAGGTACATGTCTTCATGTCACTAAATACCGTTCCATGCTTCTGTTATTGTGCATAGAACGTCTCATGAGAATAGTATGTAGTAGTATAAGATACATCCTGAATGAATTAATGACAGAGAAATTCTGTCGAAAGTGTGTATTCTAAATGTTCAGGTGTCTTGGTTTGTGCCGAGAAAAAACGTAATTTACATTTTTGCCCACTTTTATTTTTCAACATCAAAAGTCAACCAACATTAAGTGCCATTGTGTAAGTGAGTATGGACCTAATAATGTAATTACACTTAATTTAAGAATGTGCATTCTGACTGATTTTCTTTGTCATAGTTCTTATTCATAATAAACAAAAAGAGTAAACTGCCACACTGGCACTTGGTTAGTAGTAACACAAAGCTAGTTTTAGAAGTGGTGATGAATCATTATCTTCACACAATGTTATTTCTCTTCAATTAATGATGAACCAACATTTTAGCTTGCCAATAAAACACTGAGAACAAAGAAAAACTGTCTTCTAGTTAGGGCTAAAGTAGCGTAGTTAGTATAGTTACAGCCTCACTCTGCCATCTCAACAACTACTGGGGCAGCTGGTGGCCTGGTGGTTAGGGTGTTGCCCTTGCGATCAGACGGTCATGGGTTCAAATCCCGGGACTGCTAGTGGCACCACTGAGGTACTCTTGAGCAAGGTACCGTCCCCACACACTGCTCCCCGGGCACTCCTGTTGGTGGAAGCCCACTGCTTCACTTGGTGAATGGGTTAAATGTAGAGAAAGAATTTCAGATTGTACACACTGGGTGCTGTGCTGTGGGGTGTTCACGCATGACTGTAAGGGGCCACTTTACTATGTATTGTATACTGTATTTTCCCCCTTGCTTTTTGTGAAGCAGCGGAACAGATACTCAAAAAGTGATTTTGTTATTCTAATAGTGGCATCTGGGATACTTTACCAAGTTTTTAAGTACCTATGCACATCCCTAATTTGAACACTACTAATACCTACTACTTAAACGAAACTAATACCTCTGGACTTCTGAGGGTTAGTGATCAGGTTGAATGGGTGCTAGAGCAGAAAAATCACAAAATTGCTGGACTCCAGCCTTCTAGACCTGAGCATCCCTGGTCTATAGTAATGCAGCATCATTAATATAATTCCAAGAACACTTAAAATGTTCTGTAAGTTTAGTAAGAGATCTACGGGAGCTGGTCAGCTAGTGGTGAAAAGAGCTGGAACTAAACGTAGTGAAATGGTGATTAGTCACTATGCTGCCTGCTGCTGGAACCAACTGGCCATCAATATCTGATCTGCCCAAACTATAGCCAACTTCTCCTCCACTTTCTTTTAAATATCTGCACTTCCATCACACTTTTAATCTTCTTTCATGCGTTCTTTTATTTTTCACTTTCTACTATTTTTGTGTTTCCTGATTTATTAATATTTTTTTTCTATTCCTGTAAAGCAATAGGAATTACCTTTGTGTATGATAATGCACTATATAAATAAACTTGACTAAGTTGCAGATGCAAAAAACTGATTTAGAGACTTTTGCCATTCTTTATTAATTCTCTTCACTTGGTGTATTATTTCCTTATTTATATATGGTAGGGTGGTAGGAGCCTAGTGGGTAAAACACTTGCCTGTGAACCTGATGACCACAAAGTCACAGGTTCGAACCCCCACTTTCTACCATTATGTCCTTGAGCAAGACACTTAACCCTCAGTTGCTCCAGGGGGACTGTCCCTGTAACTCAGTGGTTCCCAAACTGGGGTATTGCAGAGGGGCGCACCAATGGATTAAACTTGGATTAAAGTTTGAATCTGAACCTGTGTAATTTGAATGGGGGGGCTCAATAATGTTCCTATCTAGAAAAGGGGGGCCCTGCAGAGAACGTTTGGGAACCACTGCTGTAACTAATGATTGTAAGTCGCTCTGGATAAGAGCATCAGCCAAATGCCCTTTCACTATATAAAAGAAAAGCCAGTTCCTCAAATGAGTTCCAGATTACTTTGTTTGTGACATAAATATGCTGTATGTATGTTTCTGAAGTGATTTACAAATATTTATCTTTCAGATACTGACACCTTAGACTCTATAAAGAGCACAGGCTCTGCCACCTCCAGCCAGTGTGAACGGAAGAGAAGGACACTGCCTCAGCTCCCCACTGAGGAGAAGGGCAAACCAGGCAAGACCTCCACCCTTGGCCTGCGCGAGATCGGCGAGAAGCAGGACACGGAGCCCCAGGAAAAAGAGGGCCACCTCGAGCACAAAGGTGATGGCGAATGCGCCCCTTCTGTTAAGGATGCTGTGAGCGGAAAGACGTCCCAGCAGGGCGGGACAGGTGGAATGCAGACATCCTCCTGTAAGCCCTCCACACGTCCTGCAGAAAAACAGACTGAGGAGGGCCGTAAGAGGCGCACTGAGGACAAGAGCAAAGGGAACGATGGGGAACGGACTGGGAAACCCCTTGTTCGGCAAGGAAGTTTTACCATTGAGAAACCAAGCAGGAATGTTCCTATTGAACTTATCCCACGCATCAACCGGCAGGTGGGAGGCCGAGAGCGCAGCGATTCCGCCAGCAGCATGGACACAGCTACCTTGCTGAAGGACACAGAGGCTGTCATGGCCTTTCTGGAGGCAAAGCTCCGTGATGAGAAGAAGCTGGATCCGGTGCCCCCTAGCCAACCTCCTGGGTGCTCCATTTCCCCAGAGTCGGATGTGGACACGGCCAGTGCAGTCAGCGAGGCGGAGCGGAAGAGTGCACAGAAGCGCCGCTCTCTCAGTAGCCTGCACAAAGAGAAGAGTAACCTGAGCTCAGCTGGAAAGAGTGCAGCGACTGCACGGGATCGTCTGGAGAGGAAGCCCAAGACCAAGGTTCCAGACGGCCGTCCAGATACCCGTCGTCCTACCCAGACGGTCTCTCGGGCCCGTCAGCCTTCACTAGACCTGACTGATGATGAGCAGACATCTTCACTGCCCATCTCTGACATTCTCTCCTCCGACCAAGAGACCTACTCTGGCCGCTCCCACGGACGTGGCACCTTCACCTCCACCGACAACCTACTGCAGTCCAAGCTGGACTCCAAAGCTGCCAAAAGCAGCAAGACCAGCAGGACGGCCCAGGCCAGCAGCTCCACTGTAGGGAAACAGGTGTGCCCGTGTTTATCTGTTAGTCTGTTTTAAATGTCCTTTTTCGTGTTGTTTTCTTTATTTTATTCTCTTAGGAAGAAAGGCAGACTGTTAAGTCCTTTATTCTCTACTTTGTGTGTTCTTATTGGCAATTTCTCGTGCATGTAGTTTTGGTTGTTAGAGGTTCATGACATATTGATGGCTGATATATGAATCACAAAACTTTATTGATCCTGGAGGAAATTGCCTAAAAACAGCAACAGCCACGTCCCTGGGAGGGCTCGAACCACCAGTTAATAGCTGACCACGCTAACCAATTGCACCACAGAGACGCCCTCATATATTAAATGGGAAAATGTAATTATTACTGATACTAACATTGGAAATGCACATGATTATTACAGCCAAAGACCCAATTTTTTTAGTTTGCAGTAAAATGTTGTTGTTGTCAACAGCAGGCAGGGCTTCCTCAGCCTCGTCCCACCAGAGCCTCCCTGCTGCGACGTGCTCGCCTGGGGGACACATCAGACACTGACCTCGCAGACGCAGACAGGGTGTCTGTGGCCTCTGAAGTGTCAACCACTAGCTCCACTTCCAAGCCCCCGTCAGGCAGGAAAGCCCCGTCCCGTATAGACATGCTGGCCCAGCCCAGACGCACCAGACTGGGCTCCATCTCAGCTCGCAGTGACTCAGAGGCCACTGTTAGCCGCAGCACAGCGTCAAGGCTGTCAGCTGAGACAGCTCTGCGGCTCGGCCTGCGTGCCACCAACCCAGCAGACAGCAAGCTGAACCCACGCCTGCGAGCCAACAGCGTCTCTAAGTTAGCAGACACCAAGACCAAAATCGCACCCCCTGTCTCTGGCTCTCCTGCAGGTGAGCACACAGCACTCCTTCCATTACTGAGTGTGACCCCTTTCCTACTGTCTGCACTGTATTTATAATACATCATTAAATGTTTGGATAATGATTACACAATGTACACTGCACGTCAAACGATCCCTAGTTGTTGTTTTTTTTTTTTTATCAGTGACTTAAATGATGCCCTTTGACGGGCAGTGTATATTTGCACTTTTTCACTTTTCTATGTAAGTAAACATAAAATTGCGTATAATAATTTATTTGGAACTTGAGAATACTTGAATGTCTTTTTATTGTGATATTTTCAGTAATAGTTATTAGTAGATTTGTGCAGTATGATGATATTTAATCACTTAAATAATAAACAATAAATTAGGCCACAATATACTTTTCTGAGCATATTGCCGATGACCTCAGTATCGTGTTACGTTTTGTTATAAAGAGAGCATAACTAGTGGATTTAGTGCAGCACAATGTATGAAGTGTACTATAAAAATCACAACGTTCATTGTTAATGATTGGCATCACTTAAATGTGGCACCAATGTTTTTTATTTGTCTTTTCTGACTTACCGAACATCAGACAAGCTAAATACTATCATACCTTTTGTGTGTGGTGTATTTTTTCACATTCCCCACCGTTAGATGACAGACGATCAAAGATTAACCAAGAGAAAATAATGTAGCTTCTATGTAGCTTCAAACTGTCCGTATTCAAAGAACTGAACTAACAAAGAACATCTGAGAAGTTGTCAGTCATGTTTGTTACTCAGATGTTAATCCTGCCTTAATCTAGTGGTTCTTATTTGTCTCACTGTGCCTTATTTTCATTGTCTGTCATCTGTAATTGTCGTTTGACTGTTTTGTGTGTCGGTGTCCCTGCATGCACGTGTTGTGTATAAAGAGAACTTTTATGCAGAGATGCCTCCACCAGAACCTGAAGATGACCTAGCAGACGAAGAGCCCATGGGTACTGTACCACCTCTGGGCTGTGTGTGCCTTTCATTGTGTGTGTGTGTGTGTTTGTGACTGTGCATCTGTCTGTGCATGTCAGACCTTGGTCAAATACACAGCCGAATTTCTAAAGAACATGATAACGAACAAAAGAATGTAAAATAACAGAATAGCTCACAACAGGCCCTTGAAAAGAGCTCTGGATTTGACTTGGCTCTTTTGAGCTTGTTAGCTCTCTTCCAGTTTCCATCCTAAACAGTAATGGAAATTACTGACTATCCTTACTTTGAGTAGCCTTCTGACTTTTCCAGTATCACCAAAATGAATAAATTCACCTATTCAGTCATTTAGGATAAAGATATTTGAAACCTTTTACGTTTCTGGCATGTGCTAAATGTCCGAATTGGAAGAGGCACCAGATTTGCTATTATGCTGACGCAAGCACTAGGTAATTGGATCAAAGGCTACAGTACAAGTCTGTTGCATAGGCTCCCCCTGTTGGCAATAAATAATAACGCCATTCTGGTGGGACTTACTATGAGTATGCTGTAATCACCTAAAGTATTATACCTTAAGTTTTATTATACCTTACTTTAAAGATTTCAGATAGATTAGAGTATCTTATCACTTGCTAGTGTGAAGAGTCAACCTTACTTTGGTGATGATCAAGACTTTACCCATTATGTTCTTATCAGGTTTGGGTTGCTGGGGCACTCTTGGCTCTTAGTTGCCTTTTGGCTGGGTTTTTTGCTCTCTGGGATCATGTGCGCTCTTTATACATGATATTGTATCATTTTCTGCCTCTGTTTGAAACAAGGTTTATGTTGTAACAGTATAAGCTTTAGATAATACTAAGGGAGGTGATGACTCTACTGGTTAAAATGTGTAGTAAGTAATAATAGGCATATTCCTCATTTATTAGAAATATAATTCCTGCTGTGGAATGATATTCAAACCTTGTATCAATGGCAGAAAAGGCTGTGGTTCAATTTTTGGTGCCTTTGGTGCGGAATTTGCTGTTTTTCTCATCCTCTAACAACCTCTATGGTCTGTGTCTAATACTGACAAACGTCTGAAGCTCAATTATTGACAACCCCCTTTAGGCTTTTGACCCCATTTTTTCAACATTTACCCCCCCCACCCCTCCCCCCTTTGTTTTAAAACCTGTTTTGTTTTCTAGCACACATCCCATTTCCCATATTCTCATGCAGCTGCTTGCAGTAGATGAAATATAATTTGCTGGCACAGAAGGCCATAGAAGGATAAAATGTAGTACTGTATATCATCTCAGCTGAACTTCCATACTAACCACACGCCCCCATCTGTCTGCAGCCACAAACAGATGGAGACGTGTGCCTCCAGAATATGCCTCCACCTCCGAGGATGAGTTTGGCTCCAACCGGAACTCCCCCAAACACGGTCGCCTGCGCCCGGGCACCGCCCTGCGCACCAGCAGACTGAGTGGTACACTCACAGCCACAACTAGCCCTGGGGGCATCGCCCTCAAGCACAGGATGAGGGAGCAAGAAGACTACATCCGTGACTGGACAGCCCACAGTGAGGAGATCGCCAGGTACCCATCAAATCTGTGTTCAATCACTAACACTTGCACATGTAGTATCCAGGCAGCTTCTATGTAAAGCCATTTCTATAACTCAATAGTTATCTTAACTTTTAGGTTAAGCTGGGAAATATGGCAAAAATATTAGTTCTGTGGTACAGAATGGAGGTGCAACAATACACTGATCAGCCAATTACTAGAACTTAAAGGATCTTCTGCTGCTTGATGTCACACACAGCACACCTTCAGGGTCGGAGCTGTTTTGGTGTCATGTAGGGCATACAGAATATTAGGCTGGTGGTATTAATGTTATGACTGATCTATATCAGTATTATACAGAATTATACTGTTATACATTGTATGTCAATGTGTAACAGTACATTGCAATGTTAGAAATGTGACTTTTTATTGCAGTAGTGGGCTGCATTGGATTAGTTGTGCCATCTAATGCAATTGCAAGCCTCGCACCTTCCCCCCTCTAGTGTCATTAGTAAGTATTGCAACCTACCAATGATCGGATACAGCAAAATTAGAATGGACAAAATGCAAGAGCAAAACAGTGGTGCTACTTTCAAAATCACTTATGAAGAATAATAAAAAAAACTTGTTTAAAGCATTTAACAATAAAATGCCTACTTACGTAATAATACTTAGCTACTGTTGAAGCTAAATACTAGAGTCTAGTCACAGATGTCCTTGTCCATTGCACTGTTTGTGAAGTACAGACACACAGTCTGACACAGACTGAAGGCTGTTGTCAGATCAGAGCTCAGCAGCAGTAAAACAGAGACACTGGCCTGCTGACTTGCTGCAGCAGTGACCCAGCAGCGTTTTGTCAGTTTATTTACTGCCCCCTCTCTCTCTTGCTCCCCCCCTAAACATTCCAATCTTCTTGCTTTCTTTTTGGCATGTTTTACACCTGCAGCTGTCTCCCTGTCTCCCCTCTCTCCATCTTTATACTGTTCTTTCACTTGACCTAGTAATCACATTTAGACTCAATAGGGAGCAGAGCACTCTTGATTCAGCAAAATCCAAACACACATCTATATTTTAGCCCTCTAAGTGCTACTTTTGAGAGAATAAAAAAATCCAAAAGTGTGTACTCAACAGTATTCACAAAAATCCTCAAAGCACGCACACTGTTTCCAAGCAGACAGATTTCATTGGTTTTTTATTTTTACAAATTGAAGTACCTCGTATGATACTTATGGTTCATCTGCTATGCAGTTTTCTGTATCCACAGAGTGGACTGGGTATGTGTTTAACTAATGCATAACAGTGCCCCCCAGAATTATTGGCAAGGCTACAAAGAATATCTTTTTATTCCTACACTGAACATACGAGAGAGCCTTTCAGCGCTGACAGTGGGATAGTGTAAAAAAGTGCTAAATCAGGAGTACCAGTAAATTTAGCTTGTGTTTCCGAGAATATCCTTTTTTATATGTTATTATTATAATACTTATAATACTTATACTTACACTTATACTTGTTTGGTATAGACCGATGGAACCTTTTTTAGTTTGACAGGTGTGATCACTACACCCGCACTCAGGTGCGCACTAAATAAAGACCCATACTCCACCAAATAACGGGGGTCTCTGGCCTCTACCACCTGATGGTGCACATTTTATGACAGTCCACCCCAAATGAGGAAAATCAGTATCAGTGCATGTGCTCCTCTTCCTCAGTGCTGTACTGTCCTCTTAACCTGCCTGTTTGAACACCGGACTTCTGATAGAGGATCATATCATTCTAGTCACTGCTGCTGTTAATAATGGCAGATAAGCTATAAAGTAATAGTAAGTTACCAACCTGATCAGTTAAATTTAAATTAACAAACCATTCACAATCATATAAAGTCAGAGATCAAGTTGCTTTTATCTTGATTCTGACTCAGGAATGGTAATTGTTTCTTTCTTAATACAAGTAAAGGAGGGCTCATACACTTCCATCAAGAATATACAGTGGCATGCAAAAGTATTGAACGCCCTTGAAGGCCATTATAATTTTATAGAATTTTTGACCAATCAGCGAACACCTACATCTAACATTTAGTGCATGTTTATCGTGAAGCCAAATAAACCCAAGGAAAATGATGCAAAGTCACGAACACAGAATAACTTTATCAAACGTCCCAGGTGTGAAGCGCTCTGTCATGCACAGCCTCTAATGATGTGTATTTGTGTTGTTTCGTATAGAATCTTGAATGTCACTGTGTTTGTCACTGAGTTTGTGTGCATGCATTTAAGCTGTAGGGCCCACCTGATGTGCAGTTTTTATGTTTTGCATGTATGTGAAATCCCCTAGTTTCTAGACACCCGTCTGATGGTTAATAGGTTATTCCCCTGTGTGCGCAGGATCAGTCAGGACCTGGCCAAGGACCTGGCCATCCTGGCGCGGGAGATCCATGACGTGGCCGGCGAGATTGACTCGGTCAGCTCCTCAGGCACAGCGCCAAGCACCACGGTCAGCACAGCAGCCACCACGCCCGGCTCTGCCATCGACACCAGGGAGGAGGTACGGCATACTTTACTCCAGATCTCACACCAGCTCTGAGAAATCAGCATGTTTAAAGAAACTGTTAAACCTGTTAATGCAAATAGTTGCACCTGTAGTACCATAAAGTATACCAAAACTGCACAAGTTATATAAATTAACGTCAGTACAGTAAACTATGATTTTATGTGTATATGTGTGTTAGCTTAACCATGGCCTGGTATTTATAGTTACTATCCAGTGCCTAATTAGTATTTAATTTAATTAATTTAATTAAGGTGAATCAGGTGTGGCTGGCCTGCATTCAGGAGAAACGGAGACAAACTTTCACAATACTGATATGAGTAGTTTTTAAATGTAATATAATGTTAAGTAATATTTTAATAAACACACTTTTTAAAGGACATACTTGCTGCCCACATGAATGGTTTTAAACAGCTGTAATAGCGTAGGCATAGGCAAAGGTCTATAGCTTAACAGTGTTTATGGTTCAGTGGTTTGTGCAGGGTTTATTTTTCATCACTTCATCTTTGCATTTGATTGTGTTCTTACCTTTTTTCCCCCTGCTTTGTCACTGTGCCCTGTAGCTGGTAGATCGAGTCTTCGATGAAAGTCTGAACTTTCGTAAGATCCCCCCTATGGTGCAGACGAAGGCTCCTGAGATAAACGGGAGATCAGTGGAGCTGCGACCTCGAGCCCCTGACAGTCAGGACCCCCAGACTGCACTGCGCAGACGCACGTGGAACCGAGACGAGGTTAGGCCGGTATGAATCTGATCACCAGCTGTTAATTTAGATACGCACACTGAAATAATGCTTAGTCATATGTATGTTTGTTGTAGGCATAGTACACCATAAGGGTATCAAATCAAATTACACTGTGCTTTTGGTATTGCTGCAGTATATGTACCTTCTAAGTATACATGCCTTTTGGCCTAACTAGTATAAATAATCTTGTAGTTACTATATTTCTAATGTGATTGAGTATCTCTTATGTTTAATACTGTAATGAATTTTTGGTTCATTTGCTGTCATTTGAGTTTTCCCATTATAAATTCTAAGATCCAGTCATAGAGTGTGTAAGTGTTAATGTAGTCTGTTTGAACCCAAAAATGAATGTGCATGGGAGTGTCGGTTCATAAACTCTCTAGTATATTTACAATTAATTTTAAAATGCTATAAATCTTTTGTGTGTTCTTGTAGGCGGTCTTAGACAGTTTGCTGTTGACATCAGTCTCTCAACTGTCCTCCAAAATCCGCCAGTCTGTAGACAAAACAGCAGGCAAAATCAGGTGAGTCGTTTGTTTCCATATAGCAAAACAGAGTAATGGGAACAGTTTAATAATGTTCTGATTTCTGATTTTTTTTTCTGTCTTCAAGGATATTGTTTAAAGACAAGGACAGGAACTGGGACGACATTGAGAGCAAACTGAGTACAGAGACTGATATACCACTTCTCAAAACCACTAACAAGGTTTGTGTAGTAAATATACCATGTCAAAAAATGTCAGTATTTTAAAACCAGTTTGAGATATTTTATTAGAATGATCAGTCTGGAGAATTTTTGGAAGTTAATCTAATCAGGTATCACTTACTAATAATACCTTTGTTATCTAGGAAATATCGTCAATTCTAACAGAGCTGAAGAGGGTGGAAAAGCAGCTTCAAGGTAAGAGTGATGTCACACATGTGAGTTTGTCTTAGGTGTTTAAAGGCATCAGTACCTGTCGCACTGTCTACTATATCTGTCATACAGTTACTAACTCATAGACACATTAGAGCTGTTGGTCCAGGGTCCAAGATCATAATATTCAGTCTGAGTTCAGTTCTGATGAGCTCTAACCGGTGATGGGACCATTGCTAGTTTGAATAATATACAGTAGTATAAACCTCAGTCATAATCATATCATTTCAAGTTGTAGTAATTAGATAACTGTGGCCAGAACCTATTTTCCACACTTTTTTAAATAAAAAAGTTTGATCCGTTGTTGAACATCCAGTGTTCAGTGGACATTTCACTCTCTAGTCCAGTGTTTTCTCAACCCTGGTCCTGGAGACACCCTGCTCTTCACATTTTAGAGTTTTCCCTACCTTAATACAGTTACTTTATCTCAGTGAGGTGTTGTTAATGACCTGATTAGTTGGATAGTGGAAGTGTATTGGAAGCATCGAAAACACTCAAATGTGCACAGAAAAGTGCCTCCAGGACCAAGGTTGAGAAACACTTCTGTAGTCCATCCTGTTTACCTATAGAAACTAAACTGCAAAAAGGTGATGGTGGTGAAATGTGCTTCTTAAATTTCCTCTAGAATATCAAACATGCTCATTTTTGGAACTGAAATTTGCATACTGTCCCATTCCTATCCCATAACACACACAAACACATTTTATATAATCTTTCATCTCTGTCCTGCAGTCATAAACATCATGGTGGATCCTGACGGAACTCTAGACGCTCTCACCAGCCTAGGCCTGGCCAGCCCCACCACGACCAAACCCAAGAGCAGCCCCTGGGCACCTCGGCCTGGCAACGGAGCTTCAAAACCCACCTCCACCACCTCACCCAGCCGAGAACTACCCAATCTAGGACTCGACCTCAGCTGCGCCCAGCCCAGCGCGGATGGGAGTGTCATTACCAACAAATGAACTGAAGGGAACCTTTAATACCCAAACACATGACTGTTCACAAACAGATAAACCTTTGCTTGTACATACTGTATGTATTCCTCTCCTTGTGCCCGCCAAGATTCCTACGTTGGAAAAGTCCACCCTCTCCCTTCAAGTGCACCAGTGAAGGTCGTACCTGTGGATCTGGACCTTAACATGCAGTGCAGCTAAGCAGGTTACCTGTGGCAGGAGGTGAGAGGCTATAGAGTTGCCACCACATCACCACATCATCACTGGTGTCGGAACCAACTGTGTGGGCTGCAGATGTGAATGCTCCCATCCTCGTAGGCCACAGGTGGACTTTGTTGCGGAGTCTTTCAACTTCGACAAAAAAGCAACTCCAGTGCCTGTCTGCTCTCCCATGCAAGCGAACCCTTCTACTAATGTCAAGTTCTTACATTAATGTCACAGAAATGAGATGTCCCGTTTGATGAGAGGGGACGTCTCCATGTACTTGTGTCTTGCTGTCTTTGTAAGGTTGGTCTTGTCATATTAAAAGTCCTTGAGGCCAAAGACCAAGACTCTGCAGCCAGACATGTAGATAGTTGAGAGATTGGACAGAAAACCAGCCCGGCAGGCAAACCGAGAGACTGAAATGTTTCATAAAGCAGAAATAAAGTACAAATTCAACAATAGATGTTGTAAAGCTACATATAAACGTACCAAAGCAAGTACAACACTATGCGTACACTGAGCTACAGTGAACTCAGATGAGGCTTTTGGATGCCATTCTCTTGATCACACAAAGTGCATTTATGCTTTTAAAGTAAGCATATATCAACTCAGTGATTTTGGCTATAGCAAAGAAAAAAGTAGAATCAGTGAAGATCCGCTTGATCTTCGAGCAATGAACATTTTTTAACCTTTCGATTCTGTGGAAAACGTTCTATCAATTTAAACATAGCTGATAGAGCACATATCATAAGTTTGATTTTCCCTTATATTAGAGGAAAGTATTGAGAAGTAGACACAGTATTAGGCGACGCATTAGTGGAATGTTCGATAATTATGTCATTGAACGTCTCTCATTCACTAATAACGTTCTCTCTGGTTTGTGCTGTTGAGATTTAACCTGAGCCTTATGACGAGCAGACTATTGTTATGCTTGCTTACAGTCAGTCGAATATAAATGAAGCTTTTTAACAGCAGAAACTGAATACACTAACATTCTCTGGAATCAAAATGATAGGATTTATGTGCGCTTAGGGGTAAGTAGACACCCCGTGGCAAAAAAAAAAAAAAAAAAACCTTGTGCAGTTTGTCAACATTTGTCACAGCACTCAAAAAAGCTCACTAGTCATCTTTTTTCATGAAAGGTGTTCCAGCATAAAGCGTGTGTGTACTGTATTATCTTAATCTTGTTTCCTCTTGCTGCTTGGCTGTATTTACGTTAATGGGGAGGGTGGGGGGTGAAGCCAAACCACTTACCTGGCCTTTCTTTGTGAACTTGTGTGTCGTAGAACGAGTTCAAGTTAGTGCAACTGTAATTAGAAACTGATCCGATAGTGAATAGGTACAGGACAAAACCCCCTTTTTTTTAATAATTATTATTTTCATGTTTGGTAAATGTATGCTGTCACTAAGTGCCCGATAATGGAAAATGTAGTCCTTGGGCCTTTTAGGAACGGAGATCATAATGTAGCGTGCTGAGGTGCCATTTTGCACATCCTGGACTGAGTTAGGTTAATAATTTTACGTGTTAAAGCCCATACAGGGTACAAAAAAAAGACATGATACCAAAACCATAACAATACATCCTCCTGTTCTCTCATTACAGAACACATTTGCAGTGGGGGGAACCCCTTGTACACTAAAAGAGCCATCATTTTAACACTCTACATGTTTTACAGGATGGGAAACAGCAAACATGACTGGTACAGTTTCCTTTTTTTTTTGTTTGTTTGTTCGTTTGTTTTTTTGTCTTATGATTTTTTTTTTTTGCCAGTTGTTGACATTTCTTTATTATATTTTTTTATTTTGGCATTTTGATAAATATTTTTATTTATTTTTTTGGTTTATTTTAGTTCAATGCATTGAATTGTTGCATCACGTTTTTGTCTTCTTTTTTTTTTTAATGGAATCTTTTGCATACTCTCAATAAAGGAGGGAATATTTCCGGATCCTTATTACATTTTAATTTCTGTCTCTTTACATTGTAAAGACAGGGAAACACAAAACTGCAGTGCAGGTGGACTTCTTTAATAGCACACATTATACACACACACACACACACACACACACACACACACGTATACACACACAGTATCCATATAAAATATTAATGCTGCAACTACAAAGTTGGCATGTTTTACAACTACTAGATACATGTATACTTAAAATCAACATCTGTTTGAATATATCAAAAACATATTTTACAATATAAAAATATTTGTTAAATGGTCAAAGCAAAGACGATGGATAGAAAACGCACTGCCTGTGTATTAGAAACAATGTCAAGCTGGTTAAGTTCAAAATGTAACAGAAATACATTACATGTCCTCACTGTAGACACCTCTTTTGATTCATGAATTTAGCTACTTGCAAGAGCACCCAGAGCTGAGACAAGTGTGCAGTTGTGTGCAAACAGCTTGCATAATCTCCACTGCCAGGGCTATAAAGGCCCCAGTTTTAAGCTGTGGGGCAGTAGAACTGTGTTCTCTGGAGTAATGGAGCTCCATCCAGTACCTTTGGGATGAGTTGAAGTGGTGTTTGTAATGCAGAACTAAATCATCGTGTACCGGACCTAACTAATGCTCTTGTGGCTGAATGCGATCAAATCCTCACAGCAATGTTCCCATATTGTGTAAACCCTTTCCAGAAAAGTAGAGACTGTTACTGCAGCAAATAGTAATACATTTACTTTCATAAGAAGAAACACTGAATAAGTGTGGGTCTACAAACATTTGGACATACAGTGTATGTGAGTAGTACATATTAAGGTTGAGTGTTTGGAATGTTTTTTCCAGAGTGAAGTCAGCTTCATGTTTCCAGTGCCAAGCCTTTCCAGGACTTTGCCTGTTCTCGTTTATACTGTTCCAACTCCTTCAGAGACAAAGAAAAGGAGAAAAAGTTCATTCTGCAGCATAGTGTACTCTCTCCACACACACACACACACTCACACACACACTCACACACTCACACACACACTCACACACACACTCACACACACACTCACACACACACTCACACACACACACACACACACACACACACACACACATAAACCTAATCCTAACCTTCCTATTAAATGCTCTGAATAAAAAAATGACAGCCAGTGTCAAAGTAATAATTTTTAAACAACCTAATACATGGCAACTATATGCAACCGACCTGAAGTGACATATGTATCCATAATGAACTGACATGAATCTCCGGCAGTTCAATATTGCTGTATTTGCACTAAGCACAAAACTCATACAATATTAGACTGCTCGGTGGTCCCATGTTTCTCACTCCTATTGCAGTTATTTTACTTTCAGCCAACCAAAAAGCAGAGTGTAGTGGATCAGGTGAGGGGGATTGTTCTGAAAGGTTACTGTAGTTTAGTAATTGTTGAGAGGGTACTGAAGCCTAAGAATATCATTCGGGAGCATCAGTCAGTGGTTATCATAACTGCTTAAAACGCTGAGGCATGTACAGCCTTTACAGCACATGGCACAGCCTTTACAGCACAGTTTAGGTATCACATGGTGATAACCTAAACTGCTGAACTGCAGAATTTACTAGATTTCTGCTTCTTTTCCTCCTGATAGCTCTTAACAAGAAGTGCCTTAAAAAAAACCCATGTCATGGAAACCTAGACTTTCCTTGCTTTGAAATAAGAGTCTAATATACTATGTAAACATTGATAACGTCTTCCAAGCTCATTCAGTCCACATACAGAAACTAAGTTGCTGAAACAGCCTGTTTTTAATTCATTGTTTTTGTGTAAACCAATTAACATTATTAAAGGCATATTTACAAAAACAACCTGTTTAATTTAAAGGATGAAAAGAGTTTGGAAAATGAAGTATGACTGTTTTTGGGACACAAACCGACATAAATGTATATGGAGACATATACAATAGGGAACAGAAAAGCAACCACCCCGTCACATTTTGTTGATCTGCAGCCTGGAATGAAGACAAACAAAAAAAACACATTTTGTTCCTGCTGTGTTTACTCACTGCAACTTAAAACATCCAAATGAAAGATATGACAGCAACACTTTTTGCTTTAATTGCTGCCTTGAATCTGCTGTGATACTTCTCTAACAACTTTGCACATCTAGACTGTGCAATATTTGCCCATTCTTCTTTGCAGAACTGTTCAAGCTCAGTCAAACTGGACAGTGACAGTTGGTGCACTGCAATCTTAAATTCATTCCACAGATTTTCAATAGGGTTTAAGTCTGGGCTCTGGCTAGGCCATGCAAGGACATTCACCTTTCCTCCTTCACCCACTGTGTGGTCAATTTTGTTCTGTGCTTTAGGTCATTGTCATGTTCCCATTGACAATTTTCTGGCAAAGTTCAGCATATTTTCCTCAAGAATTTGACGGTATTTTGCCCCTTCCATTTTTTCTTTTATCCTGACAAGTGCTCCAGGCCCTGCTGCAGAAAAACACCCCCACAGCTGGATGCTGCCACCACCATGCTTTACTGTAGGTATGGTGTACTTTGTATGGTGAGATGTACACCAGGTGTAACATTTGGTGTTGAAGCCAAATAGCTCAATTTTGCTCTCATCTGACCATAACACCTTTTTTCCCCACTTGGCCTTCAGGGTACGTTTTGGCAAAGCTCAATCGAGACTTAATGTAGCATTTCTTGAGGAGTGGCTTTTTTCTTACACCCCACCCATACAAGCCACATTTGGGGAGCACTTTGCACACGATGACCATTCTTTGCCATAAATTCCTGTAACTGTTTCAAAGTTGCTTCAAGCCATGAGCTTCTCAGTAGCCTCTCTGACCAGTTTCCTACTCCCTCTTTTATCCAGTTTAAAGGGATGGTCTGATCCAGGGAGTCCTAGTAGTACCAAACACTTTCCACTTCTTAATTATAGACTTTACTGTGCTCTCTCCTGACTTGTATCCGTCTCCTGACTTGTGCCTGTCCACAAATTTATCCCTGAGATCTTTTGACAGTGCCTTGCCAGCCATAAGTTGGAGTGCTCCAGGCACAGCTGTTTTTATGCTGAACTAAACAAATCTATTACAACTGATCACATCTGAAAGCCAATTAACTTGGTGTGCGATGGAGAGGGTGATTAGTTACACCTGATCTAGTTATTTTTATAATTTAAGTATTTTTAGGAGGGGATGATCCTTTATCCATCTCAGTGATTCTGTTTTTTTTTTTTTTCCTAAACTGTTCTCATCATATCTTTCACTCTGATGTTATAAGTTAGACTGAGTAAACACAGCTGAAAGTTTGTGTCTGGCTGTCTGTGTCCGTCTCTTCATTTCAGGCTGCAAAGCAACAAAATGTGAATATTTTGAAGGAGTGTTTCTTTTCTATACCCACTGTACATATAGTCATATGTAGACTTTAGAAGGTAAAAAAAATAAATGAAAAATGTAGAGTATGGTTTCTTTAAGCTAACACTAGTACAAAACATTAAAAGCTCTGCAAATACAGCAAATAATTCATCAGATAATTCATAATTCTCATTTTGGAATCTTAAAATCATATGAAGGTATAATGAAATTGTGTGAAGGGACGCCAGTTGGTACCTGATCTTTCTGAGCCCTCATGGAGTCTATAAGGGGCTCGCTGTACTGAGGGTCTTTGGCTGGATCCTTCAGCTCTTTATGCTCCTTAGTGACCTAAGGAAAGACGGATGAACGCTTTTAAATTACATACAGCGGCAAGCAGTCTTTGTGCCAGCAATATCTTTGTTCGTGTGAGCGTTCTTGGTGTGATACCTCTGGTGGGAAAACTCTTTCAAAGACTTTCTTCCACAGGTCCAGCGGGTTTCTGGCATGCAGTGTTCCAATATCAACATCAATGGTGGGAGGGGATCCTTAATCAAAACAGAAAGACTAAGGTAAATACTGCTTTTGTGCCTGCCCTTCTGTCTCTTACTGAGGCTAATCTTCATGTCTATGGTTAATCAGCATTCTGTGGTTTAGAAGGGTTTAATATTTAATATTTTAAACTCATTCCTGTTGAGAAACATCCCAGTAAAAACACTCTGAACAACATGTACTACTTTCAACAACCAGCAGAGGCACAAGCACTCACCTATTTGACTGAGTGAGTCCATGCCAGCTGGAATTATGAGAGGTTTGCTGGGCTCTGTGGACATGGACTTACTACAAAAACAGAGAAAATGTGATTTTTATGATTATGATGATTTTCCAACACTATGGGAATTGATTTTCATCATACTATAATAATTTTATTTTGCACACATATTGCTAAATTCCTTGTTTAGTTGTAACAACACAACCAGTTCATTAAGCTTCTTACCCTCTCTCTGTTCCGAATGCTAAATGGCTCACAAAACTTCTTGCTTTGGCCATCATGGTCTCAGATTTACTGCTAGTGAACTAGTGGAACACAAAGATGGGAGGGAAATTCAGAAAACAAGATAAACTAACTACCAGTTTCATTAAAGGCACAAAAACAATCCAGTTTGACTTACAATCAGTGATGCACCATAGTAATGTGCCAGGAAACGCAGGGTCTTACAAATCACCTTCCTCTTCTCTGACTCAAAGTCCTGCACAGAGAAAAGTAAATGGGTTTTGAAAGTATAAAACAACTTGCTGATTGCTAGTCTTACAATTAGTCTTACAATTTCCCAGTGCAACACAACTTGGTTTTACCTCTGATTTCATGACAGACTGTCTTGTGAAAGATGTTGCAAGTGTTAGAAGTATCAGACATGAACTGAAATAGAGTAGAAGTAACTTTATGCAGTGGTACCATGAGGTCTATACCTGAAAGATGTCAAACTTGCTACCGATGAAAAGAAGTGGCACAGGGAAGGGACTGATGAGTTCTCTGTCCTATTGAAAAAACACAGCTGTATGTTAGAGCAGGGGACAGAAAAGAAAGCGCTTATTGGTAATAAAAGAGGCTGCTGATTCTCACCGGATGATCTTTAGGGAGAATACGGAGTGTTTTGTTGTGGCTCTGCTGTTTGTTCGATCTGGATTCTCCTGGCCTCTGTTGTAAGGTACACACTTTTTTCACCTGGTTCAAGGCTGCCTGCAGGAGATTCTCCATTGTGCCCCACAGAGCATTGGGCTTGGACAAATCCAGAACTAGCACCACAGACAGAGAGCTGTACAAAGAGATTACAACTTTCATAAAAAGCTATTAAACAAGTTAATTACTTGTTTTATTTTATGCCTTATTCATTGAGCATAATGCTTCCCTCAGTTTTGTAACAGGACAAGGCTTTTGAGCCTATTTTTGTCAACTCAGACAGGTCAAAGTCATTCTCAAAAATATGCAAAGACACAGTCTGGTGTGGGCGGGCTTAACCCTTAGGTTTTCCTACAAAGTCAGAATATTTGTGTCCTGAAAGTGTACTAAAACAAGCACAATCTGAATGTGTAGATTAAGACATACCTGACATTCAGAAGACCAACAGGTATCTGGACTAGTTCCGATAAAGATGCGCCCCCTCCCAGTTCCCACAGGTGAGCTATGTCTTTAGGCTGAGAAGAAAAGGATAATTTCACACTCAAAATTCATCAACTAATTCAAAAACGTACCCAGCTTTCAAATGAATTTAGAAGAGTACTTCAGTACCGTATTATGCCCTTTTGCTCGCCTACCAAACGTATACTCCAAAGCAAGCGTTGGTTTGGGTGTTTCATCTCTAGGGCAAGATCAGAGACACATCAGACAAAATATGTCTCAGACAGTGTGTGCATTTTATACCTAAAACCAAATGATATTAAAGGTTTCCTCTCACCTGTCAAGGCACCTGAGCAGTATTGTTGTTTTGCCCTAAAAATAGCAGAGTATTTACACAAACAGGTTAGAAGAAGGATTCAATTAGATACCTTGCAAAATGAACAAGAACACATCAATCCAAAAAACACAGCTGCACTGCTTCACATTACACTTTTCTAACCCAAGTCTAACTCTAAACATGGCAGTGTTCTGTTTTGTTTTTTTTGGGGGTTTTTTAACAACAAGTAAAACAAGCAGTGTGTGTACTGCATTTACTGGCACTGCATGCACCTTACAAGTAGCTGCAATTCACAAATTTGCAGGGATGTCTACATAGTGTGTGATCTTTTTGCTTGTGTGAGTTTACCCCAGCTTTACTGCCCAAAAACAGCACAGTTCTCTCGCACAGATCGGCTGCCTCTGTCTCAGCATCTTCGTCATCATCATCATGACCGGTTCTGCACTCTTTTACCTGGAGCTCTGCTGCGGCCAAGTCCCACAATGTGTCTGTACTGCACAACAAAATAACACATCACCAAAGCCAGGGAAGATCTTTTCTGACAAGTACTCTACCTAAAAAGATTGTCTTAAATCAATATCAACATGTTTAATCACACAATAACAGTTTATCCATTATATGCCATTATATGGACAAATGTACTGGGACACCTGACCACTTTAATGACGCTGCATTCAAATACATAGTCTTTAATATGGAGTTGGTCCCGCTTTGCAGCTTTAACAGCTTCCACTACTCTTGGAAGGCTTTCCACAAGATTTTGGAGTTTCTGTGGGAATTTGTGCCCGTTCATTCTGTAGAGCATTTATGAGG
>JBBPCZ010000156.1:11777210-11788375 GCA_037974445.1 Brycinus macrolepidotus | reverse complement strand
ACGAGAAGGCCTGGCTCGCAATCTCCGTTCCAGTTAATCCCAAAGGTGTTGGATGGGGTTGAGGTCAGGGCTCTGTGCGGGACAGTCCACACCGAACTCATCCAGCCGTGTCTTTAAGGACCTTGCTTTGTGCACTGGGGCACAGTCATGCTGGAATAGAAAAGGGTCTTCCCCAAACTGTGTCCACAAATGTCTTGGTATCCTGAAGCATTAAGACTGCCTCTCACTGAAAGTAAGGGGGCACCTGAATTTAATAATTACGAGGTGTGTCCCAATACATTTGTCCATATAGTGTACAAATCTAACCTAATAACGTGACATTAATGTGAAAAGACGCTGGATGTACGGCTGTTTAACTTACTTTATTTTAGGCATGGCTTCCCCTTGAGGCGTTTACTGTAGCTGATTTCTAATTGTTCTCATATTTTCTCTTTGCACTAATTCGGCCGAGATTTACTAGCTATAGCTAAGCTAGCCTGTGTTTTGATTACTGTTGCGAGGGGTTACAGCGCGGTTTGATGATGTAGGGACCAGGTGCACTATGGGGTATGGCGTTTTTCATGTTCTTACACCGTGTGGGCCAGTAGGGAACTACACTATACGGACAAAAGTATTGGGACACACCTGTTTTCCATGGTTTGGGTTAGGCCCCTTACTTCCAGTGAAGGGCAGTCTTAATGCTTCATCATACCAAGACATTTTGGACAACGCCATGCTTCCAACTTTGTGGACACAGTTTGGGGAAGAACCTTTTCTATTCCAGCATATAGCGTAAAGTTTATACAGATTGCAGTGAACGAAATGATGAAGCATTACATGAATTTAAATCACAGTTCCATAATGAGTACATCTAATAATTCAGTAATCTATTTGATTGTGCCTTTTTTGACACTTTTGGGATAGTAAACTTTTGTTTGAAAGACTTGTAATCACAAATGTAATGTAATGCTTAAACTGAGTTTATGTAAAAGTTAGGTTCATCTGTTTTCCCTAATAACTAAAATGGCCAGTTGTATGTCAGTGACCCCTATGACCCCTTACTGCAAGTGTGGTAGTGTTTATCTTCCCAGACTGATCAATGATCCACCAGAAAAGAAAATCCAGTCTTTAGTATTAAGCATGAAATGTTGAGGTTTTAACCACCTCTTATTTGGGCATTTTATTTCTTACTATAATTTTTAGATTGAAAATCCGTAAAGTAAATCTTGGCCATGACCACATCTACTGACACATTACTAGATGTAGATGTACAACCCTTGAATCAAGTCTTTAAAAAAGTGTGAATGCATTCTAATCTGAACACTAAAAGCAGCTGTTATTTAGTAACATCACCAGCTCTGTCAAATAACACAGTACGCACTTAGAAATATTTTACATTCACTTTTATTGTTAAACATTAATTATGCAAGATAAATTATCTACATTCACATTGATTCACATTTAATATTTTATCTATTAACAGCAATAATCACTAATGTTTATTTGATGAGCTACACATAGAAAAATGGATGACCCCTTGACCTCCAAGGAAGTGCAGGATATAATATTGGGTTACTGGCTATTGAAAGGGCTAAAGTTTTATCATGTCACAAAAAGCACTGTATATACAAACAAGATAACACATCTTTCAAATGCGCACATACTCACACACACACACACACACACACACACAGTCTCAACGTCTGACAAGGTGGTCTCGTATCTTGAAGCTGATGATCCCCAGCAGTACGAGTGCAGGCAGGAAGGCATAGAGCAGGAGAAAGTCCAGAGTGTAGCGTGAGAGGGCTCCTGGGTAACCTTGCTCTATAATAAGGTCACCATTCTTTATCGAACACGCTCCTGGGAAAGCAACATTCGGCCCTGAGGTAAAACATAAGAGTGTCAAGAAGCGGCATAATAACTTTGTATTTTCGATGTAAAGACGACTTCCACCTTTTTATCAAATTCCTGCCTAAAAATGTCACTCAGTGTGAAATGTCGTATTCTAGAGAAACCTGCCGAGTTAAAATTGTTCACAAGGGTGGGGAAAGGTACCAGACATTTAAAAGCTAATATCTGAGAATTAAACTCCAAAGACTCTCTCCATTCTCTGGAGAAACACTCTAAAAACAGCTGTTCTGTGCAATTTAAAAGGAAAATCTAAATGTTGTTTGCCATGCAGCAAAAACACTGAATGGTAGCTGCGGGACCATCACTGTATTTTACTTTTTCCTCATTCCTTGCACTTTTCAAAATGTTACCACCATTTCTACAGTTACAGACAACAGGCTGATGATAAGAGTGTCTAAATCATTTCTTTTTATGGCTATTCAGTAAACTGAATATTTCACCCCTATATAGCAGAGTACTAATAAGTCACTTTCAGTCACTTGCAATGTGTTAAGACATTTTTGAGTATTAAAAAAAAATCCTATTTTTAAAAATCCATTCATAGAAGAGAGGCACATGCATGGTACTGCAAGGCAAAAAGAAAACTTTATTTTTTCACATTTGCCACAGTTTTACTATCATTAATATTACATATAATAACTCATGTGTAGAACTGGCTGTATTTGTGTTTTGGACCTCATAACCCACCTGGTCCCACACCACTGCAAACAAATCTGAGTCTGTAAGTTTTTCACAAAGGTTTTGCTTGATTTTGTTTACAAATGTAGCAATTTTCCCCTTTAAGTGTGGAATGTAGTGAATCCAGGAGAAAAGGGAGCGTTTCTTACTGCAGGTGAAGTTCTGGGCATGAAACTCAGTGACGATGAGGAGCTCACAGCCATACTTCTGGAAGGTGAGGTAACTTAGCCACTGGAACAATACTGGCATCTGCTGAGTGCTCCTGTTTTCATGAGTGGAGAAGCATGTCAGCTTTAAATAAGTATATGTTGTGGTCTGTGGTGTAGTCTAGTCTGAAGTGATGGGTTTGCTGTAGCGAGCTGAGCACACACACAGTCTCGCTTAACGATTTTCCCACTGCTGTGGTAGAGCTCAGTTGAACCTTGGTATTGTAGGGGAGGTCAAGATTTTAAAGAGGTGATGAAATTTTTTGGCTCAGGCAACCAGCTGGCAATGGCAAAACTCGTTTTTAAATGGTAAAAAGAATTCCTAGTAGTTGTTGGGTCAGTTTATTCCCATGTGACTGACCTTTGAACAGCATCTGTATGTTTGGTTTCAATTTCTCAGTCAGCTTTACCAGGAGTGAGGGAGAGTTTTATTTTCAGAACTGAGTGTTAGAATTTCATCAAAATGTAATTCGAAATTTCAGTACAATGGTAGTAACAGCTTGTGCACCAGTCCATTACACCGGATTGGTATTGGTCCTGATACTGACAGTTTGGATAACAACCAGATGTCACTGACCCATATTTGATAATGTCTCTTCTTGGACACAGTCATCAGAAAATAGAAGTTTAGAAAAACCTTTTAATGCAAAACAGTTACCAACTCACACAAAAAGAGGAACATGGGGCATGACCACACCCACTATAGTACACTGGCCTCTATTGTGTTTTTATGTTAATTTACATTGGGTAAAGTGACAGAACATTTGGAGCTTCAGTTTGGCATCTCCAAAATATCCTTCTAGGGGAAGAATTTTGTTTACTTATGAGTAAAACATTTTTGCATGCAAAAATCAATATTAACACACTCTCACGCTGGCCATGCTTTGTGTGCTCTCTGTGAGAAAAACAAACATTGCCTGGCGTCTGTTTGGAGCATTGCTCCATAGGCAATATGGTGTTTAACTTACTGTGTATGATGCTACTTTGCTACTATGAAACATGAGTGCCTTGACAGAACACTGGTGTCAGATCTGTCCTCGTTCAGTATTCAGAAGTATCAGGTTTCAAAATCGGTACCGGGAGATAAAGTTGGATAAGTGCATCCCTGGTAAAGGTCACAATATGTGTTTCATTGTGCAGTTTTAAGTGTCCAAATGTCCAAAAGTATCCAAACACCACTTCTGACCTGTGTGCTCAATTGTGCACACACAGCTTGTTTAATAGACAAGCATTGCCAAAGGAACGAGAGCAGCCACACAAGTACACCTTCAGTTATAAATTGGGAGTGTATCTTTTTTTTAAAGTTTAAACAAACAAAATCTCAAAAAGAAATTAAAAATAATGAAATGAGATGTCAATGCTTATATATATATAAAAAAAAACAAATCTGCCAGTGATGTAAGCAAAAGTTACATAGTCGGATTTCTTGAAAAAGCCAAACATACAAAACACAAGCAAAAAATATTGCCTTGAAATGAGATCATTCAGTTGCTATTGTTCCACTGTGCACCAGATTCCTAGATATTTTGCTTATTTTTTGTTTATATCAAGAAGTTTTGTTTTGCTAAAAGTAGGAATTGATTAGGTTTTTGTGGAACACATTCAAATGCACTGCAACTAGTTAACAGTATGTAACAAAAAAGTTGGTAGGCTATTACTACCTGAAGCTTCTAGCACTATAGCAATTTGCTGTCTTTTTTCCAGCCATAGATCTGTGCTTTACCCGTTTTTCGGGCCAATTAACCATGTTTCCCCGAAAAGTGAAAAGCAAATGCTCTTAACAGCGGTGGCCCATTTTTTGTTGAGGTAAAACACTAATAAAAGGACGTTCTACAAAAACAGCGCCCAGCCTCTGAAACTCACGGCTGGTTGGTTTGGTTGGTTTGGTTTCGTCGTTATCACTCGCTTGCGCCGCTTGCTGTTAGGAAGGTTAGGTCACCTTTACCAATGCTATGCATCAGATAGAGTGGTATAAAGCACCCCTCCAGTTCCACTGGGCTGTGGAGAAGCCACTGAGCTCTGGAGTGATAAAACCCCACTGAATACCTCTGGGATGAATTGGACTGACGTTTGTGATGCAGAACTGATCATCTGACGTCAGCACCTGAACTCAGTAATGCTCTTGTGGCTGACTGTAGTCAAATCCTCGCAGTAAGTAATGTCTAGTGTAAAGCTAAGAGGGGATAAACGAAGTTTGATTTCAGAAGAAACACTGAATGAGCAGGGGTCTACAAACTTTGGGACACACAGTGTCTACACCAGACTACATCTCTGTCTGTGGTGTGTTTAAAAGGAAATAAAGCACTAGATAACAGTGTTACCTGAGGAAGCCTGAGCCCACCATGATCCCGGCTATGTTGAGTAAGGCCATCCCA
Source organism: Brycinus macrolepidotus (assembly GCA_037974445.1). Taxonomy (NCBI): domain Eukaryota; kingdom Metazoa; phylum Chordata; class Actinopteri; order Characiformes; family Alestidae; genus Brycinus; species Brycinus macrolepidotus. Next base: position 11,783,226 of record JBBPCZ010000156.1, on the reverse strand, counting down.
CTGTTGACCATGTTGGGGTCTTGAACAACCCCCAGCAGCACCAACGTCAGGAGCTCACCAATGATATGTGGCACCATGACTACAGCTGTGAAACACAGGAACCGCCAGGGATCGGGGTTCATGCCCACTGTCCTGAGATGCAGATATGAACACATACACACACAGGGAAACAATTTCAGAGCAAGTATCTTCACAGTTTCGCCCGATAGTTACCCCGCCCATCACCTTTCCCTCACTCCAGCTTATCTTATCTTTCCCTTCCACATGAGTCACAGAAAACACACGTGCAAACTTACCAGTAGAGGAAAGAGGAGAGGATGAGTATACTTATGACACTGAAGGGCAAGATGTGAATGATGTAGGCCAGAAACATCTGCCACTTCTGGTACAAGCCGTCTTTACTCTCCTGATCAGATATCGCTCGCAGAGCAGGGACTGCAGAGACCACAGCATGTACATCTTTAAGGGGTAATAATAAATCATCTTCATAATTAAGGTGTCAATAAAATCCTAAAGCTTTTCTGTAAGTTCTTTTTGATCACTTTCTGGGGTATTTTTGGAAAATGCAAGTTTCCATTACATTGTGTGAACACTTCATGCTGAATAGAACAACCTAAATGGTTCAAAATTATTTGGAATAAAATGTTATTGCGCAAATGTGTATTCAAATCAAGAATGCATTTTTTCATTCTCTTATGGAGTTACCATGTCAGAGATTAGGTTCTATTAAGGTAATAAAGGTTTCATGTAATTAATTAAGTCATTCATTTAGTTATTGAAACAGTATAACCTGTGACACTATTGCAATTATAGCTAAGGACTTGGATCATACCTACTGAGTACTATTATAAAATACAGTAGCACATGCATTTTATAACAGTACTTAATGCTATATCAGGCCAGCTATATGTCTCAGTTCCCAAGTCTTTCCCTTTATCATTTATGAAAAGATAAAAAAAAAAGGAAGACAGAGAGCAAGAGATAGACACACTCCTGGTCAACATGAACTTCAAAAGTTTTACTGCTAACCCTTTCCTCATTCTTTCTAATCTAGAGTGTTTGATGATATTTTATACATTTTACCAACCGATGTGCAGAGATTTTACTCAGTGTATATTTTTATTACCACCAACATCTTTATTTTGGTAAAAGGAAAAAAAATAAACATGCACAATAATGCCTGAAAGCAGAAAAAGGTCTTTCGTGTAGGAAGCCCTTCTAATAAAATGCTACATGTATGTATGTAAAAGACAGTGTAACTCAAGGGTTTGAAGTACAGACTGAAGGAGTTACTCACACAGGGCCACAGCATTCAGCATGCCAGTGTATGGTGAAGCACCCATGGCCTGATAAATGATACCAATGCGGTCCTGCACTGCACCTTTAGTGACATCACTGTCTAGACTTATGACAAAGAAGGCCACAAAGAGACCGAAGATGAGATTCTGAGAGAGGCGCATGAGAACACCCATTCTGTCCCGAAACAGGTTCCTTAACGTCCTCCTACAGAGAGAGAGAGAGAGAGAGAGAGAGAGAGAGAGAGAGAGAGGGAGAGAGAGGTGTAAAACAGAGTCAAAAGCCTGCATGGTCAGCATCTGAGCTCAGTTTTGTCAGTAGTATTACAAGATAAATTTAGAGGTTATTAGAGGTGAATAATCTAGGCGTTTTCCACCTCTGATATGTTGATGTCAATCCACAAGGATTTTTATTTAGAATAAATCAACAGTAATTTTATTATTACCTAATCTAGTACCAGAGGGAAATGCTCAGGGCCTTCAGTGCAGCAGAAAATTATCCAACCATTTTTTCCTATGTGGTATCTATATAGCTAAGCAATCTCTTCTATTGCTTAGGCCTTTGAGAGCTAAACAGAAGGCCTTACACACCAAAGTGATCAGGAAATGACAGTGGAATCAACCTTTTTTTATTTCTAAAATAGAGGGAAAACATAACTTTAGGCCTTCAGGAATATGAGTGGCAGCCTAACATGCGGGTTTCTGTTAGATGGTAAACAGTCGCAATTCTATGCCACGGCTCTTTACTGAAGGAGACGCTTTGGAAGAAGGTAAAATATACTAATACGTCTGTTACAATTCTTAAGCAAAACATGTCTTTTACAAGCTTCTGTTTCATCTGTAGCGCTGCTTGCTATCCCAAAGGTGCTATCTCATGGTATTAAGCATTACCACAGAGGTGTGTTTTTTTCTTTGTTTTTTGTGTTTTGATAGTTATGTACTGAACTGTAGGCCGAGGTCTAATAGTTAACTGTCACATTTTACCGCTGCAGCTGATACACATTATAACTGAGACATCGCCTTATCTGGCAAAGTCAAAAACCTTCAACAATCCTGAAAACATCTTGTTACACCTTTGTGCATTTAGTCCAGAGGCCAAGTGATGTGAGACAGAGGCCCAGTGATGTGAGATCCCCACCTGAGGAGGACGCCCAGTTTAGACAGGCAGTTGGGGGACTCTTTGCTTTTGAAGGGGATCATGGGTTTATCGGGACGTTGACAGCTCTCCCAAATCTTCGCCAACATTTCCTCATAGATGTCTGAACTCTGATACGCTGAGGTGATGTCATGCATGCGTCTATAGGTGGCAGCCTCCCTCTCGCTGCAGCGTGTGTCCACTGATGTCAGGTCCACTGGCAGTCAAAAGAATTGGTTTATAGCATGAGGCAGATTATTTCGCTAGTCTGAGCAAATGTCATAAAACCTCTCTGACATTTCTTTCACTTGGCAGTTCATAACACTGTTCCACATCATACAATGTTTACCTCTTAAACTGCTGATGTCTTTGAAAGCACACACCTTTATGATCCTCTTGCTGAAAATATGATCATTTTTACGTGTGTATAATGTCTATTTTTGCTACTATGGTGTATAAAAAGAAGAGATGGAGAAGAAAGAAGGTCAGTGAATGTAAGGCCTTCAGTAGAATTACAGTACCATAGATATCAAAGGGGTTGCAGTATTCTGGACATTCGTAGCCACATCTGCTGAAGAAGTCCACCATCTCCTCAGGCTGCCCACAGAACACTAACTCTCCTCGACTCATGATGGCTATCCTGCTGAAAATCTGTGGACAGAACGGGACTATTTCGGGACGGGACGCTTCTACAAATTTATAGCGTCTTGACCTTGTTAGTTTATTACACGTATTATGGACTCATAAACCATGAACATTTATGACCAGACCACAATGGCAATTTGATATGAGCGTCAAGGTTATTCACCTTGCTTGTACAAGTCACTTAGTGCTATTCCAGTGCATTTTGGGCATCAAGCTACTTCGTACTCACTCTAAAGAGTTCCGAACGGGGCTGGTGGATGGTCACTATGACGATGCGGTCCCTCCTGGCCAGCTCCGCCAACAGCACTATGATCTGGTTGGCCGTCATGCTGTCCAGGCCTGTGGTTGGCTCGTCCAGGAGGATCACCTCTGTGAAAGCAGAAAGTCAAGGAACTGTTGAAAAAAAAAACACAAGTAGCTTTTCATAACTCAACTTTGTCCTCTTTAAGAGACTTTCAAATGAGTCTCACCTGACTCATTAATTCGCCCAATTAATAGAACAATTAATGGAATTGTCTGTCTAAAGTCAGAGCCAAATTAATTGCATGATTAATTCATTTCCTGCTTGATTGGAGAAGGCACCCAATGTGAAGCTCTTATAATTGGCCGTGCATGCGTTTAGTTAAGAAGGGGAATAATCCTTGGTCCAGAGTCCCAGGATGCCACTCAGGTCCGAGGAACTAGATAAAGCACCCCAGAGGGACCCTCATGGTACCCAGCTTAATTCCATATACATGATAACCTCCCTTTCGCTCTTTTAATATTCTGTTTCACTCCCTCCGTCTCTTATGCTCTGGGGGACCAGGGCCAGAGTCTGCGCTTACTTACTTTACTTTTTCGCAAAACTGCATTAAACCTTTCAATAATGGCTTGAATGGATCAGCATTTAGAAAGATATTTCACTACACAAAGATCTAAGTGTTATTAATATATGCAATCTCTATCCGTTACATCATATTTTACCGTGGAAAATAATTTCTCTGCATTTAATAAAGAATAGAAAACATGTTGGCTTAAAATTCACTTATAACAGAAACCAATGGGAATGGGATTCAGCACCAGGCAACTGGCTTGTAAATTTAACCAAAAAATAAAACAAATTGAAAGGCACAAACATATTCCTTTAAGACTGCTGAAATTAGGAAAGCAAAAGTCCACTTCTTTGTACTAACTGGGGTCCTGGAGCAGCTGGCTTGCGATGGATACCCTCCTCCTTTCCCCTCCTGAGATACCAGGAAAAACTCGGCCTCCGATTACACTGTGAGCCACGTGGCTCAGGCTCAGCTCGGCCATGACTGCAGCCACCTAAGAGAAGGGCCAGAGATATTAGTCTCATTAAAAACACATTGCAGTCTAAATTAGGGGGCACTGACTACAATTATAATAATACTGAATCTTTTTTCCCCCCAGTTTTATAGCAAAAAAATCTATCCAGTCTATTTTCTGTACATTGAAAAATAATGCTAGGTTGTTCTAAAATAATAAAAACAAACAGTATCTTAAAATGGTATTCAAATCAACTACAAATCCAATTGTGAGGTCAGCACTCACGACCCCAGTATCCATGTGACGGCAATTGATGGTGACAGCAGGGAACTCACTTTCTTGCGGATTGCTATAGCAGAGTGTTGTCTCAGAGCCAGCTGAGCCGTGAATGTCAGAGTTTCCTCTACTGTCAGATAGCTGAGCAGATTGTCACTCTGAGGAGCAGAGAGAAAGGGATAGCACCCATTAGAGAAGAATGGCAGGGGAAATGCCTTCACACAAACAGCTCTAAGGATACAATAGCGCACAACTGCCTCGTTTACAGCCACAGTCAACTGGTTTGTAAAGCCACTCCCATTTCCATCAAATGCATAGAACATACCCATCATGTCCTGTTGAGAAAGCCATTTTGATAGTGCATTTAGTCTATAGGCTGCAATCATACTATAGTTTAAGGCTCATAGGAAGGCCTTTGACTCAAATGGTCACAGAAATATAAACTTGCAATTTAGAGCTGTGTGAAATTCTGGCCTTTATGTTATTGGAATAGTCTTTTATTCCAAGTTCAACATGTGATGTATCACTTAATAAGATACCCAACCCTTTCCCTAAATACTTTTCAATTACAGCCACTGTTCCTGTGAAATCCCTAGAATGCCTTTAAAATCTGAATTGCCTGAAATATTTGAAAAGTTTATGGAATTTTATATTAGCCATTTAGCTTTGTTGCCAGAAGTACACACAGTGTTTGTGCAAACCTTATTTGCTCTGACAAGAAAACTCCATGGTTATCTTAAGTTCTGATCATTTAAAAAGAGAGAGAGAGAGAGGGAGAGAGATAAATATAGATTATAATAGATGTAGATATATTTATATTGGCTTATTTGTATTTGAATTGTAAGTTTAATCAAGTGCTGTAATCAAATGCGCTCTGTACAATTTGAACTACATGGTTTATATGTGAGAAGCTCTGATTGTTTGGGTACGAGAGAGCCTGAGAACAGGCTCTATGTGTGTTAAGTGTTTAGCCCTGTTCTCACTTCTGTTTTTCACAATTAGAGCTGTTTTGCCCCCTTTGTACTCTTAAACCTTTGTGACCCCTCACAGTATGAGAAGATGGCCTGTCGATGCTACATCATCAAAGGGGGGTTGGGTCATTTGTGAGACTCTAACTCATCTGTCCCTAATAATTCTTGGGAGTTCTGCTCAATTATCATCATCGTCCTTCCAGCCACAGGGCAAACATACATAAGTAAAATTAATCCATCCCATCTGGTTAAGAACAGCAGACCCACTGACACGAGGGCAGATCCCTCTAATCTGCCTGCAGATTACTACTACTTCTACTACTACTACTACTACCACCACTACTACTACTGCTACTACTACTGCTACTACTACTACTACTACTGCTACTACTACTACTACTACTACTACTGCTACTACTACTACTACT
>JBBPCZ010000156.1:11697535-11711756 GCA_037974445.1 Brycinus macrolepidotus | reverse complement strand
ACACACACACACACACACACACACACACACATATATATATATATATATATATATATATATATATATATATATATATAATGATATAATGCAATAAATATGTATATATATATATATATACATTACATGTTTTTATAAAAATTGCTGCACTGAACAACTCACACAAAGTTTGAGTTAGTAATGGAGTCACTGCCCCAGAGTCAACCTCTCCGTCATCTGCAGCACAACCCATGTTCTCATCTCCACACTCCTTGCTGTCGCCCCCTGTTCATCTCAGACCTTCATACTCATCCACACTTCATCCTGTTTACTTCTTTTCATCAGCGGGAAGGGTCCCTTGCCTTTACCTTTCTCTCTTTTTCTACCCCGAGCATCTTATACCCTATATGCCTCATCTCTCTGTAGCTGTCTCATTAGTTTGTGTGCAAACCAGGCCTTGAACCCGCTCTGTTGACCCACGCTGCCTCTCTCGTCCGTCAAGGTGAGGCGTTCTCTCCCTGTGCTCTGCCTCTCCTGAGGGACATCTCAAACCTCATCAGACCTCCTCTCTTTCATCCGATGCCTTTCGCACTCTTTCGTTTGTCACAACGATCTCCTGACCCCTGAGCCGAGCGTCTTGGGCCGCGACAGTGGACAGCTGTCTGCTGAGCCACCTGCCCTTTGGTGCTCTGTCCATCTCTGTATCTGTCTGTCCGCTGGCCTGCAGTTTAAGTGTACGCTTGGTTAGCCCCTGGCGCACAGGGAGAGAGCAGGGGGCTGAGGCTTCTTGACGTGAGGCTGTCAGTCAGGGCCGGGTGGGGGTGAAGGAAGCCGTCACCGTGTTTTAGGATCATATGCTGGGTGTCACCTTCCCTCTGTCCTGAAGCAACACCAACTTCGCTGCTACATGCTCACCAAAGCTCACATGTACACACTGTAAAAACCGACAAATGTATAATGCATGGGTTAGACAACAGATGACGCACAAACACATCACAAAAACCACATACACATACACAAGTACACATATGAGACACAGATACAGGCAGTTCAATTTAATTTCCAGTCCAAACAGCCGTTAAGTACAAGCTATTCATTTTTCAGTGCCAAACACAAACACACGCACACGCACACGAACTTTAAACATTGTGTATTATCAAATCTAACAGTTTAACTAATTTGTCCGCTCTTTACTTCCAGTCTTGAACAAGTTACAGCCGTGTCCTCCCACTAAAAACTGCTCCTAAAGCGCTCACTGACATTATGTTTCCTTTTCAAAGAGATATAAATGAGATATGTAATATATTAAGAGAGATGTAACATATTATATTAAATATTTATCATTTACTTAATAAAAACAACAGTTATAACATAAACTTGTTTCCAAAAAGTTGAGACGCTGTGTAAAATGTAAATAAAAAAAGAATGTGAAGATTTGCAAATCATGTAAAGCCTATGTTTAATTGAAAATAATACAAAGACAACATATTACAGTCATGACTGGTGGCTGGACCACAGAAGCGGAGATGCACTTGCAGGAGTAAACCACAGATATTTAGTGTACGAGCACAGGAGAACAGGAGTAAGCAGGTCACACTTCACACCGGCTTGTCTGGTTCAAAACAAAGTCCACAATCGAAACCAAACAGAAGAGTCTCTGAGCTTGTGCACACGTCGCCTCCAGCTCCAACTTTGCAACACTCAGTCCAGCAGGTGAGACAGAACAGTGCTGTAGCTCTGAGTGCCAGTCATGCTAAACATGATGGAGAATTTACCAAGCATTTCTGGTTAGGCTGGGTTTAAATACAGAGAAAGGAAATGAGTGACAGGGGAAACTAATAAAGACAGCGGGAGAAATTAAAGGGGAGATGACGGCAGGGGGGTGAAATGAAGCAGGGTGTGACAATTACCTGTTGAAACTGAGAAATGTTATTGTTTTTTGGAGAAAAAAATGTACATACACTCATAGACATATCATATATACATGCCAGCAACATGTTTGAAATAACTGGGACAAGGGCATGTTTACCCACTGTGTTGCATCACCTCTTCTTTTAACTACATGCTGTAAACATTTTGGTGCTGAGAAGACCAATTGCTAAAGTTTTTAAAGGAAAATGTTGTCCCATTCCTATCCAGAACATCTTACAGTCTGATCATGTTACAGATCATGTTATTTGGATTTAGTGTTAGCAGTCTTGCCCAAGGCCTCTTCTTAAGATGAACAGGGAGATATCCCACAATTTCTAGCAAAGCACACATAGTAATTAGACAGACCTTATGACTGTGTTTTAACATTTTCCAAATGTAGGAAACAACATGTATCAAATGCATCAACCTCATTTTTTTTTGTCCTAGAAACTAATTTAACTCATCTACGTAAGTGTAATATTTTAAATCATGTCTGAAAGATAACAAAAGACACAAGGAATTTGGATTGCACTTTAATTTAATTTAGTATAATTGACTGGCTAATTATTAAGCAGAAACAAAAGAACAGACGCTCATGATATTATAGTCACCGATCCACTAAGTAGTTCTACTACTATGAAGTATAACAACCCACCCACTTATAGTGTCGGTAAAGTCGGCAGTTTTCAACAGGACTAGTTGTTGGCCATGTCCAAAAAAATTGACAATTGACCATTTTCACTTTTCTCAAAAGAAAAATACATAAATAAGCAAATTATACAAGTGCTGCCAAACCTTCTTTGAGACAAGCATCCCTAAAATTTAGAAAATGTGCTGAGATCCTTGCTGTCTACAGCAAGGACTGAAGACCCACCTCTTCACTGAGCACTGAGGAGAACATGTACATGTTCATGTCATAAACTAACAGACTTCTCCTGTGTGATCTGATCCTTGGTGGAGTAATAACTTCTTCTCTGGTAGAATCGTCTAGCAGCTTCTAGTCTTCTAGCAGCTCTTAATTTTAAGTCCAGGCTTACTAGTATGAGGGTCTTGTTTTTTTGTGGACTCCAAAGCCCAGATGTTTGGGTACTTTAACAAATTGTGTGTGGGACGGCACTGCCACTAGGAGGCACTTCTTTATGTCTGACAGCAAATCATTCTGTCTGTCTGTCTGTCTCTCTCTCTCTCTCTCTCTCTCTCTCTTTCTCTCTCTCTCTCTCTCTGTCCCATAACTGGAACCTGCTCCTCTCCTCCTTTACCGGCCTTCTCTGTGAGAGCGCTTGTCAGTCTGAATCCTCCTCAGTGTCACCTCCAACTGCACCTATTCATTTCACTGCCAGACTTCAAGAAAAGGTTTAAGGGCTCTGCCTCACTCACTCATGCCGTAGCTCTTTCTTTCTCCGTGCCTGTGGTTTTTCCTTGTCTATGTGTCTGTCAGATTGCTTTACAGCTGTCCTGATATTAATGTATGTATGTCTTGCTGTCATAATGTCATACTGTTCTGTACCTACTTCTTCATACGTCCTCCTGTATCACTTCGTGCCTCTACTCCAGACCATCAATATAACATGTACCATGTTATTATTTAACATAGCTGTGTAGCTGCAGACCAGTTCAAGGTGTTGACCTCCAAATTCCCCAGATCCTATCTGTGGAATGTGCTGGAGAAACTAATGGGATCTGTGGAGGACCCATTTTGGAATACAGGACTTTTTGGATAAAGGATCTGTTGCCAACGTCTTGGTACCAGACAAAACAGCCCAGTCTTAAGGGGGCCATGCCTCGATGAGTGGACAAGAGGGACCTATATTATAACTACAGTGTTAGGCAGGTGGTTTTAATGTAATGGCCGAATGTGTATATAATATAATACATGTGAGACATATGTGTGACCCCATGCTCCGACATTACATTACACAAAGTGTATGTGTCCTATGGTCAGCCTTTCTCCATGAATTTAAGTCCTCTAGGAACTTCAGGTCACACTACAGAATCATGATGCACCGAAGCAGAGTATTCTGTCCTGCTAAGTGACATTCCATCTGGAGTAAATCTAGTCAATACAGAAAAACAAGCATGCACATGAACACATACTCACACACACACACACGCACACACACACACACACACACACACACACACACGCACACACACAAACTCTCTGACGGTCATGTGTCATACGCAGTGTACAGTCCTTTTGAAAACCTTTGGGGACAGTGGACTTCCTTGCATGAGGCGTCCTGGGACGGGGGGTCACCGGTGAATATCAGTCTCACACACCAGCGATCATGGCATCGATCTTTCTCAACCCGGCCCTCGACCTTGGCTTCAAAAACACACACTCCTTCTTACACACTCTGTCTTATCTCCTCCACTCCACTGGCTCTGTCAGGACTCTTTCAGCTGGGCCTGCATGCACTGAACTCTTATTTGTTATGAAATTATGAACTAGATATAAAATAAAAAGTCATTATCCATGTTTTTTTCCCATCATCTACATGGGCCTGTTTCATTTTTCCCAGATATTATATACACTGACGCACTAAGCATCCATAATAGTGCTATAAATCCGGTCTTTACTAAAATATGAAGAAGGCATTGCATATTAGGACAAATTATATAAAGATTAAGTATCACACTATAAAATATTTACTTACTCCACAAAAGAAAGTTACTTATAACATGCAAATTTAGGTTCTTAAGACTAGCAGATGGTTTCAGAAATTAACTTCTGAGTTTAAAATGGGAACAGTGTGATTTTTAAGTATTTATTATCTAAATTGCCTGTAATGGTACTGAGGTATAAAAATGACTTAAAAGGCTCCTTAAGAACAGTAAATCAGAATACGTACGTTGTTACCTTTCTCCACAGGGAACATGTGTGTGTGTGTGTGTGTGTGTATATGTGTGTGTGTGTGTGTGTGTGTGTGTGGCATGTGTGTGGAGTGGAGATTTGAGGGTTGGGGGTTGGAATCCTGAGAGACTGAGGGGAGATGGAGAGGTTTTCACCAGACGCACAGCTGTCGGCTCAGGTTAGCGCTAGCCAGTGGCTAGCAGGATGAATAAGTCAAGAAGAGGCAGACTGGCCTCATGTTAAATGCAGAAGGGCTAACAGATCAGTCTATCAGCACAGCTCACCTAGTGTGTCTCCATGTGAGACAGCTTAGTGCACTGATGTAGACACACATTTGTATACTGACAGTTATAAATGGGTACCTACATAAAAAAGAACCTATACAAGTGCATCAATAGTAATACATATAGTGAATATTACAGTGTGGGGGATCAGGCAGGGTTGTAACACTTGTTGTCTCAGCCTCTGTAACTGAGATGGTTTACGCTATAGCTTTCCAGCTTTCACTCAAGATAACCTCATTTGTTTGTTAACAATTACAGAAGTATAGACTTGTACTTTTTTACACATGATATAAGTATGTTGGTATATGAAGACTTCCATTATAACTTCCCCCACTACTGGGTGTGATGTAGCAGTAGGTGAAGTAGGATGTAACAGTAACAGAATTATCTGTGATTATTTGTGGGATGCTGGCATGAAGGTTACAACAAGGCCTTTACTTTTGGATGCATTTCAGCAAGTATACATCCAAATTTATATATTCAGAAACACACCTACACACACATGCACACATACCCTCTCTCGCAATTGCGAGCACATACACAGACCAGGCCCTGCTCTACTGGTGTGTGCTAATTGTTAGCTCAGCAGGACGGGGAACAGTTCTGCCGTAATGTGGCATAGAGTGCTCCCAGCCTCAGGACCCTAGAGAGCGCCCTCCAACCTCCCTGTCAGCTACTGTTAGATCACACAACTGTGGCCACGGACTGGGACAGCTTGCACAACACACACACACACACACACACACACACACACACACACACACACACACACACACATATGGATTTAAGCTCTAGATTAACAGTGGTGTAAGGGTAGCAATGCTTGATTATTCATTATTGGTGGCTGATTGGTGCTAAAACATTTCAGAAAATATGATAGCAGTTTCACTAGCAGTGGTCTGAATGGTGCAATGGCTGCATGAGCTTGCTATGGTGATCCATATGATGATCATAACTCAGCTACAGTGCCTCTTTTGTCCCTCTGCATATTTAAATGATGGCATCAATAATGAACAGGCTCTATCAGTAGCCTGGTTGGGAGGTACCATGTCTGGCTAGAATAGGATAAAGGAACACACACACACACACACACACACACACACACACACACACAAACACACACACACACACACACACACACACACGTGTACATAAATACAGGTATAAATACAAACACTGATTACATCTCTTCCCTACCCCTCTCTGTTATACACACACACACAAGCTCTCAGAAACACACTCTGCAGGTCAGCCTCATTAACCTACTTTGCCTCGTCAGTTAGGCAAACTCAGTAAGTGCTGAATTCAGGTTTTAGCAGATGGAGATTAGGGACACATCTCTGCACATATTCATAATAAAGTGTGTACTATTTACTTCTGACACTATATCAGCAACTATAACACTTAACAGAAGCCTTCCTGGAGAATAAAAATTAGTCTCATGCATAATTTCTTTTATGATGTTTAGTTAATCGTCTCCTTGCTTTAATGACAGCATCAATCCTGTCAGGGAAGTCTTTTGAAACACTAACTCTGTCCTTCTTGTCCAAGCAGAACAGAACACTGACACTCTCACTTTACTCTCTGTTGAGAAGAAGGTGCTGGACACAGTTACTAGTTCGTCAGACAAAGACGCTGCACTGTGGCTGAAGTTTGTCCTGAGACTTTACAGTCACATTTAAGGTAGAGTTAAAGTACAGTTACTTCTTGCGATCCAACACTTGGATGGAGGACATAATCAGCCAGGATGGTTCGGTTCTGACTGCATTAAAAAGCCTTACAAAGTAAGCACTGTTTTTTCCTTAAAAACAAACATCTTTGACATAACTTTGCTTGGGGCACCAGTAACTTCAAATCTGCCCCTGCCAACATGACAACTATAGGATGTCAGAATGACAGGTTCAACACGCATGATTTAACACGGGGACACTTTGTCTGACCAGTAAAATCACTAGATTTCAGGTGGAACAGACACACAGGAACTATAGCTGAAATGTGCATCCAGTCAGTGGAAGAGTAGGAAAAAATGGACAGGATCTCAAGAGACCACACCTGACAAGACTGATGCTGTTCTTAAGGCAAGTGGATGCATAACCATCAGAAAAGACATGATGCATAAAAAAAGTAATTTCTGTCTGGTGAGCCTTTTTCCAACTATACATTATTCTTTCTTTATTCTGAGACCACTGGCAAAGGGTAGCTTTCCATTACAAATATGACTAAATAGGTAGTGTACAAACACTCCTAAAGTTTCAAAACGTACCATGCACGCCCCTGTCAGTACAGTCCGTTTATGCAAAATCTGTTAAAAACCTGCCCGTTTTATATTTACTATTTTCACAATGTCAAGAAAACCAATGCATTTACATATGTCCATCTATTCAGTCTCCAAAAGGTTAGCTCCACCTATCCATGCTGAAGGCCCAATACAGAGCAGCCAGTCAGAACAAAGCTCATTTACATATATCAATATGTCTTATACATGTCTTAAAGGCCCAGTAACAGCCTTATTAAGGAATAAAGAGAGGTTGAGAAATGCTAGCGCAAAAATCTTACCAAAATAAAACCACAGAAATGTCATAAGTGGACCTCAGACATACTAATAATGTGAGATATGGGCCCTTTAAAGAGTAGGCCACTATATAAACCTCACTCTTTTTCACACACATTCTCTCTCTCTCTCTCTGACTTTACAGACATTGTGATTTCCCTGTCATTCTTCGGGACAGGCTGAACTGTCTCTGGGCTCACTCAGATAAACAAATCCTGCTTGTTTGCTTGAGGAAATCAATGAGCATCAAATGTCCAGGAAAGGCAGAGGTGGCCTGGCGTATGCTCGGGGGAAAGACGGCACGGCTCTCTTAAACGATTTCTTCCAGCTGAACTCCCTCTGAGAGAAACTCCAATGATTAGAAGACAAGGGCACTGCTAAGATCCTTGTAACTGGATCTTTGGGGTCACCTTGGTGTAGTTACAGCCAAAGTTATAGCAAGTTTATGAATATTATACTGTCTAATAGGCTGGTAGGCTAATAGTACTGTAGTCAGGTCATTCACATCAGCAGACGTAACTGGTGGCCTGGTGGTTAGGGAGTTGCAATCGGAAGGCCATGGGTTTGAATCCCAGGACTACCAGTGGCAACACTGAGGTACCCTTGAGCAAGGTACCGTCCCCACACACTTTTCCCTGGGTGCTGTCTTCTTGGCTGTCCACTGCTTCACTTGGTGAATGGGTTAAAAGCAAACAACAATTTCGTGCTGTTCACACCGTGTTCACCCATGACAAATGGACACTTTACACTTTGTAGCTTTTAGCATTGTTCACTGGATGAAAAACTGCTCACACCCCAAAGTGCTGTGTTTTCAAAAGAGTGTCTTAACCTGTATACCAACAATATCCAGTCTTATTTGTGGCTGGAAATTTTCATTCAAATCGATGCAGAGCGCCCCCTATTGCAGAAAAGATTGGACACCCCTACTAAATACAATGCACGCACTAGCCACTAGGTGGTGCTGCTATGATTCAAAACACCATTGGCAACACTGTTTATCATTCATTCATGTACTGGTCTGGAATCAGCTTTGCGATCTCTATACGTATTCTTATTACCCGAAATTTTAGGCTGATTCTGACAAAGGAAACAATAAAACGGTTTATTGTCTTTACCCAACATTTAGCTTGGGTAAAAATTATATACTGTATGCACTACTGGCAAAAAAAGGTTATATTTAGTACCAAAAAGGTTGCTTGTAACAATACGAGAACTCTTTTTAGTTCTTTAAAGAACCATTTAAAAAGCTTCTTTAAAGGGCCATATCAGCTGGTTCTTCATTATGGAGTTCAGTGATTTTTGTGTTTAATTTTTAAAAAAAATATTCAGTAATGTAAAGCTAAACTTAAAATCCAAACTGTTTTAATGTGCGAGTATCCAAAGGAAAATAAATCAGAACTATTGAACAGAGTTGTAGATGTCAGTGAGATTGAATTTAAAACAAAATTAAACCCCAGAATGCACCAAAACACCCAGAATGAATAAAAAAAATGTGATCAAATCTCAAGGAAGGTACCTTGGCAAACGCACTGTGAATTAATAATTATAGCATATTATTTACTATTATCTAAAACTAAAAATCTAAGATATCTAAAACTACCTTTTGGCGTCCAATTTATAATACTTATATCTAAACTGTAAATGCTGTTATTTAATATAAACTAAGAAAAATCATTCAAATAATGAGTGATTCCAAAATTTTAAACAGAAGTTTATAATTGCATTCCCATATTCATTTTGACTGCTGAGATAGCTCTGGCTGTCCTTGTAGAGGAAATCTGCAGCATCAAGGAAGGCTGTATGCTCATTATAGAACCTGAACAAGCCAGCAGCTAGACAGAATGTCCTCCTGCCATCTGTCAATAACTGTCCAGACCAGTATTTTCAGATCTTAGTCACACTTCCTATTCTGGAGATTTCGAGCAGTTGATTCCACACACACTCATACACTGAAATCTCCTGCATGCTGCATACACTGACTCAGTGTATGTTGAAAATGTGCACACACATTCATATAAATATATATATATATATATATATATATATATATATATAAAAGTGTATGAATGTGTATGGACAAAAGTATTGGGACACACCTGTTTTTCAGGGTTTGGGCGAGGCCCCTTACTTCCAGTGAAGAGCAATCTTAATGCTTCGGCATACCAAGACATTTTGGACAATGCCATGCTTCCAACTTTGTGGACAGTTTGGGGAAGAACCTTTTCTATTCCAGCATGACTGTGCACCAGTGCACAAAGCAAGATCCAGAAAGACATGGTTGGATGAGTTCGGTGTGGAAGAACTTGACTGGCCCACAGAGAGCCCTGACCTCAACCCCATCCAGCACCTTTGGGATGAACTGTAATGGAGATTGCGAGCCAGGCCTTCTCGTCCAGCATCAGTGCCTGACCTCATGAATGCACTACAGAATGAATGGGCACAAATTCCACACAGAAATACTCCAAAATCTTGTGGAAAGCCTTCCAAGAAGAGTGGAAGGTATTATAACATTTAATTTTATCTTGTTGCTATTCTTCTTTAATCACATTTGCATTTATATAGATTTGAAAATGACAATATTTAAAAAAAAGCATTTATAGCATGTTTATTATACATGAAGTTTAGATAAGTTTAGGTAAACTCTGTACTAGTGTATCAAACTGGTGGCCCTTCGTATGGCTCAGTACCCGTGAAGTAGCTCTCAGTTTCAAAAAGGTTGGTGACCCCTGCGCTAGGTCATTTAGGTCAAGTTAGGTGCAAGGTAGAATATGTAATGTGCAAACCAGCAATAAACAAACGTAAGAGTCTGGTAACTGTCAAATGTTTTTTGAAACATAAAGTCAGTGTCGTGGTGAGATGAGACTAGATTTATTTGACCACATTACTTAAAGTATCACATTTGGCAAAAACAAAGTTGTCAAAAACTGCTCATTGTAAGATGACATATGGGGGTGTATTATTCTTTACCTGAGGTTGTTCTATAGTGGTCCAGGGGCACACGTTAGGATCACTGGCAATAACAACTGGCAGTTTAAGAGGTGCAGTCACACTACTGTGTGGAGGCTCCCTAACATTTTGAGCCTTCTGAATCACTTCTTACAAAAATTTACACCTTTAAGAATTGCTATGGCAACTTATTTCACTGGGGGTACATTTTGTATTTGTTTATATTAGGGGCATTTTATACATATTTTTTGCACTCCCAGCTATACTGGTGTTCAAAAATAAGGTGTACATAGTTTTACACTTAACCCAGATCAGGATCAGCCAAGTCATGTTTGAAGTCCAAATTTTGTTTCTTTAGTTTACAACTGCAGCTGCAAGGCTAACATTGCTAACAAATAGTGAAAATGTCATGAATACAGAGAAATCTAATCTAAGATCAGTCCTTACTGCTGCTTTCTGAATACCAGCCCTGGTGTTGTCTCAAAAGTCTTTAGTGGTGAGGTTTTTAAAATGTTTATAGCTTATCGTAAGTCATACCGTGTCCAAACCGCATGGACGAGTCTGTGCTACCTTTAATGAAAAGCTGGATGCTGATTGAGCAGGATGCATTCATAGCACCAGCGTTAAACTGAAAAAGTTTAATGTTTTAGCTGATGGACTACATCTAGGGTAAGTGGAAAATTGTCTAGATCTATCATTAAGAATTATATTTTTTCTATATGAACAAACCAAGGTTGGGTGCGATCATGATGGAAAAGGAGTTCCCTAAAGTGTTTGTTGTTTTTCAATCAAACTAAATTTTCATTATTTTGAAAATATTGAATATTCTTTTGTTTCTCTTCTCTTTCTCTCTCCCTCAGCCTCTCTTGCTCAGTCACAGATGTACTCCCTCTTGCGCTCTCTATTTTCTCTCATTCTCATTAGGTTAGCTGAGTTTGGAGGTGCTCCAGAGTTTGAGGAGAAGTTGAATATGCCCCAGAACGAAACTATGGATGATAAGAGGAGTGTGTTGGGCTGGTGAAAAGGTCACAGCAGATTTTTGTTTTTTTTGTGCAGTAGCAGCAACAGCAGCGAGAGAAGGTTAAGCGGCGGAGGGTGGATGCTGTTCCCTGCCAGGTATGAGCAGCAATTCCACAAAAATACACTGATAATAAACACTGCCAGTGCATTTCCGGATGAACAAAAATACCAGTTTATTCCAGCAGGGGATTTTCAGTCTCTCAAGTAAAGCTCTGAAAATGCATCTGTAATAATCCATTGCTGTTAGTGCCTGTGAGTTGCTTTGGTCTATTAAATGATTGAATTTAACAGGTCGAGCTGCATCTCAAAACCAGCTTTGGGCTTCAAATTTATACCAGTGCTTCTCAGTCCTAGTGCAGGCAGAGCAGTAGCTGCTCTGACTGAAAAATTATGTAAGCCCCACAAACTTTCACTTTTTGCTTTTTATATTGGAAACTTGAAGCCACCTGAAGCCTAGAGTTGATACTTCAACGTGGCTTTATGGCTGTCAAGGATATCTAACTGGTATGTTAATATTTAAATGCATTTAAATATCTGCAGTACACTAACTGATAAAGGGTTCCATAGGACCAAAAACAAAACATATTTGACTTGAACATTTGAAGAAAGTTAAAAAACCATGTACAGATCGACCATAACCACCAGCCCAATATTGTGTAGTCCCTATCATGCCACCAAAATAGCTCTGACCCATCAAGGTATGGACTACACAAAACCTCTGAAGGTTGCATGGTGGAGGCTTCATGAATCAGACTAGTTTATGCAGCACATTCCACAGATGCTCGAATTTTTTGAAATTTAGGGAATTTGGAAACCAAGTCAACACTTTGAACTCTTTTATGTTTCTCAAACTATTCCTGAACAGGGTTTGCAGTGTGGCAGGGCTCATTATCTTGCTAAAACAGGCAACTGCCGTTAGGAAAAACTGTTGGCATGAACAGGTACTTAGTCTGCAATAATGTTTAAGGTAGGTTTGTGTCAAAATAACATCCACATGAATGACCCCAGGTTTCCCGGCAGAACATTGTCCAGAGCGTCACACTGCCTTTACCGGCTTGCCTTCTTTCCACGGTGCTTCTCTTCAGCTGGTAAGCAATGCACATACACCTGGCATGAAAAAGAATGCAATGTAAAAGAAAATGTGATTCATCAGACCAGGTGACCAGGCTCCAAGCTCCAGTTCTGAGGGGTCAGTATAGGAACTCTGGCTGTTCTGCAGCTACGCAGCAAGCTGCAATGCATTGTGTCTTCTGAGACCTTCTGAGACTTAGCCAGCATTAACTTTTTCACCAGTTTGTGCGACAATAGTTCTTCTGTGGGGATACCTTTACTCCCCACATGCATGTGCATCAGTGAGTCTTGGGCACCCATGACCCTGTAGCCAATTTAGTGGTTGTCATTCCTTGGAGGACTTTTGATAAGTACTAACCACTGCGTACCAAGAACGCCCAACAAGACCTGTAAGAGATGATCTATCATTTTCCTGCTTTCAAAACATCAACTTCAAGAACTGACTGTTCAGTTGCTGCCTAATAATTCCCACTCCTTGACAGGTGCCATTGTAACAACCATTGTCAGTATGATTCACTTCACCTGTCAGTGGTTTGATGTTGTAGCTGATCGTTGCATACGATCCAATGTTAGATGATTGTTTAGATATTCACTGCAGAGAACATTTTTCAAATGTGCCCATAATGGATAATAGTGGGCCAGTGTTCTAGAAGTACTGACACCATTCACAATATACTCAGAAAAGCATTGTGATGGAATTTATCTTGATAATGATAAACATCATCGTAAAGCCCAGTGCCAGTCTCAAATCACTCATATAACTTATAATTTGAATGTTAGTAATTGTAGTATCTGGACTTGGCTCACTAACTGTTAGTCTGTCTTCCTCTTCATTTTTCAAGACGAAGCAAAATGGTTTTACTTTCAGGACCAAAGGAAAGTTTGTACCTAGTTCAATTATAATACAGTTGTTAAAACTAGGACATCTTCCACATGTCATAAAGGACACTTTTAAGTGACCTCTTGTTGAAAAGCAAGGAAGAAAGGTTGAAGTTATTAATAAGCTCTTGCTTCATCACACATACTGTAAGTTATTTCAGCATGTCTGACACTTTTATAACCAAAGCTGGTTATGACATAATAGTGGACTCGTGACACTCTCTAGAATAGGACAACGGCCCTTGGATAAGTTTAGCTTTCTTTTTTCATTTCTGAATAAGAAGATCCCGGTGTTCAGACAATCCTCCACAGTCTCCATGGTGATGAAAGGCTCTCTCCAGTCTCCATAGCAATGCTTCAGCAGTACTCATTAAGCACAGGCCAGGCTTTTTAGTCCTAGTGATGGGGTAGGCCAAGGCTAGTGCTTCAGAAAGGACCTTTACAAGCAGTATATGGCATGTGCCACTCTCATGTCAGAAGCTCTTAAACTACACCATAAGAAAAAGAGAGAGATTATTAGGGAAATAGTTGCTCATTGATAATTTTACCTCATTTCTATTCTAATCGCTAATTAACATTATGCAAAAATATTCAAAACTATTATTATTATTATTATTCATTTTATTTAAAGGCACCTTTCAAGGCACTCAATGACACCTTACATACAAGTAAAACAGATCATAAAGCAAAGGAAAACAAATAGAAAAACAATAAATAAATATAAATGAG
>JBBPCZ010000156.1:11667382-11689352 GCA_037974445.1 Brycinus macrolepidotus | reverse complement strand
AAAGCAATGCATTACAGTAATCAAGGCGGGATGTGACAAGGGCATTGACTAATATGGCGGTGGTAGTGGGGGTGAGTATATATGTGTATATACACAAACTAATATATTTATGTTTTTGTAATATTTGTATTGTGTACTTTTTATATTATATTGTTGTGTTGTATAGTTTTGATTCTATTGTTTCTGCTGCTCTTACTTTTGTTCTGTCCACTTGCTGCCATAACAATGCAGATTTCCCACTTGTGGGACTAATAATCCTATCTTTATCTTATTTTATCTAGCTTGTTTATCCCAGAGATAACGCTGGAAAACAAGAGCCAGCTGTACTGGAGCCAGCAAGTGATGTAGTTACTTCTACACTTTACCATCAAGCCTCTTCGTCACTGTGTATCAGTGACTAAACCCAAATCACACAGGTTATCTAACTCGGCCTAAGCTCACACCATTACAATTGCACTGCAGTTCACATGTCCATGGAGCTGTTTTCAGTAATAGCTGTTTAATTCTGAATAGGATGCATGAAATGCCAGAAAGCTACAAAATTATACCAAGCTGCAGTCATCCTTATGGCAGGAGTGATCAAACATACATAACCCATGTAGACTCCACTGGACAGGTTAATTAAGTGATTTAGGTGATTCATTATTGGGTATGTTTTGTATTTTAACTGATTCGCAAAAAGGCTCAGAGAGGGTTCCAATCGTGTATATTCTGGTGTCATTACAGGGATAAAGTCTCCCCTCCAAGCATGTTAAACTACTTTTCTGTTTGGTTACCTCAACAACTTTGAGTATGGTTTATGTCAAATCTAAGCTGGATGTAGGAGCACAAACTGATGTTTTGTGGTGATTTTTCGCCCCTAACTCCGTGACTTTTTAGTAGTTGGTAAAGAAAAATTGTAATACCGTCTGTGCAGAACACGGCATCAGAATGTGAGTGGAATGAATGATGGCACTGTGATTTGGGAAAATAATGTTTTGTCTACAAACACTAAAGGGGCGCTTTGTTGCCTGATCTGTAACCTATGGCCTCGCGACCAGTCCCTGCCCTAGGTCTACCAAATCTTATATTGCAAGACCCCACCCCCCGCCAGCAAGATTGTATGTTGCCACCTCTCCGTAAACTAATGTAATTTTCTCACATTAACGGGAGGAACAGGTCCAGACATTGTCTAGAGGTTTCCCATCTCATGTAGCACACAGCTGAAGGTTCTCCATGTCAGATGTGTTCTTGCCTAATGAAAATACCCCGTGTTGTTTCGGCGAGGAGTTGTGGCTGTGCAGAGCTTGCAGGAGGCACGACATGACGCAGTCACGTAGCCGGTTCAGAATTTGGTCATAAACAACCAATTCTCTTGCTGTTCCTTGAATTTAGTTTGTTTAGTTGTTTTAGTTGACTCCTTTTTGTAAATGACTCTTCCTCTTCTTCAGATGTTTGTCTTCTGGTTTCGTGCCTGTCATCAACACACCCACTCGCTTGCTGTGAATTCTCTGGAAAATGACCTGCTCTCATGGCAAGCTAGTTAGCTGTATCTATGTCTACTCGTGTCATTAGCTATGTTTACGTGCGGTAGTCTGATTCCGAGAAACGGTCTAATTAAGCATGATTTGACTGTCGTAGTATGACTAAGGTCTTAGAAAACCATTAACTAGATTAAAACAGGCAGTCCTGAGTGATAGTGGCTAGACAAGTCAACACACATTTGAATGTGTAAATTCTTAGGTCACTCTACTGACTCACATGCGAAACTTTTGGGACTTTTTAGGTTGTAACGTATGGCATTTTGAGATCGAGATCAACCTCATGTATGGCGTTTTGAGATTGAGATCAACCTCATGTCAAGAATTTTGTTCGTACTAGACATGATTTGTTCTTTCTACTTAAATATCTAAAAAGAATGCCGATATTGGGGAAACTCATATAACCTGAGGCGCGTCATGAGAGGAGCATTACACATTATGAAGTCAGACTTTGTTGCTGTGCATGTAAACGCGAGAATGAATGGACTGGTCTTGTTTACAGTGTCCACGTCATGTTTCGTAGAATAACTAATAATTTATTTGGACTATCGTGTGCATATAAACATGGTTAATTTTTAATTAATCTTTTTGTGATGACTCGTTGACACCACTGTTCAGGCTTTATGTCCTAGAAGTGCATGCCTGATACAGGCCAGGCTTTGGAGAGAACATGAAAAGTTCGGCATTTACCTCAGCTGATGTCTGCCAAAATCGATAACCCCAAGTTTAA
Organism: Brycinus macrolepidotus; assembly: GCA_037974445.1. Taxonomy (NCBI): domain Eukaryota; kingdom Metazoa; phylum Chordata; class Actinopteri; order Characiformes; family Alestidae; genus Brycinus; species Brycinus macrolepidotus. Next base: position 11,687,102 of record JBBPCZ010000156.1, on the reverse strand, counting down.
ATAGCTCAAAAGAATATAATTTAGACCATGGATTGGATGGTCTTTGCGGTGTTTACTCCATATTGCCATATTGTGATACAGGATGGGATATTGCTCTCACTTGTAGCCTGAGGCTAACTGTGCACCTAAAACTTTTCATGGCAGCTGTAGCTAAAACACAATTTATTATTGAATAGATATTAATTTTTCTTATTTGTTATGTGTTTGAGTACTTTGTGTGTACTTTTCACTTAAGATTTAAATTTAAAGTATATTTAAAATTAAAATATATTTCTGAACTAAATGTAAGTAGATTCAAATTAACAGGCTTAATTAGTATTAGCATGTTAGTTGGTAAGCCTGTTTTGTCATGTTTTGTCTATAAAATGATTAAAGTGCAGCTCTTGTGACATGTATCTTGTTAAAGATTATGCTACAGTTAGTGGCAAACATTAACAGCAAAGCATATAAGTAAAGCTAAATCAGAAATGAATATAAACAGGTTGCTCTGGAAATTTCAGTTTGTAGTAGTAATAATTACAAGTAAATGTCTTGTTTGACTAAAACCTTTATCTTTGATGTTTTTTTATTTTTATACAAGTTTGAAAAAACCATTTGTTTTACACAGTTAAGAGGCCGGTGAGAACATACAGCATTTACAGGATGACTGTGTATGATAACCAAGTCAACAAATAGTGTTAGCTGAAGGGCTAATAGGCTCTGCCTTTAAAAGGAGTTTAAGGTCAGATCTGTACTAAAGGTCACTGTAAAACTGCAGCACACAATAAAAATGTTAATGTAAAAAATAAATGTTCGTTCCATGGTGAAGCTATAATATGTGAACTCTCCATGTTTAACCTGTATGATGTGCAGCACCAGCTTTCTTGTTGCACTTTCTCACGTCATGGACTGGCGGCCCCAAATGACGAAGTAACGCATGAAAACTGATCTGACTGGTCAAACTGAGTTGCAGGCCCAGAGATCTGACCTGAATTAGATTTGACACTACCTACAAATGTGGCTTAAATCTAGTTAGGAAAAAAGCCAGATTTCGTTTGCCTTTTTTACTGTTCAGATTGCAGAAAACCAGTCCTGTCCTACTGAAATTAGATATGCAGATAAATCAGAAATTCTTAAAAAATTGAGGAATTACATACGATTTTTCAGATGTTGAAAATGTGTCGTTTTACTTGTTCTGTTTGTTTTTGGTGACCTTTTGTAGTAGCATGAGCTCACCTGACCAGTCATTGGTGTTTCTGTAGTTGGGAAGCTAACTGATCGATTTTGTCCCAGAAACTAAAATTTTTTGACCAGTAAAAGATTGTTCTTCATTGCGTATACTGTTAGCATCTCTAAAGCATCTCGGACTGAACTGTGTGTGCGAAAATGCTCCTGCATGAGCAGATCGTTGTGCAGCTTGCTCTTTTCCGATATGTACAGTAACCTGCTCAATGTCACCACTGGCCTTTTTGTGAGGACCAAATGATATCTTTGCCCTTGAAGATTTTTTTTGTAGAGGGAACGCAATAATGGTCCAAAAGTCACATTGCGTGTGGTACTGTTTTAATGGGGGGGGGGAAAACACTTCACGCCTGTTTGGTGTAGAAAAACAAATTGCCACAAAGAGGACCAGTTGTCCCTTTACTTTAGGAGCTGTAACCTAGACTTACTCATAGCTTAATAACTGAACATTTGTACTGGCACTGCATCCAAACACAGTTGTTTTTATCTAGTTTGGGTAAGAGAAACGGGCTGTATCTTCATCTTTCATTTAGACAGTATGTTCTATGATGGCTGCCAGCTTTGTCTATGAGCGAGAGGCTGGACTTGGTTATTCTTAGGAAAACTGCACAACCAGTGGCAATGTGGCTATGATAAGATACGGCTGACATACAAGCTGAATTTCCTGGAAAGCCTTTTGGGTGTAGAAAATCTAGGATGTCTCTGTTGGACTAGCGTAAATATTAAGCCACTTTTTGTATTCGGTATGTTTTACACTTATTCCCCTATTCAGACTCCTGTGACTGCAGTCTTATGGTGTACTATGATGGTTAAGATGCATTATGCTCTGTTCGGTGGTGTTCTTTTTGAATTATATACAGTTAAATACATTTGGTACAAATTCGAAAGAAATCTTAAATGACAGTTTTATGATGAGGTTTATTGAACAGTGTGGAAACTCTGCCTTTTACTTGTGGCTTGCTAATATCTAGTCTACATTTTTTGGGAATATTTGGGCCAATAAATATTTGTTGTATCTGCATGATAAATACGCTGTATAAATTGGAGGTTAAGCTAGAGCCCCATAGATTAGTATTCTTTGCTCTTACAACTTAACGCCAGTTTTCTGGCCTTATGTTCTCGGGTTGTGTACTGTGAAAGGTCATTCTTTCAGGTCATGTGAGGTATTTTATCATTAGAACATAGAGTGCCATATTAGCTTTGGGCCACTGCTTTTAACACACATGGCTCATACATAATGTCTAAATGAAGGGAAGCTTGAAACTTGAGAATCCAGCATGTATGGCTATGGGCGGTATGGGTAGTATTTCTGAATGGTGCTTCGGTTTAGGTCTCATATTTCTGAAAGGTACTCATATTTAAAGCTAAATCCAAGTGACTGAAAAGGGCTGTGTGGTGATTTCTGTAAGGTTTAGAAATGTTAATTCTGTTTTAATAAGCGTTTGTCTGGTTGTTTAAACAGTGAATGGCCAGTTAATGTGGTAATTGTTGGAGCTGTGTGTGGTATTCAGGTGAGCTTTCTATCTGGTTTATGTTTGTAGCAGAAGGTACATTATTTCATGCCATTTAGTTTTAGACCGATTTATGCTAAACACACACGGTTAGCTGTCCCATGTTCATGAGGTTTAACAAGGAGACTAAACAGGTTTGCCTTTATGGTTTTTTTAATGCATGTTGTTTGGTGTGATCTGGTGCTTTGGTTTTCTAAAGAAGAAAATAGTCACTGTCGTAATATTTTTGTTTCAGATTCCCTTGATGTGCAAAAAGCGTCTGTACGGATGCTAATCAAACACTGCATGCATCTACTGAGTGGATTACAGAATTGAGTTAGCTTGTTAACTGCTTTATCTGGAAACCTTCTGAACCTTGTGATGTATTTGCTTTCAGTCTTTTTTTTTCTCTTTGTCTATCAGATTAATGATGGAGAGAGGCCATTTAAAATAGCGCCATGCTCACTGCCCCGTGTCTGTATGACAGATGTTGCCCTTACCCGATAAATCACATTACATTATTTTCCATTTCGCTTTCCTGCTTCTCAGCGTCATATCTGATATATAAGCCACTAGCTCAACTCAAGAGCCGGTGGAACTGTTGAAATGGTGAAAGCTCTCCTCATGCTTTGGAGGCTGTATAATGGACATGCAGACAGCGATACACAGAAGACGTTGGGGAGATGAGCCGACTCATCAGCTCTGTTTCCATGACTTAAGCAGAAAATCTCTTATGCTAAGCTTGGGCCCACATTTAGAAAGATGATAAACAATCCTAAGTTTATGGTCAGTGTGTGTCTGTAAGGCACAGCAGCCAGACGTGCATTAATTCGACACAGGGCGAAGAGAATGGCTGTTTTCTTGGTGCTGTTTTAAAGAGTTAAAACTGAGGAAGAGCTCATGTCCACTTGTAGACCCGAGGTTTTATTGAGTGGAGGCTCAGTCGAATCCTCGCTGGCCCGCCCACTGACCATCTGATGCATTTCTCACTGTTTCCATTTTCTTTCTTAAAGATCTCTAGGCACATCCCACACTGGCAAGGCTTGGTGTTAACCACTAGCACTGTATGTTATATTAAAGCCTCCTGGCACATTGGCTAATTTGTAAGTCACTGCTAATAGCTTCCAATTTTGAATGGATCGTAACAGTGTGGATGTTTTTTTTTTTTTTTTTTGTGAGCTTGGGTTGTATTATTAAATGACTATTTAGGTCTGTGGTTTGTGATGAAGCCAAACCCTTGATTCTGTGGGGTTAGTAAAACCCTCTTTAGTTCTCTGTTTTAACTTATTTTCTTTCCAGATCTGAGTGATGGGATGGGGGAAGTGTCCCATTCCACTGCAGTTTGAGGTGGTCCAGCTGGTTTGCTGGTGCAAAGACTCTAGTAACCTGGCAACACCGGTTTGTTTATTTTCAGTGGGTAATCGTGTCAGATTACAGGCTTCAGCATTAAGGCTTGTTGACATTGTGAAACAAGAATTAATCATCAGAGTTTGTTTTTGATGTTCATTAATCTGAAAATTGTCAACTAAGTGTCTAATGAGTGGGTTTTGGGCAGCCGTCTTGCTTGCATGTCTCAAAGTTTTAAGTCAAAAAGGTGTAAAGAATTCTTGTCTAATTAATTAACTAATTTATTAATTCATTAAAAATCCAAACAATGTAAGTTATTATGGATGTGTTATGTAAATGTTTGGGTCATGATTTGACTAATTAGCCTATACTGCTACTTCCATTTTTTTTCTACAGTGTAACAATGGAACTGGACAAGTTAATTTGAAAGTTTAAAAGCTTTTCCAAGTATTTATTCTAAGTGAACTTTAGGCTGAACTGACAAGTCGTTTTAAATGAACATTTTTTTCTACTAAGATCTGCTATGTGTTCTTTCATAAATCTAGTAAATCAGTTACTGTGGTAGGAATGCACTTCAAGTTGTGCACTTTTGGAGTTTGAAATCATATTTGTGATTTGTGTTTGACTGTGTTCAGTGAAAGGAGATCCCTGGCTAAAAAGTCATTAGACAAATGTCCTGTATGAAACATGCACTGAAATTTCAGCCAGAAATGTTATGCCTACAACAAACTTTTAAAATTTTAAATTAAAAAAAGTTTTAAAACACTATAAATCATTTCAATGGTAATGAGAGCTTGTTTTGGACAGCATTTTGTTTCCTTTGCTCTTCTGTCATTAGTAATGATCAAACAAGTATGAAGTTATCTTTTATGTTTTAGTACAAAAGGGCATTTAAAAAAAAACAGCAGTTGGTTTTTGCTTCACTGAATTCTGGTTTCTGACAAATCTTTCATTTTGGTCCGTTCACAAGTGCTTTTTGGTTGGTGATTCACTTACATTTAATATAGAGCTAATATTTGTGTTTTGTCCTCTGACCTGTCCTCTGGCCTGGTGCATATGGGTAAGTAAATGCTGGAAACCAGTAAAACATCTAGGTTAATCTAAATATATGGGAACTGGATTCTGTGCTATGAGGGCAAAGCAAATGAAATAGGAAAACGTCCATTCAACAACAAAAGAAGAACAACAACTTACGAATGTGTCTTTCTCTCTCTCTCTTTTTGTATGTGGACTTTCACTGGTGCGGTGATTATTCTCCTGGGCAGGGGTTGTAGAGCGAGTGAGCTGGGGGTTGCGGTGGCTTAAAACAAGGGAAAATGCATATTTTTAAGATGAGACAACAGTTGCATAAACCGTTGGATTTTTTTAAGATTTTGATGACTTCAGATCATTGATAATCATGACTCATCACCTTGTTACAGATTGTAATAGACATTGCTTGTATTAGACACTGAAAGTGAAAGATCATGTCATCCTGTTTTACTGATTACAGTTTAATTTGTTTGGGCCAACCTGCAGTCTTTATTGAAGTCGCTCTAAATATTCAAATTCTGTGGCAATCTGTGAAGGGCAGCTTGAAAGGCGACCTCATCAGTTTATTATGCAGTTTTAAAGACCAATTAACCATCACTGCTTGTTCTTAAAGGAGACATATTTTGCTCCTTTTTTCCTAATGTTTTGCTCTTTTTTTACTAATAGAGGTCCTTGTGATTTTTAGAAATACACCTGTAAACTGTGCAGAGTGTAAACACCCTAATTTTGTCTTTGTATTTTTTTTTGTTGTTGTTGTTCATTTATGAGTAACAGGTCGTTTTAGTTGATTCCGGATATATTAACTGCTGACAACTGCTCTCATTGGCTGTCTCAGTGGAAGAGGCAGGATGGATGTGTGGTGTTTGTGTAGTGGTAGCGGAGCTCTACAATTTCTGCCATGGGGTGCAGTTGGACTTTATTCTTTTTTTTTTTTTTGCACTAAAAGACCAGATACAGACACAAAAGCCTGAGCATGTGCCAGCCAATCACATTGTTACACAACAGAGTTTGAATCTCAGTCGTGTTTGTGAATATTTTGTTATCAAAATTACATTCGTTTCAATGAAATTTGCAACGATGTGTGATTTTTGCCTTCATTCTCCTGGGGCAAATATGTTTTGCATGCAAAATACCACGTCAGCTCCAAGTTTTACATGCAAATTTGTGTCTTCAGCCAATAGTTCTACTGCTTTGACCTCTGAAAGGGCAGTCCTTCATGTAACAGCACTGAATATCCAAAATGGAGGGAATACTAATTTAAGCAATATCCAAGCACAAATCTGTAACATTTCTTCACCACTGACTATAAATGAAAACAAGAAATACAGACTGAATGATACATAGTCAATGGGGAGACTGTTAACTTTACTTTGATTTTACTGTATGTGGTACACAAGTTAGCCTGTTTGCTAACGGCTATGTTTGCTCTGTGGCGAACAGAATCAGCGCATATACAGATGAGGTTATTTTGCATTTTTTTAATGTGTATGTTTATATATGTATTATGCATTAAGGTTTGTGTTTTTACTGGTTACGGTAGGTGAGTTAGCCAGCTTGCTAACTGCTGTCAACCTCAGCTACACACTGCACTTCTGCCATACTTTAATATATAATTCTATAAAATATAATATTCTATAATACTGTTCACTCTTGTCATTGCTGTTCATGGTTAGTGAGTTAGCTGCCTTGCTAAATGCACAATTATACAGCTTTTTTTTTTCCTCCTCCAGTGTTTAGATCAATCTTGTTACTTTCCAAACTACCTTACTAATAGGACTTTGCCAGTTAGGTTAGCTGATGGTGAATTTGGGCAGTTTATTGCAGCTCTATAGATTAATTCCATATATTTGAAGCTCATAACAGACATTTAAGTAATATTACTGGATTTGACTGAAGCCTGTTAGCTTAGCTAAATACCAACTTACTCTAGTGAAGACAGACTATGATCCAATTTGCCCACAGAGAGATTGATAACACCAACATCAATTGTCCTTGATTAGTCACGAACATAAAAGTATATTGTTTATATGATACATTGTATCATTGTCTTACACGGCCCTGTTCATCAGAGGTCAGCGTGTGAAATGGTGGAGGGGCCGGTGAAAGCTGGCTGAGTGAGTGTGTTTATCTGAGTGGGTGGTGGGCGACCTGCTTGATGTGACGTAGAATAACGCTTCAGTTTCTAACAGCCTGTAGAATTGTGTACTTTTTCTAAAAAGGAAGTGTGGCAGCAGAGTCTTCACATTTCATGTTTTTAGACGGCAGGTACAGTAACTGTTAAGAAAAATACAGTCTTGCTTATTATGATTCCTTGAATGAAAATGAGTTGTATTTAATTTTTACTTCTGTTACATTTTGACTCCAGTGCTATATAGTATTAAAAACTATATACTTCAGTCTTTATATGCTGTATAATAATCCTGTACAGTTCATATCTTAATGAAATGAGGCCTGCACTGTGTAGGCCTTGAACTATGTGCGATATAGTGGAATTAGTAGTCTATTTGGATCTATTTTTCCACTGTGTTCCTCTCATCACAATGATAAAACTAAGAATAATCATGCATTCCCGAATATCGCTTAAAATATACAGAAATTGAGAATGGGCATGACTATTACATTATGGCCATTTGAAAAGAAATGAGATAACAGTAGGTATCACCAACATATCATGAAATAAGTTAACTTGCATAATTGTTAATCTGGTTTTACTTTAGTCAGTGCATTCGTTCAAACGACACCAGGCTAGAAAGCGGCTCGTAATTGGCACATTTACACAGCATGCCTTCCTTTATTTGTCTGATTCGGAAAGTCTTTTAACCACCACAGCATCAAATATAGCAGTCTCACTCACAGGCCTCTGTGATGAGCGAAGCTAGTGTTTTTAGGGTAGCTAGCAATTAGGAAAATGTGTTCAGATGCAGCCTTGTATGTTAATGACCCAATTTTGAGATTTATTCATACCCTGCACTTATGTGATACCCTTGTGAATGTGTACACTGAAAAGAAAAAAGATCGGGTCAATTTTCTAGAATTTACGGTCGTGCTAAACGTGAAAATGAAAAGTAGATGAAAAGGATGTGCAGCCATCTATTTCGTAATCGAACATGAAAGGCGAACTAGATGTAAGCTTTAATTATCGTTGTGTAATGGATGCAACGGGAACTGAAGACGATTCTTAATGTGGGTCTCACATTTTTCTACTTGAAGTTCAGACGCGTGCTTGATACGTTCAATGCAGCAATTTTTGCCGTCTGCTCTCTCGCTACACTTTCCATTCCAGAGAAGGGACTGGTCACAGCAAAGATGCACTGAAGTGCCCTGTTGAAGCTCTCTGTTGCCATAGAAACCACTCTTAGCTGCCACTCCAGGCATGGTAGGCATGGAAACGGAACATATGACAGTGGTCCAGTGGTTACATCATTGCAGTGCCATACATCTTGGTGTTATGTAGGCCTCCTCTGTGCACATCAGTGGAATGTAGAGACCTTTGCTAGAGCAGCTGATCACCTGGACACATATCTGTTGAATGCAGGCCTACATAAGGTCAGGTAAGTGCATTTTTAAAGCTGTAAAAATGACTTGCCGTCTTATGGAACCGAGCTGGTAATGATAAAGAGGCTATTTATAGAATGAGTGGAGGTAGCATAGGTTTGTTTTCTTGTCTGCCTGCGATGATGGGTCTCTGATGAGAAGCGGATATGTAAATTTCTTTCTGCTAGTGTTTTGCCAGCTCTGCAGCATTTTGCTCAGGCGTATAAAACAATGCTTGCCAGTAAAGCTGCTCTTCATATCAATGACACTTCGAACCTCATGTGGTGAGTCATTCTGGCTAAACCACGTGTTTTGGTTGTTTTGTTGCATTTGACCTTTTTGACACACATGGCACTGATTAAGTACCAGTTATCAGTACTGTGTATATTAAAAATGTCTCATTTTAAAACGTATTAATATTAATAACAATTTTAGTTATGTTCAGTTCCACCCTCCACCTAAGTATGCACCTATCAAATATTACTACCAAGCTAGGAGGGCTAGCATGTGCTTCCTCTGAGTCACATGACGCCAGCCACTGCCAGAACTTTTTTTTTTTTTTTGGATCGCCATCAGAAAATAGTCAAAGTTTAAATATCGAAAAAGAAGTGCTATCGTGCCCTCTCTAGCGCTTGAATAATCAATATGCATTTGGTGGCTAGAAATCTGCAAAAACATGGTTTTTCTGGACCAAAGCATAACAAGCTAAACGCTGTATAAATTTGCCGTTTTGCCTTTTATTGGGTGCCATCATTGAATCGCCCTTCAAAGGTCTGTCCCACTTCCTGTCTCCATTGAATATATTTAGTTCGTGTTTGTCTTCGCTTTAATACAAAAAGCCTTCTGTGAAACCACCCACATCCATAACCAATGAGTTATTATTGTCTGGCCTTTTTAGTGTACTGTGATGCTAATCACAGCACATGATCAAAGTGTGCTGAATGTGGAGTCAGGGCACAGGTGTTCAGCGTGCAGCACCTTGTTTTGATACCAAACATTATGCTAGACTTCAGCGGATAATGCCTTCCTTGAATGGAAGCTACTTTAAAAAGCAAGCCTAGAACTCAACCCCTCTCGTCGTATGCCTTTGAGGTAGAAGAAGGGTTTTCCAGCTAGGCCTAGTGAAGTGGCTCTGGAGGTTTGAGCGTGGAGGAAATGCAGTTTCCCTTTGATGAAAGGTGAGAGTTTGAAAATTGAGTGTATGGTTGGAGGCCTCAGAGAATGGAATGTGGGTAGTGTGCAGTCCTAGCTGGCGGTTATTTATAATTCAATGGGCGTGAGACGCAGACACTCAGACAAGCTGCCTTATGACATCATCACATGCCAAATGACTGGACTGCAGTCTGCTCAGGCCTAGCCGGGATAAAACTGAGCGTTCGACATTTCTGCTTTATGATATCAGGATCAGTATGTCAGAAATATAGGCCAGCCTGTGTGGTGGCTGTTGCGGAGCCGTGCGTTTTAATAGGCTTTGTATTTGTAGGGTTGGAATCTCTTATCAGTTTATTGTTTATTAATGATGGTAAATCGAAGTAGAATTTTTATATATATATAATATATGTATTTCCTTTTTTTGTATGTATGAGATGCTGCATTCTGTGTGTACATGAAGTAGCATGAAGACAAACAGTTTTGGTAGAACTTGAAAGAAACTTTTCAAAACTGACCTTTATACAGTAACAAATATTAAACTCTTTTTTTTTTTTTTTTTTAGATAAATGTGTGGGGTGTTGTTGATTTGGTCAGCAGTCATGACACACTTTTATTTTTTTGTAAAGCCTGTTGTGCCAGGTAGAGAGTGTTCTAGATACTCTATAGACAGTGAAAAGAGGGGTATTTGGGAGAGTGACCTGAACTAGTTTGTTGGAATATTACAGTATAATATTTGTGGTTTTGAATAATGGAAATATCGATTCATATATATTTTACTGTGTAAAATGTAGCACTCACTGGACTGAAACCTGAAAAATAACAATAAATACAAACTGCTTAAATTAAACAAGCACATACCATACAGTACGTACCACAGATTCAAACATCTTCAACAACAGAGAATGGTTGTCATCCAAGGTGATGAAATTCATTATTTTGTAGTTATTCTTGGTGTTTTGGCTCTGTTGTTCATGAATTTTTCTTCACTTTTGAAACTGTGGCAACAGACATCTTACATGTTTACAAGGATTCTGCATACGAAATGTGATGTCATGATGTGATGTCATGTTTTAAAGTGTAATGAAACCCCGTAGTAGAGAAGTGTTCATGTGTACTTCAGAAAGTACTGTGGGAAGTCCAGCTCTTATAAACTGTTCATTTCAAACGATCCATTATTGTTTCAGGAAGACGAGAGGAGTCTGTGAAACAGATCAACTTCTAGGAGCACAAGATGACACTACACTAGTGTAAATAATGTGACCATGTAAAACAAAAGCATTTGGTATGCGAACACTGTCGGTTGCTGTTAAAAGGCTCTTGAGCTACTGTGTATACTATTTTCTCTTCAATTCTGACCATTCATTCATTAGAGCCGACCAGGTCAACATAGCTAGCAAGCTCCTTCAGTAAAATTCAGAGGCCAACATTAGGTTCAGATCTTTACAGAATAACTTCAAGTAGGGTGGTAGTAGCCTAGTGGGTAAAACACTTGTCTGTGAACCTGATGACCACAAAGTCGCAGGTTCGAACCCCCACTTTCTACCAAAGTGTCCTTGAGCGAGACACTTAACCCTCAGACTGTCCCTGTAACTAATGATCGTAAGTCACTCTGGATAAGGATGTCGGCCAAATGCCACTCTACCTTACCTTACCTTCAAATTCTTGATCAAATTCTTTCCCTGCATTTGTTTAAGAGAAAGAATCAGAAGTGTATTTCTGTATGACATTTTGTTTTACATGCTACTGTTTGTAAATTATTTCTTCATGCTGCTTTATTTCAACATTTTCACTGCTGTCAGTTTGCTGCTGCTGCTGAATAATTTACTGGCAATGTAATTGAGATTGTGTATGTAGACATGACTTCACATGGATGTTTGAGGATCTGGCTACACCAGTGTTTGTTTACAGGTTCATATAATGGTATTGTTAAGACAGGTTGCCTTCAAGATGAACTACAATTTCAGATTTCATCAGGGTGATGGCATTATTTTAGGTTAAATACTGTTTTTTTTTTTTTTTTGTTTGTTTTTTTTGGCTTAAAGGTGTAGATACTAAAATTCATTGAATTGTTATTGTATTTTATACCCGGAGTAATCTTTACTCCTCCGATCTACTCTCAGTCCAGTTGGGCCTGCCCTGAGTGTAAATAGTTAACATTAAGCATGTTCAGTAATTACGACCCAGTATCCTGAAGAGTGTAGACGCTGATTCTTTGTTGTTAAATGCAGTGTTGACGTCATGTGTGAAAGGTCATCAGCTGAATGGAACGGTCGGCACGTACTGAAGATGTTCTAAGCACAGCTGCTAAATTGAAAGCTAGATGGACTACAAAGGAGGAGCATAAACTTGGAACATAATCTGAAAGTGTGTGGAGCTTCATTCAGAGCAGATCTCATAGTGTGGGAACTTTGATGAGCAAGGACAAAAACAGAAATGGTGAAGTGTCATTATGTGTGGGATCGCTCAAGTTTTCAACATCTGTAACAGCACCGATCAGCCAGAACATCAAAACCACTGACAGGTGAAGTGAAAAACATTGAACACTGATGTTGTTACAGTGGCACCTGCCAGGGAATGGGATGTATTAGGCAGCAAGCAGGGCTGCAAGGTATAGTGTCTGTTAATCATTATTGTAGTATCGGTCTCTGAAATACTGATATTGCAGAAGGCTGCAATATGCAAATGAACTTCTAACCAATTACAGTATTTCTGACAGGATGACCAATGACAGCTCCAGGTGAATTAAGGTCTTCATGTAATCCAACAAAAGTCTAATTTTCAACTATTAAAGGTGTTGGTGAATCGGTGCATAAATGGGCAGGGCTAAGCTGCTGTAGCCAGAATAAGAAGATATATTTGTGTGTGTGTGTGTGTGTGTGTGTGTGTTATTATTATTATTTTTTTTTTTTAAAGTTGGTTTTATGACATCACAAAAACTATGATTTGAAAACAGGCTGGTTTTGTAGCTTATTTTTCATATATGGACTGGATGGATGCGGGGAGTAAATGAACCATTTAAAACAATGTATTTTTTTAGTTCCAGAAAAGTGATAATATGGACCTTTTAATATCCTGAAAGTCATATGTAGCAGTAAAATCACAACACTGATATGTTGCCCATATCATGCAGCTCTGGCAGCAAGTGAACAGTCATTTCTTAAAGTTGTTGCGTTCAAAACAGGAACAATAGACAAACATAAGGATCTGAGCAACTTGGACAAGGGCTAAATTGTGATGGCTTGACGACTGGGTCAAAGCATCTCCAAACTATTCGGTAGTGGTTTTAATGTTATTGTTTATCTGTGTTTATTCTGCCTTCACTAAGTTTTAAATCTTTGCAAAACAGGTCAGCATAAAAAACAAAGACTACTATGTGTATGTCTGTTTCAAGCTTCACATGTTTGTGCTTATGCTAGAACGGCTTTCAAATATACACCGCTGCTGGCCTAATGCTAACAAAACCCTGCACATCTAGGTGCTAGGAGTGGAAAATCTCTATCTGATCTGATTGACTGTATCTGGTGTAAGCAAAATTAAAATCTCTGGTATATCCCAGGCCTTATTTTACATTTGTACAGCTGTATTTTAGTGTGATAGATTTAGACTGAGACCCAAGTGAAAAGATATGGTCTTTTGTGAACATATAGTGCTAAAAACCCATTTTACCCATTTATCCATGCTGACGCTTGATAGATATAACGTCCTTAGGTCTTTATTTGATTCTGTTTACGGTCAGATATTTATGGTTTGTTGAAAGAATGGGGTAATTCTTCAGTTTTAAAGGTCCACCTATGAGGCACCTAGGCAGAGCCGAGGTTTTTATACATTTTTACTTGGTAGAGTTCCTGATGTCATTGATCTTTCTGAGGGCAAGCAACAGAAAAAATAGATCCCAAATCTTCAGCTGTCAGAGTATATAACCTTTCAGTTGCATGTACTTTGAAAAGTAATTGTTAGGGCAGATTTAACTTAGAGTTGTTCAAAAGACATCAGTTTTATAATATTGCTTTTTCTTTACTACTAAATTGTGCAGCTATATTTGTGTTCTGTTCAGCAGCTGAAGCTTGCACTTGTGAACAATAAGGGTTGTGGTGTGACTGAGCTGGCAGTGTGCTTGACCTGCTTTCACTGCTGGCGAGCTCCAAGTTCCAGAACTCTGCTGTTTGCACTACTGGAATTAAAACAGTGATGCTGAGGTCACTGTTCCAGTGCCAATGGGGCTGACTTATTTTTTATTTTTTTTCCCTCTTGGTGTAAAATGTATGTTGGTGTGTATTAGGGAGCGCAGTCTTTTATGTTGGTCAGCCATAAAAGGCCTGTATGGTTAACTAGAGGTAAAACCTTGATAAATAGCTTATTTAAGTTCATGTTATTGGCTCTCTATAGTCAATTCACTGTCATTGGCAAAGGCAAGAGTACATTGCAGTCTGATGAGGATTCTCGATGCTAAAAAAGCAAGAGTACATTGCTGTCAGGCCTCATTCAGTTGGCACTACAGTAAGACTTTTCAGCAGGCAGACGGACTATATATATTTTTTTAAACAGCCACATTATATGACTAGAAAATAAAACATCTTGGCCACTTCTAAGATTGTCTTCAGAATTGACTTCATTAACATGCCAAAAGACAGCATGTTCCAATGTTTGCTAAATAAAGAGATATAAATTATATCCTGCTTTTGTTTGCCTTCTATTTGTATTTTGGAGCCTCCTACAGAAAGTTGTGACTGGAATCTTACTCCGTTCCGTATCGAGTATCAGTAATAGATAATGTGTCCTCCCACACCCTCAGACTTCATCTTTTGACCCTTACGTCAAAGCGGTGCAGCATACTCACATAAAAACGCATCCAATTTTTCTTCTGAAATGCATTTCACCTGGCAAGTGGGAATATGTCTAGACAGCCTGTGCACAGCACGGCTTGGCAAGAGCTTTACAAGAGAGCAAATCTCGTCATCCTGCTGAGTGAGAAGTTTAATCTCTTACAACAAGGCCAACAGTTACTTCAGCTGTGCTTAAAGTTCTAAATGAACAGAGGGCCTGTCTGAAAGAATGGCAGGTGCCTTGAGGTTTGGCGCTAATAATGTTCGCACACAGCTGATGGCTTTTCCAGCTTTTGCGGAAAGGTTAACTGGCAGTTAAAACACTCTTCTAAGAATTTAGCCAGGAATTCAGATGATGTCCATAGGATAAAATGTCAGTCTGTTCACCTTTGAGGAAAAGCAAAATAGGTGTTGTGTTACCCATTCAAGTATAGACCTGATATGTTATTTTAAAGCCAATATAGCCAGCCCTTTCTCCTACTCATGAACTAATCTTTTGTCCTCAGTAGCTTTGTATTCGAACAGTGTAGTTCTTGACACCTTTGAAAAGCTAAAGCAGCTCTGCAGAGGCAGTAGGATTATCAGGCTCACAGTGTGATGAATTTCAGGAGGTACACCCACTCCATAGTTTCAGAGCCAGGCACCCCTACATGTTTATTTCACTCAGAGCTTTTCAGTGTGGTGTTAGTAGAATACGGTCTGTTGGGAAGCAAGTCTAATCCGTCTTTATTCATATTCATTACCGTTTCCAGCTCAGCGTAAGATGTGAGCCGTATGTGGAAGTTATTTGCACTCCATGTAGTTCTGAGTTTAATTTGTAAGTCTGAGAGTACACATCTGATGGTATAATAGAATTCTAGTCTTTAGGTATCTCATAGCCTGGGCACCTTTAACATTTATGCCAACTTCTTAATGTATGTCGTAACTGGAATAAGTGCAATGAGAATTTGTATGTAGTTTAAATGTCAACCTGTCCCGAATGTGCTTGGAAACTTTGGCTCGAGACAGTGCCAGACTTGCTTGGGGAGGTCTGTTCTGACAAGCCGAAACCCCTGCTACAGATACTGGATGCCCATGTGATTGTTGGTACTTTTGCAGAGCAGTTGTTTTGGCTTTCAGTATTTCATTTTACGTTCCACTCACCTACTGTAAGTTTCAGTTGGTTTAGACTTGTAAAGTTTATAACTCGTAGTGCAACAGTACACTCAAACTGCAATTTGTTTTGAACCACAGTACAATATTTTGAAGAAAATCTAAATAAAAAATGTCTGTCCATATTGCTGCATGAATGAGACTACAGATGGAAAAAACCCTGAAAAAGTAGATGACTTTCTTGTATCAGTCCAGTAGTAAACTTTATCAAAGAATTTTGATAAAATTATCAAAATATCTATCAGTAAATTAACCGAGAAACTTTTTTAAATAAAAAAATCTGAGAATGAACCAGTGCCAGTAGCTGTCAAAGTAGTGTGTGTGAATGTACACTTTCACTTTCCTACTGCTAAATTGAATGTTTCAGTTATTCTCTCCATTTCTGTGCCATAGACGGTGACTTGAGCCATGGGGGCATTCCTGGACAAGCCCAAGACGGAGAAGCACAATGCACACGGCGAGGGCAACGGCCTGCGCTACGGCCTCAGCAGCATGCAGGGCTGGCGAGTGGAGATGGAAGATGCGCACACGGCCACAGTGGGCCTCCCCCACGGCTTGGACAACTGGTCCTTTTTCGCCGTGTACGATGGGCATGCCGGCTCACGTGTGGCCACCTACTGCTCCAAGCATCTGCTGGAGCACATTGTGGCGGCTGGATCAGCGGACGAGTTGCGGCGGGCCGGTGCTCCATCACCTGAGACTCCAGCTGTGGAAGCGGTGAAGAGCGGCATCCGTGCCGGGTTCCTGCGCATAGATGAGCACATGCGCAGCTTCACAGACCTGCGCAACGGCATGGACCGCAGTGGCTCCACGGCTGTGGCTGTGCTGCTTTCGCCAGAGCACATGTACTTCATTAACTGCGGTGACTCGCGAGCGCTGCTGTGCCGCAATGGCCATGTGTGCTTCTCTACGCTGGACCACAAGCCATGCAACCCACGCGAGAAAGAGCGCATCCAGAATGCCGGCGGCTCTGTCATGATCCAGCGGGTAAATGGCTCACTGGCTGTGTCGCGGGCGCTCGGCGACTACGACTACAAGTGTGTGGAGGGCAAAGGTCCCACAGAGCAGCTGGTCTCGCCCGAGCCCGAGGTATTCGAGATTGTGCGCTCTGAGGCCGAGGACGAGTTTGTGGTGCTGGCCTGTGATGGCATTTGGGACGTGATGAGCAACGAGGAGCTGTGCGCCTTCGTCCGTGCCAGGCTTGAGGTGTCTGATGACTTGGAGAAAGTGTGCAATGAGGTGGTGGATACGTGTCTACACAAGGTACAAGAGCTTCATTCCTAGTTTGGGATTACCCTAGATAAACTCCTTTCATTTTCTGTTTGTGTTGTTTATGGGATCACAGGAGGAAATTTCCCCTTGTCTCTCCATACAGGGAAGTCGAGATAACATGAGTGTTGTGTTAGTGTGTTTGCCAAATGCACCAAAAGTGTCAGAGGAGGCAGTAAAGAAAGATGCAGAGCTGGATAAGTTTCTTGAATCGCGTGTTGAAGGTGAGATTTGTTATTGTTTTTTCTCCTTAACATTCACAAAAAGCATTCCCACAACATTGCCATTATAATTGGCTTATAATTGTATTGCGCGCGCGCACACACAAACACACACACACACACGTGATTTTGGTTTAGGACACAGTATGACCTACTGTAATCAGGAAAAATGGTCAAATATGTCACTGTTTAAGTTTGTGCTGCAAAATCAGAAGCAACAGTGCAAGATGCCATGTTTAAGCTAGTGATGGCCATATTTATACTGGCAAGTTGGAAGGAATGTAGCTCATTTTTTTTGGAAAAGATTTTTTTAAAGATTTTCTGTTGTTAGCTACACTGGCCTTGTAACTTCAGTGCAAAATTAAAGAAGCAAAACCAGGGCACCAAAGGAGTCTTTAATGATGGACTACATTTGAGATAAATTGGAAATTTGTAAATTAGATATTTCTTCAAACCATTCTGTTAAGTTTGCTAGCAAACATTCTCAAATAATGGTGTGAATTTGTTACAAGTTTGTGATGCTGGACTGGGTCATACTGGTGACATGTAGCACACTGTAAACTATCTTTATAGCAGCTATCTGAAAGCTCCCCACCCGCTTCGTTCAGCTAGCCAAACCACCGCTTGGACACACGCTTGATCATGAGGTCCGCTGGCTACTTGTATCACAACAATGCTGTCATTACTATGAACGTTTTGAAATGCTACATGCTTTCCAAGGCACTGAACACGTACTTCCTTTTTGAAGTAAAATAGACAAAAGGATCAGTTTTTTAGACTCATTTTTAGATGTTACATTTGTTCTAGAGAAATGCTGAATTGAGGTAGGTAAACGTGTTAGAACTTTTCATATTTAGCTTTGAATTTAAAAATTAGGCTAGTGTGCGACTATGTAGGTCAAAGAGGAAGTCTAAGTCTCTCCTTTGTTTTTTTTTTCTGGTCCTTGCATTTCCTGTGAAATTTCAATAGCTCGGCACTGTTTCTTTACTTTCTTCACCGTTTCCTTTACCCTTCCCTTTTCTTTTTTGGATGCTGGACATGCTTTGGCGAGCGCCTGTGAGTTTAGTGCAGTTTTGCAGGTTATGTAAACTCATGGCCCTGAGTGTTGGGCCAAGGTTGGCGTAACATTGTGGTGATGTTTGGCTGGGTGCTGAGAGGGCCTTAGGGAGTCGTCAGCACTGCTGCTCCGGTGAGGAATGTGCTGGCTGAACATCGAGCTGGCAACAGGCCCAGAGCAGTCCAACTGGGCCGCAGGGTTCCCTTCTACAGTCCCTCTGCCCTGCCCTTCTCTCGCTCTCTCTCTCGCTCTCTCTCGCTCTCTCTCGCTCTCTCTCTCGCTCTCTCTCGCTCTCTCTCGCTCTCTCTCTCTCCCTTTTTTTTTCCTTTCTCTCTTTCTCTTTCTTTCTCTCTCTGTCTCTCTCTCTCCCTCTCCCCCTCCCTTCTCTTGTACTTTTCTCTCTTTCTCATCTCTTTTTTTTCTTTCTTTCTTTCTTTCTTCTCTTCATATTGTCCATATGGTCCAAAGTTCACAAGGTTCTGAAAACTGAAATCACTCTTTTGGTATTCTTTGTGGTCAGAAAATATAGGGGCTAACAATATAATAATGAGTGATGATAGTTGCTCATTTTATCAGTTTGAGAAAATATGAAATTGACAGTGTTAAATGTTCATTAAAACTTGATTGCCTTTCCGCCAGAAAACGGAAATGTGATTGCGTGGTTGCTATGGTAACTGTGGTTGTTAATACATGGTTACTATAGTGTTGCTAGGTGGTTACTACGGCACTGCAGGTGGTTGCTAAGGTGTCGCTAGCCAGTTGCTATGGTAACTGTAGTGGTTGCTGTGGTGTTGGTAGGTGGTTGCCGTGATGTTCTAAGTGGTTTCTAATGTGTTTCTAGGTGGTGAGGGTTAATGTAAAAACATTGGTCAAAAAGACAGGGGTGCCAATACTTCTTCACAAAGAGCGGGATGCCAATACTTTTGACCAAAGAGAAGAGCACCCAAACTTTTGCCCTTTAGCCACTCTTCTGACACCTCAAATCACTGATGCACTCTCTTTATGTCTATCACCCTTTCTCTCCACATTTATTTTTAATGACCAAATAATGAGCAGTTTTTGGACACTGTCTAATGAGTGGCATGTACCCAAACTTTTGCACCAAGAGAAAGGCACCCAAACATCGGTTTTATGGCCAAAAAAGGTTGGGGGAAAAAAAAAAATTCTGGTCACAGCGGGGATCAGACCGGTGATGTTCTCATTTTCACTTAGTGTGCTGCGTTTTAACGCTCACCCTCGGAGGGGGGTGTTAAATTGAGCTCTATTACTAGGCCATTTATGGTCAAGGAAAGCTGAAAATGGGAGGAGCGAAACATTTGTGCCAAAGGTGGGGGAAAAAGTGCGTGCAGCCGCGAAAGCAGAGAAAAGCGTCGGCTTGAGCAAAAATGTCCGAGCCTATATGGACCGGACATTTTTGCTCAA
>JBBPCZ010000156.1:11655519-11667282 GCA_037974445.1 Brycinus macrolepidotus | reverse complement strand
ACCGGACATTTTTGCTCAAGCCGACGCTTTTCTCTGCTTTCGCGGCTGCACGCACTTTTTGGCACTTTTTTCGGCTATATAAAGAATAATTGCTTCCGCAGTTACACTAACACAACAACGTAAAAATGCATACCAGGAAAATGTGACCACCTTGTTCAGAACAAGACAAAATTGGGTAATAAATGATAATAAATGGGTAAATGGAACATGAGGATCATCAAAATCTGTTGTTCTTAAACAACGTTTTGAATCTTTGGATTTATAAATGTTGTTAGGATGTCACTGAGAATGTAGATGTTGGAGAAGGCTTCTGTAGTGTGTCCTTTTTGCTAACTAAGATAACTACTCTAGGTCATGTTTGCTAGATCGAGAAATGATGAAAAATATTTTTTTTGACATGCTGACATGTTTGGACATTGTCCACTGAGAAGAAAATACTTTGTGTAGAGGATAAAGAGTTTTCATCTGCGTCCAGTATATGATTGGTGGAAGTCTCAGGTAGTTATCCTTTAAAACCTGCAGATTTTCCTTGCCTGTTTTTAAATAATTTTCATGCTCAGTCCTCTGTGTGCTGATATGTTTTTGTACTTAAACTGTTTGTTTAATGATTGCCGCCACTTAAAATATGTCTACAGCCCTTATGTTATTTATTTTTATATTTATTTCTTTTCTGTGGTCATCTGTTCCTTTCATGAACTCTTCCTAATACTTCCTTACTGGCTCTTGTGTGTCTGTTTAAGGAGATGTTTTAGTGTTCTAGTGGATGAGGATGCCAAGTGGTTTGTAAGGTTTGTGTTTGCATTTGGTGCTCTTTAACCTGTCATTTATTCCCTCTCTCAGAGCTCATAGAGAAAGCAGGCGAAGAGGGCATTCCTGATCTGGTACATATCATGAGAAACCTTGCCACAGAGAATATCCCAAACCTCCCACCAGGGGGAGGCCTCGCCAGCAAGTAAGCAAATTGCACCCGTGCACCCACGCATCCAACACCTGGGAAATTCAAATAGATTTAGAGCTGGAAAGGAATGAAGGAATTAGTTAATGCATTATATGCTGCAAATACAAAATGTAAGAAGCTATGAAATGCCCTTAAAATTTATTGATAATAGATTTCAGGAATGATACACAGTGGCCTTATAGAAAGCTGACCTCAAAATTCATTTGAATGTTCTTTTTCTCTTCTCTTAGTACTTAAAGTATGTTTTATAAGTACGTATTTTTAGCCAAATCTATACCTTTTCTCCATGTTTGTGCTTGTGTGCGTATGTTTGTTTTCTCATCACAGGCACAGCGTTATTGAGGCTGTGTATAACCGGCTCAATCCACAAAGAGAAGAAGACGGGGTAAGTCTCCATTTTCTATGGCTTGCTGTTGACACCCCCCTTCTGTATTCTGTCAGTCAAACTGTATGTAGCATACACTCTTAGGGTTGAATGTACTGTGAGTGGAAACAAGTACTTCTCTTTTTTTTGTTGCTTAACATACCTCCAGTGCATATATCCACTTCAGATGTACACTCACTCAAATATCATTTGACCTTGCACTTATAATATGATCAAAAAGTGTGTGTTTCTAAGCATAAACAAAGATAACTAAATTCATAGGGGAAAATGTTCAGATAGTATATTCAAGTATACATAAAAGAAGTTATAATTAATACATCAAAAGTGAAGGAGCTTTGATAAACTTCTTCGATACAATATTATTCAACAACTTTCAAATGGAAAAAGCTGAAAAGCCCTTAAATATCCCTGTCAATACAAACGATTTGATAAAAGGCTGTTAGAAAGATCCTGGAACTCCAGGTGAGCATACCCAGGCAGATACACTACCCAAGATTTGCCTTGAACTAGTGATAAAGAGGGTAAGTGGCCATCAGTCGCTTAAAAAAAAGTTGCATGATCACCTGAAAACCACAGGAACAACAGTTGCACAGAAAACAATAAGCAGTAAATTGCATCACAATCGTCACTATTCCTACACCCCCAAAAAAAACAAACCAAAAAAAGCACAGTGATACGTGTCTACAATTGGCTCATGAGCTTTTAAACTAATCTGAGTCCTTTTGGAACAATGCATTCTGGTCAAATGACACAACAATAGAACTCTATGTTGATACTTCAGTTTGTCATTTCGAAGAAAGAAGAGGTGAAGTATGGAGGTGGAGCATCATGATATATAGCTACGTCTCTGCAGCGCTGGGGCATTACATGTCATTCCTGCTAGAATAACTCCATACTGGTCTCTGCAACAAGTGAAGGTGCTTGCATGGATTGCTGGAACTGTGAATTCATCAGAGGGACTCTTCTAACCATAAGAGTTAGACAGTTTGGTCCAAGAGAAATGGACCTAAATTAAACCATACTGTCTAAAAACTGTTATTTTTAGCATTGTATTCATTTAGTCTTGTTTATACTTATATGAATACATATGTTTTTGTGCAAAGTCAAAAGACATTTTACATAATGTACATTTGACGTGAAGATATATTAACTTGTTGGCTCTCACTGTCTGTACTGTACAGACTGGGCCCTCTTCCACTTCAGGTTGGTTTTGGTCATCTCATCATGAGACCTCACCCGAGTTCATGCCTCACATTGTGGCTCCTGCTCTGTCACTCGCTCAGTCTAGTGAACACACACGTCTAGTTCAAAACACTCGCAGCTGCAATGAGCTCATCCTGCTGGGCCACTGCAACAAAGCACAAAGGCTGAGATCACCACACCAAAAACATTAGACAGTGAAGGACTCAACACGGAAAACCTGTTGTGAAGGTTTCAAGCTGCTAGAGTTAATGCTTGAAAACATGGGTGTGTAGAGCATGGCTGTCATGATTTTAACCTGCGTCTCATGATGAAAATGATGCATTGAGTTTGTGGTTATAACCAGGTGCCCTGTGCGCTGCATGCTGGGGAAAAATTATTTCCCCCTAGTGATGTAGTGGGTTTAAGCATTTTAATCTGGTATAAACAGATTGATATACATTTTTGTGTTTGTGTCGGAGCTGGACTGTTAGTCTTTAAAATTCCCCAACTGGACATCCAAGAGACTATGTGTGCGTGCGAGACTGAGAGAGAGAGAACACAAGCAAGTATGTTGGTGGTCTTGGCTCTTGGACAGTCTGTGTGTTGAGAGGATGGTGTTTCCCTGCCTTGTTCTGGTTTGTGTGACGTGCCCAGTAGCATAGGCCTTTGTGCTTTAGTCTTGGTGTTGGTCAGAGTACACTATGCCTGTACTAAGTTTGTTGTGTATATGTCTCCCCTTCCCTGTATGCTTTTGCTACCACATCCATTGACACAACAAATCCTAAAATGTTTAAATAAATTCTAGTCAGTAAGTACGTCTGGGCTGCACAATTAGTTGTGGTTTATATGAACACAGTTCTGGCCTATACACATTGAAATTGCACTTCGTATTCATCAGCTCTAGCAGTGTCACTTTTTGCTCTTCTTCAGCAGCAGTGCTCATGTTTTTTGGATGTCTCTCAAGAAGCTTTATCATGTCTGCTGAGCAATCTCAGACACTGCGATTGAAAGTTCTCTAAGCGTTCATGCAGTCTAATTCACCAGAGTATTAGCTGTTGAATACAGTTAATACAGTCAAAATTTTGCAGCCCTTAATTACACTTTAGTCTTTTCTAATTCTGTGTTCACTTTTTGATTAATGCAGCCCTCCTGTTTCATTTGGTAAGTTTAACACCTAATCATGCTTCATATAGAAGGGAAAAAAATCAGTTAGTACAGAATTAAGATGTTTCTGCTAATTTATTTGCTAGTTTATTGGCTAGTTCCCATATTTTGACTTTGATCATCTGGAGGAGCTGGACAATCTCAGTCAGTAAAGATAAGTGAATGATTCTGAGGTGCCTTCAGAAGTCTATGAACTGAACAGTTGAAAGACTGTTTGTGTAGACAGTTTGTGTAGAGCTATGGACTAATAGTTGATGTGGTGGTTTAAAGTCAGAACCGTGACTGTGAGGTGTTGTTAAATCAGTGATAGAAGGAATTAGGGAATGCAGTGCATCTTCTTTTCTAGCAACAGTTGTGCTCAACACGCAACAGACGTTGCCTACAGTAGTTTCAAATTCAAAGATGCCCATTGCTGTTTTACTTGTGGGACAAAGTAATGACTAGACTTTTAGACAGAACGTGTGTGTGTGTGTGTGTGTGTGTGTGTGTGTGTGTGTGTGTGTGTGTGTGTGTGTGTGTGTGTGTGTGTGTGTACACCAATCACAACATTGAAACCACTGACAGGTAAAGTGAATAACATTGATTATCTTGTTACAGTGGCATCTGTCAACAAGTGAACAGTCAGTTCTTGAAGTCGTTGTGTTGGAAGCAGGGAAAATAAGAAAGCATAAGGATTGTGATTGCTAGCTGAGCATCTCTTAATCAACCAGTCTTGTGGGGTGTTCTTGGTATATGGTGGTTAGTAAAGTGGTCCATGGAATTAAAATCGGGGGACCGTCTTGGGCACCCATGGCTCATTAATACAAATGGGAAGCAACGACTAGCCTGTCTGGTCTGATCCCACAGAAAAGCTACTGTGACCCAAATTGTTGAAATAGTTCATGCTGGCTTTGATAGAAGGGTGTCAGAACACCCAGTGCATTACAGCTTGGTGTGTATGGGGCTGTGTTGCCGCAGACCACTCAGAGTGCCCTTGCTGACCTGTCCATAGGCGAAAGCCCCTACAATTGGTACATGAGCATCTGAACTGGACCGTGGAGCAGTGGAAGAAGGTGAATTGGTCTGATGAATCTTGTTTTCTTTTACATCCTGTGGACTGCGCTTACCTGGCAAAGAGATGGCACCAGGATGCACTATGGGAAGATGGCAAGCTGTGGGTCCTGGAGTTAATGTGGATTTTTACTTTGACAAGATCCACTTGCCTAAGCATTGTTGCAGACCAAGAACCCCTTAATAGCAACAGTATTTCCTAATGGTAGTGGCCGCTTTCTAGCTTTGCCACATCGCAAAAACTGTTCAGGAATGGTCTGAGAAACATGACAAAGAGTTTAAAGTGTTGACTTAGCCTCCGAATTCCCTTGATCTCGATCCGATCAAGCATCTGTGAGATTGACAGGACAAACTGGTCGGATTCATGAAGGCCCCACCTCACAATTTACAGGACTCAAAGGATACCACAGCACATCTTCAGAGGTCTTGTGGAGTCCATGCCTCGACAGTTATAGGAGGTTATAAAATTGTAGCGTGTGTGTATGTACACGTGAACACACCGGAATTCCAGGAGTCCACGATTAGAATCGCTCTCTCTGGGTGGGTAGGTAACGCTCTCTTCCAGTTACGCTGTCCAATTGTGCTTGGAGGAGAACACTAACTGGACTCCCCGGTAAATAAATAAATAAGCGAAAAATAGCTGTTTTAGTTTGAATGCATCATAAATTTCATGCTAAGCTAAAAGAGCAGAGATGCTCTTTTTTTTAAGCTGAGAAATCACACGTGGGAACACTTTAAGAACAGTTCTTAGAGAAAAAAATTGTACCATAAGAGGCTGATCTACCACGAAGGCCGACCAGTTTGATGAATCACATGAAATATGGACAATAACGGTACTTATGTAAGTACCGCCATGTGTACAGTTCACACCGCCTCTGACCCAGCTCTGTCACCCGTTTTAGGTGGGAATATTTTAGTAAATATAAGTACATTTTATACAGTAGATCTGTTTATTTCAGCAAAATCCTGATAAGGCTTAGCTCCTATATACACTGGTATGATACTATTTCAAATATAGTTTAGAACTCTATATAAAGTGAAACAGAAATCCAAAGGTCGGAAGGCCTCATGTTTTTGAATGACACACTGATTGAAACACAGATGAATGTGGAAGCATATCTGTTCCAAAGACTAAATGAAAATGCTTCAAAGTTTGTTTTTAAGGGTCATTTAAGAATGAGTATTTGAGTACTGTTTTGGAAATATCACCGAGTATTCAAAGCTTTTACAATGCTGTTTGGGTCAGCCTCTCTAAAGACATGGTTCATCCCAAAGTGTCCTAAATATTGTATTAAATCTGCTGAAAACTTTGGCAGAAGGGATATGTGACATTTCTACAGTGTCCTTCGAGTTGATAAGTAATGGTTTTAATGAAAATGTTTAATCATTGTTCTTTTCTTCTCCTCCCCTCCTCTTGCTGCCTCTCTGTTTGCTCTATATAGAATGGCGCAGATCTTGAGGACCCCTGGTAGCTGCCCAGCCCGAAGGCCTGACTTCTTAAAGGATTCCTCTGTTCGGAAGACACGCTTCATATTTTTATTTCATTTTTTGTAAGAAACCAAGAGAATGATTGGGCCTCTGGTAATCTGATTTGAAGTAACAACGGGGAAAAAAGCAGTCCGCCCAAAAGGCCTGCAAAAACTTTTTTTTTTTTTTTTTTTCTGCTTAAATATGAGGGAAAGAGAAGAACTTCAGCTTTAGTAAACACATCACAAGTCAAAATACACATCAAACAATAAAGACAGATTTTTTTTTTGGCGCTTTATTAATTTTTTGTGGTTGTTGATGTTCTTGTTGAAACTGATGTTTGAGGCGATTCACGCCCATAAGCGCTGTGGTGCCTTTTTCTAATCGGCTACGGATGGGGGACTTGGACTAGTGGCAGTTCCATGGCCCTCAGCCCAGAGCACAAAAGAGCAGCTGGGCAAAGTGAGACCACTGCTACCCCTTAACTTGGGGGGGTATGGACCATCACTGGCTTTAATCAGGATTTCCTTGACTGATGAGTTGCATGTGGAACAAGTTTGGAAGAATTGCTACGTTACTACATAACCTGTGTGGAAAGGTTTGGAGCTTGATGGCTTTTTGCACCTTGTACACCCCCAACCACCCCCCACACACACACACACATGCTCTGATAGACATTTATGGAGAGAGACTGCGTCAGTATTGCTTCACCCTGCAGTTTATCACTTCATTTGGTTGTTATAAGCTTTTAATCCTGCTGTTTCAGAGAATATAGAATATATATAGAGAGATATATAAATTCATATATTTTTTTCTCTTTGAGTATTGTCGTTTATGGCTTACTGTTTGAGAAGCAATAGACGTGACAAAGGTTTGTGTGTCCCAGTCATTCCATGTCAAATCACTTTGGCTCAGTATCACCTGTCATAAAATCCTTGAGACCACTATTATCTAAGAATGTGTGCAACATGAAAATGTTGCAGAGAACCACAGTGGCAGTTTTATTTTCAGTAGTGTCCTGTATCTGTCAGTCTCATAACAGGCGTTTAATGCTGAAAATCCCAGTGGTGTTAGTTGATTAGTATTCATGTTTTGGGTTTTTACGTATTTTCAAATCTGTTAATGACTAAATAACGTACTGTTTGACTACAAAACACAATTAAAATGCTTCTGATGGAAATCCTCAGTTTCCACCTGAACTGACGGATGTCCCTATAGTTAAGTTTCTTTCAGTGAAATGTTTAAGTTAAAGGGAAACTACTATATATGCTGTTTAGTTAAATTGAGTAAAATCTGTGAAATTTTCAGTGAAAGGTTAACATAAACTAGTTGTTAAACATTTATCTTTACATCCATGTCACAGCAGCCCCTGGAAAGGGGGAAAGTAAAGGAGTGCCCCAATTCTCATCTTATGCAGCAACTCCTGGTTCTGTAACGAGTGGTCTTAAAAGCTCTTTTCATCAAGTGGTTTGACATGGATTGGCCAGTGTGTATGTAAGTCGTGTGTGGCTGACATCAGAAGAATGAAGTGTGAATTACTTTGGACGTACTGAGATTGTACAAGTAATGTGCTAGTGTGACCTTGTTGCCCAAAACTTTTGGGTGTTGTGGGCTAAAAGGGATCTTATCGATGCCCAAGAAAGTCACACTACTCATCACCCCCACCTTCTCTGTATCATATCTCTGCCTTCTTTCCTCCTCAGTTCTCACCTTCACAATGCACAACAGAACTCTTCAAACAACCTGCCTTTTTTTTTGTCCTCAGAATATATTGTAAAATGGTGTGGGGTTTTTTTTCTGTTTGTTTTTTGGTTAGCTAATCATGAAAATACAAGCTTTATGATGAATTCATGCATTATTTTCAGACTCGGTGTACAAGTGTGATACAGGTTTTGCTCAAATGCATTTTCAGGAGTAATAGATGACTGCAGAATTTATTGCTAACACAAGAACTGCAAGGTGAAATTGAGCAGAACAATAAAGATCAAGTAAAAGCTGTTCCTCATTTTGTATTGCAATGACAAACGCCTTATGTAAGAGACCAGTTTGGGAGGAAGCCTTTTTTGACATTTAGATGCTGTTTTTTTTTTTTTTTTTTTTTTTCTCCCTTCTTTTTTTTTTAGATTTGCTGTACACAAGATTTTCAGCATCCTGCTACTTTGTAAAAGGTTGATCTAGTAAATGTCACAGGAGCAATTAGTGTCTTCTGCTGCTGTTCTGAGTTTCACCTCAAGAATATTTTTTGGATTTCATAGCAGGCGTATGTGTGTAATATCCGACAGTGGTTCTGAACCCTGTTCTCAAGAAAGAACAAGGCTACACTAAAGTGATTGGTTACATTTTTGGTCAACAAAGTCATTTGCCTTCTTGAATATGTATTGTTGAATGTATTTTTGAATATGTATATTTAGTCCAGATTGGTTCAAATTAGGTGTAAGAAATCTTTACTTGTATGCAGCGTAACTTGTAGCAGGACCCAAAATGCTTAGAACCTGACTGAAATGAAATGAGTCAATTTGTCATCCAGACTCCTTATCATCCATTTCCTGTAGAAATCTGCATTTCCATCAGATTTGCCAATTTTGCATGGTAGCTGGCATTTAACCATTTATGTTTGAGAAATTTTGGAGCTGTATTTATTGCTTTGTGTTTGAAGAAACTGGTTGTGATGTATTAAGCAGTTCAGTGGCAGAATCAAGCGTATTAATTAGGTTTTCCCGCAGTGATATTTATCAATAATGACATTGTGTAAGAACCCTTTCAACCATTAAGGTGGTATCCGAGTTTTCATGCTTTTCAACCAAAATAAATTATTTGTGGGGTTTTCCACTGTACCGTCAGTAGCACAAATGAGGGAGAACATTCTAAACATTTCCCAGCGTTCAGGCACCAGGTGTCTCAGTAATTTAAACTGAATGTTTGATGGTGCTGGTGGTTTTGCAGAGTCTGCTTTAGGTGAAAGTGGGGTGACATTTTGCTTTTCATGAAATAAGATTAAATTGCGTTACCAGGATTAGTATTTTTTTATTTAAAACATAAATCTCTGCTATAAATGAAAATGTAAATTTTGTGTTGACCACCTGTAGTTTCTGAACAATTCTGCTGATACCAATAGGAATAATATTAATAGATTGCAAGACTTTTTCTTCAACTGATACTTGATAAAACATTCCAAAATGATGAACTGTTTCAAAGAACCGACACTCTTATGAAACAGTGTACTTCTATAGAGTAATAAAACTCTACTTGAGACCGGTGTTCAAGCATCAGGTGTCAGACATCAGACAAACTGACACTGAGGACTACAGGTCCAGGGTGAAACATTGTCATGGCTTGAATCTCATACAGCTGGACAGTAACAATAACAGTAAGGGGGGGAAAAAAAATCAGTCAATAAAATACATGTCTTAGTCTAATCCTTCAAGAATATACAAATAATTTAGACAGTGTTTGACAGAACATTCAAAACTAAAAACATTTGATATTTGCAATGGCAGTGAACACATTACAGGTCTGTGTAATGCATATGCACTTATATATTTCCACCTAAACATATAAATTCATGTGTATCACATTTATGTTCCTGTTCTCAAAATCCACACTGAGGCATGTCTAATGTTTCCAGAAAAGTGCTGCACCTTGTTGAATCAATCGGACTAAGCTGTAGGGATCATTACTTCAGCAGATCTGAAAACGGAAAGAAGTGATACTCAAAACATTGTCAAATCAGAATCTTATTCCACAAAATAGCAATACATTATATGACAAGGAGTAGGAGCCCCCCCCCCCAAATGTCCATATGTGCTTGTTCAACATCTCATTCCAAAACAATGAGAGTCAATATGGAGTTGGTCCCCCTTGCTGCTCTAAGAGCCTC
The DNA here is from genome assembly GCA_037974445.1 of Brycinus macrolepidotus. Lineage (NCBI taxonomy): Eukaryota > Metazoa > Chordata > Actinopteri > Characiformes > Alestidae > Brycinus > Brycinus macrolepidotus. Next base: position 11,657,199 of record JBBPCZ010000156.1, on the reverse strand, counting down.
TACTCTTCTCGGAAGTCTTTCCCGCTAGATTTTGGAACATGGTTGGGGGATTCGCTTCCATTCAGAGCCAAGAACCTTAGTAAGGAACTGATGTTGAAATGATGAGGCATGACTCTTTCAGTGTTCCAATTCATCTCAAAAATGATGGGTGGATTTGAAATTAGAGCTCGGTGCAGGCCAGTCAAGTTCTTCCACACTTAACCATTTTGCACGGGGGGCATTGTCATGCCAAAACAGGAAAGGGTCTTCCTCAAACAGTTACAACAATGTTAGAAGGTGTCTAGAATGTCACTGTATGCTGTTGGCATGATGCATTCAGGCAGCTTGCATCCACCAAACTCAGATTAGTCTGTCAAGCTGCTTGTCAAAGCGATTCATCACCCCAGAGAATACATTCCCAACAGTAGTTACATTACACCACAACGTTTCACCCCCCACATGGTGATTTTAGGCTTGTGTGTGGCTACTCAGCTACTGAAACCTAATCCATGAATCTTCTAACATCCTCTAATCTTCGTTCTGTTGACAGTGATCTGTAGTAAGTGTTGCAACCAAAGACGGACGATTTTCATGAGCTTCAGCACTTGGCATGTCCGTTCTGTTGTCTAACACTTGTGGCCGAGCTTAGATGTTACTTCACTTCACAGCAGCATCACTTACAGTTGTCCAAGGAAGGTCTAACATGGAGGAAATTTTGACAAACTGACTTGGAAAGGTAAAGTAAAGTGACCTTTGTCATACTTGAACACACCACAGCACACAGTGTGAACAACACAAAATTCTTTCTCTGCATTTAACCCGTTCACCAAGTGGAGCAGCGGGCAGCCAGAAACACAGCACCTGGGGAGCAGTGTGTGGGGACGGTACCTTACTCAAGTGTACCTCAGTAGTGCCACTAGCAGTCCTGGGATTCGAACCCACGACCTTCTGATCGCAGGGGCAACTCCCTAACCACCAGACCACTGAGCTCTTGAGTACTGTCAGTGTTTGTCTATAGAGACTGCATGGTTGTTTGCTTGGTTTTAACCTAACCCATTAAACAGAAGAGGTGTCTGCATACTTTTTTAATGATGCTGTTGTGAAAGGTACATAGAATTTATAGAGGCACTGGATAGAAGCGAATACCTGTGCTACAATCTGGTGCTAAGTTGGACTCAGGGGATTTTTGACTATACAGTCTTACCCAAGTTGGTAGCTCAGCATCACTATATGGACAAAGGTATTGGGACACCTGAGCATTACACCGACAGGAACTTTAATAAGATAAGATTAACCTTTATTAGTCCCACAAGTGGGAAATATGCATTGTCACAGCAGAAAGTGGACGGTACAAAGATAAGAGCAGCGAAAATAGATTAAAAACTATACCAACAGTACAAACAGTCTAGAAATATAAATATGGATGTGTGTATTGAAAAATGTGTACATATATGTATATGTAAACTTAGATAAGTTATATGTATGTATGTACACATCCAGTATATGTATGTATGTATGTACAGAGTGGATGTATAAAAATATGTAAGAACACTGTGGATATATATATATATATGTGTGTGTATATATATATTAGGGGTGGGACTTGATTAAAAAATTTAATCTGATTAATTAGAGGCTTTGTAATTAATTAATCTTGATTAATCGCATTTAATCGCACAAGAAAATTTGCCCCAAAGCGCA
>JBBPCZ010000156.1:11623677-11637974 GCA_037974445.1 Brycinus macrolepidotus | reverse complement strand
TCCCACAGAAACACTCCAAAATCTTGTGGAAAGCCTTCCAAGAAGAGTGGAAGCTGTTCTAGCTGCAAAGGGGGGACCGACTCTATATTAAAGTCTATGTATTTGAGTGCAATATCATTAAAGTCTGTAATGGTCCGGCGTCCCAATACTTTTGTCCATAGTGTTCCTTCTGGATCATTTATGACAATGTTGACATGGGCAGCGTAACACAGTATACAGAGATGTTGTACTTATTGGGTTCATTCTTTGTGCAACTTTGGGCAGATGGTGTACAGCAGTGATTGTCAAACATGGTCCTGGAGGCCCTCCCAGTACATTTTAGGGTTATCCCTGCTCCAACACATCTCAGTTATTTAACTCCTCCTGACTTCAAGTGGGTGTGTTAGTGCAGAGAAAACACTGACGTTGATACAACACAGAGTCCAACCGTTCTGTCTTCTCTAATCTTTGTGGGATGTAAATGCGCTATAATGATGGTGTAGTGTGCTGTTCACAAATGAGCTGGATCAGGTGTGTTTGAGCAGGGAGATCACCAATCTGTGCAGGACACCGGCCCTCCAGGCTTAGAGTTGTGCACCCCCGGCATAAGCTGTCAATTCTTTTTGTTCCAGGTTTTGAAGCAGAGACAGCTCAACAGTGCTGAGGTTCAGCAGGTGTCAGTGCGCAGGTTCTCTTCTTTCAACCTGTTTTCTAGAGTGCAGGTTCCATTATCAGAGAGCGATGACCCCTTAGACGGACCGTGGGTTGAGTACAGAAGTGCCTGCTTTCCCCAGTACAGTGCCTTACTCAGGTTGGTAGGAAAAGGAGTACATTTAGCAAAGGAGAACTGTCAGGCTGCATGTCGGTATCAATGGTTATCGGTATCGGGCTGATATCCTGTAACAGACTGGGCTTGAAAAAACTCATGCTCGCATTGTGTCATGTTTAGACCTTTCACGATCATGATGCATAGGAGCTCCCGACTGAGGAAAGAAACAAGTTCAAGCTCAAATAAACAAATTCATTTGATGCCCTACAATAGTATTATTAACAAACATCAAAAAAACAGACATTATTCATTGGCCCGTAACGGTATTATATACAAAGTCAGAATAACTTTTGTTGTTTTCATAAGACCGATGACATGTTTCCGTTAATATGTTTTCTGCTTTCTTTTATTACATGCTTTCACCTTAAACCAATGGATGAAAATTCATGTTCTGTTTCTTGCAGTGCAACAATAAGATTATGAAAGCAAGCAGTGCTTCATTAAAAAATACCTTATTTGAAAATAAATAACGTTCTCACTATTGGACGATATAGGCGATCAGAATAGAGTAAGTGGTATTGTGGCATCTCTACACACTACTTTTAAACCCTGGTTTGAGATGCATGGTAACCTGGCAAGAAGGTTAGCATGGGTAACCATGTGGGATTATGGATTTGCAATTGTATTGTGCCATACTGCACTGCTCAGTGGACAAGAACCGTTTCTCATATACTATATGGTTATATGAGTACTTTAAAGGTTTATATTTGCCTTTTACCTTCTTCAGAGATAACCTTGGGCCCATCAGAGTAGATGAGGTGCTCAACAGCTTTGACAACACTGGAAATGTCTGTAAGTACTCTTTCCCAGCACATGTACAGTATGCAGATGCATTGAATGTTTTGTGTATCTGTAAACTTCGCTTTTCCATCCCTTCACCATTCATTTTATAAGAAACAACTACCTGTATTTAGACTTACTGACCACTTTTTTAAGGTCTGTCTACCTTAAAGGTTCACTATATACAGATTAAAAAACATTAAAAGCACTAACAGGTGAAGTGAATAACATTGATTACCATGTTACAGTGGCACCTATCAAAGAGTGTGATATATTAAGCATCAAGCGAACAGTCAGTTCTGGAAGTTGGTGTGTTGGAAGCAGGAAAAATGGGTAAGGATATAAGGATTTAAGTGAAAAGGGCCAAGGTTCCCCTCTTCCGGATGCAGACCAAGTTCACCTCCTCCAGGTAATGGTATTCCCTAATGGTAGTGTCTTCATTCAGCAGGATAATGAGCCCTGCCACACTGCAAAAACTGTTCAGGAATGTTCTGAGAAACGTGACAAAAAGTTTGAGTTGTTGGCCTGGTCTCCAAATTCCCCAGATCTTAATTCGATCGAGCATTTGTAGGATGCGCTGGCCAAACTAGTTTGACCATGGAGGCCCCACCTCGCAACTTTTAGGACTTGTGCCAGACACCACAACTCCAGTGGTCAATGCTTTGATGAGTCAGAGCTGTTTTGGTGGCATAAGGTGGTTTTTATGTTATGGCTGATCGGTGTAAAGGTGTGCAATTTTAGACCATATCTGTTGTGAAGCACATTGCACAATTTGTAGGCCAGTTTGTGCCCCATTCACATCAGGGCAGCAGATAGTGGAGTTTTACACATGTCTCTTTCACTGCTTGGTTAAAAGTGCACTTCCCCCCAAAAAATCCTGCCAGGAGCTGCTCAAAAGTCACAAAATGACTATTAAAAAAGATAGCGGACACAAATGGTGTACGAACAGATGAGTTTCTTCATATATTCTTTGCTGATTAATTAAAGAGACCTTGTGTTTTAACACTTTGACCATACTGACGAATTTGATTATAGGGTTGATATTGGTAGAGGGAAGCAGGGAAGGTGTTGGGTGTTGTGGGTTGGGTTCTGCTTCAAGCTGCATGTCCCTAAAGAACCACTGGCAGGCACACTTGAGCAATTAGAGATGTCTAATTTGCTTTACCAATGAGGGGTAGTATGTGCTTAAGATCTTTTTCGAGCTGAATTTACTGAAACTGTCTGCAAAGATCATGCTGGATTATTTGAACCATTTGGTGCCTATGCAGTCAAAGTTACTCTGAGACATTCAAGAACGACTCGAATCAACATAATGCATTTTGTGTTGTATTTTATGATTTGTCTCTAGGGTGCAGCAGTGATTTTCTTTCAATGCTGTTAAAGGGTAATTCCACAGTTTAAAAAAGGTGTTAAAATTGATTGTTGAAATCTGAATAAAGTCATGTGGTTTGATGTGAAATAGGTAATTATAGAGAAACTTACTGACTCACGGTGGTGGTGATGGGAGTCAGAAGTCACAATGTCTGTAACTCAAATCTAACCACTTTATTTACCATCCAAACAGGCCAGTGAACCCCAGTTTTTATATGTAATGTTAAGGATGGTGAAATAGTGGTGAATCTAAGGGAAAAATTGTTTGCTTTGGTTTCTGTTTTGTTCAGTGATGTGCATGGAGCTTGTCACCATGAACAGATTTTAAAAATACATTTAAGGCCAAAAACAATAAGGCACTCTTTCAGCAAGACGTTCATTACCATTTTACCTGAAAAATTGAGGTAGCTTTTAGAGACATTTTGGACACTTTGGATGTCATCTGCTTATCACCACTGTGAACAATTTTAACTCGGTGTATTTCTCTAGAATGGAGCAGTTTACATTAAACAACTCTGAGTGACTTTATTTACATCTTAACCATTAAATTATTACATTAGATTTGATGTTTAAAAAGTTAATCGGCATAACTAGCCGATTTTTTTTTCCGTCTTTGCGCTAGTCTCACAGTCTTGAATGTGACTCTCATGCATTTTTGTACTCTCATAAAATCTAATTAAAGACCAGAGTGTGAATTTTGTGACATTTAAACAGGTTAATAAAACAGATGCTAAGCAAAATCAGCTAGCAGCCGAACAGCATAACAACAGAATGTTTCTCCAAACGGAGTGCTTTATTTGGCTGCACTGAGAACGGGTTTTTAGAGACTGTATGTGTGCTGTAAATATCACAGTTCCACAGGTGTTTTGACATTAAAATGCTGGTCAGTGTAGAAAGCGGGACTAATTAATACACAAATGTTTCTGATTGTTCTAGATTATTGTTTAGTTAAGTGATGAATGTCTGTATCACCTGTCTGAGCTAGAAGAATGCATTGTGCCATGTTTATAAGACAGTAATAACAGCACTAAAAGGCAAAGGAAAACTGTTCACAAAAATAAAAAGTGTAAAGAAAATGATTGTCATAATGAAATCTTACTTAATCAGAACTAATCAACCACTCTGTTGCATTTCAAATGTCAAACATGAAATATGCTATCTTAATATTATGTTTTACTATAAATATAGTTGGTTTTTATATTAGAAATGGATGTTGGAAATCCTGGAAATACACACACTCTCTATCTCGCTTTCTCTCTCTCTCTCCCCCTCACACCCTCACACACACACACACACATTCACACACACACACACACACACTCTCTTTCTCTCTCTCCTTTTGTTTTTGTTTCCAAATGTGAAACACATCAACAAAATGTGACTCAACAGACAGTACAATGTCTTGTTAGAAGAAAGACCCCCAACCGCACGGTGGATTTCAGTTAGCTAGTCGACCCCTCTTTCTGCTATCTCTGCTAACTACCTTGTTCCCTGGTTGGATTAACAAGAGCTGGCAGCATCGCCTCTCTTTGGCCTGCTGCCCCTCTTCAAGGCAGGGTCATCCCTTCTCTTTTCAGGCCTTCCTCTCAACCACCCCTAATTGATCTCACGCATTGGTAGGTCCAAACATCCCCCCCATGTTCTTGTCGGCTCAGCTGGCTTGGTGTATTGTCTGAAGAGGGAGGGGGTGCCCTTCTGTTACCTTTGCTCCATACCGAACTCCAAATCCTCGCCTAAGGATGTGACTAGCCTAAAAGTCTCTGTGTCCTCTGAGGTGCTGAATGTGGATTACTTATCCAAATGTATGGATTAGGGTGATCTGCCTCTTGGGGCTGGGAGGCCTGCTCGTACTGTGGATTTAAGTGCTCTTGTTTCCAGCAGGGATCAAGAGGAACACAATAGGTCTTATCAGAACATGCTGGATGGAGATGAAGAGGTTTTGAGAGCCTTGTTGACCACCAGTATGGACTCAAACACCAGTTTTCCCTTCCTCACGTGTTTGGGTCCGACGTGCATCATATAAAACCATCAAAATGCGGTGTGTGTTTTTAAGGAGAAAAGTTATACCCTGAACTTTGGACCTGTTTCCGTTTCATAACCCACTAAGAGACCTGTTGCCCGTCTTTGCTAATTACTTGTGCCACCGCTGGCATACCCCCACTTGTCTCTGTCCAGGGTCATATGTCGGAGGTTATGACTCTGTGTGTTGGAGTGAGGAGTTAAGGAGACTCCCTGCTGAAGTGGCCGAAACCCGATCACATGACAAGAGGCTGGACATCGTAGAGGAGAATCTGTAGAGAAGAGTCCATTGATCTCCACTCACAGTGTTGTTCTGGCCTGGCAAAACCCATCCTGTGAGCTCTCCATAAATGCTCTTAATGAGTAACTCTTTATGATTGTGCAGTTGGTCGTATTGCGGTGTGGGTTTCAAGGCTAAATTCAGCTGCTCAGGATTAAGAATTTCCCCTTATTGCAAATGTGTCTGTTCTCCAAGATGATTTGGTGTCAGAAACTTGCTTTTTTGGTTTTGCAATGAAGCTACAAGCTAACAAGCAATGGAAACATATGTATTAAATAACAGTGTAAGTTACAGGCCTGATGAGTTGTTAAGTTCGGTTTGCTTGTGGATTCTGATACTGTATGACACACGACAAAATGCAGTTATGTCACGCAGGTACAAAGAGTAGCAATAGCCATCTGGAAGCCTGAGGTTCTGCCCACCAGTTTTTTTTGATAGAAAACAATATGCCATACAGTGTCACATAAAACACATACAAGCAAATATATATGTTAAATTGCATAAAGGACAATTCCATAAAGTTTTCAGCATAAGTAAAACATTAAAGTCATTCTATGTTATATGACATGAAATGCTCAGAGAAAGAGAACTGTGATAGGAACAGATGTCCAAAGCTATTATTACCCCTTAAAACTACTTCACCGAATGTTATTACATGGATGTGCTGCCTGATACCTGAGACTTTGTTTTACAGTAGTTTTGCAGTAAGTAACTTTGTATATGCATGGCAAAACAGTACTCAAAACTTTTTTTTTCTAGCTTCACAACTATGTTTCTTCATAACATTAAATACAAAAGCTTAGAGGATAAATAAAAGAAAATGACTATATGTATGCTGTAGACATGGCTCCTCTGGTTCCTATCACCACCCTGTAAAGAAATCTGAGCTTGTTTGTTTCTCTACAATCTATTTGCATCTCAAGGATTGAACTGTGCAGAATTTTTCCCTTTTCATATTTCTCTGTAACAACATGAAAGTGTGGGATGCCTTAGGCTGGCAGTTACACACCATATTTGACTGCAGATGTGAGCTATCTTAAGCACCAAACATCTCAGTCTCAAGCGGCGGCAAGGGGGAAATTGTGTTGATTTTATTTTTTTCCCTCAAATATTGCTTTAACCACAAGAGGTGCTACAGCACCATCTGTGCATTAGCTATTAGTGAACCTCCTGTGGTGTGCGTGCGTGTGTGTGTGTTTGTGGGATGTGTTACACACCCATATTTGTTTATGCGGATGTTTGTATGCCTCCTGTGGTCTCCCCTTACACCCCTGTCTCCCTCTCTCTGCTTAGGCAATTATGCAGATTTAGGCCCCCAGAATGCTAATTGCCTTGAGTGAGACAATGGCTGTCCAGCGAGGCCTGGTTAGCCCTCTGGAGCCTTGGGGTCCGCTGTTCTGACTCTGTGTAGCTCTTCACTCGTGTACTGGTAATGCTTAATTAACACTTCTCCCCACTGCTGTTTATCTGGCGGCTTGCTGACCAGACTCTCACATGCAAACGGCCGGTCCAGCGTGCACGCAGATGGGTTGGGGTCAAAGTGCAAAGCTCCTGATCTCATCATAAGCAATGAGAGTGGCTTAAATGAGTCAGATGCTTTAATGGTGAAAATTTCAGCATTGCAGGGTCATTAGTCACAATGTGAACTGCTTTGTGGGTCAGTCCACCTCAAATGATCACATTTTAGAGAAAGTTCCCAACCGACTCCCTCAAATTTGCTTAATACTTTCAGGAAATAATGGCATTTTGCCTAATAGCTAGTGTGCTATAGACTTATATCTTCATTAGTAATGCATGTCAGTTAACTAATATACCAAATATATGCAAGTAACATTTATGTGGTCGTGATGAAACATCAACTAGGGGAGAGGAGATCTCTTAGGTTCTGCTGATTAATGTCATGAACATTATTTAGTACACCACTTACATCAACTATCAAGGAAAATGCTTTTCCATCTATCGTGGAAAAGCAAATCACTAATGATTTCCCAGCATTTTCTGGCGCTGTAGTTTGTCAAAATGCCTGATTTGTAGAATTTGACAGAATATAGATTAGCTGATTATTTAAAAATAAAATATGTAATCGCCAGGTTTTATGTTTTTGTCATGTTTTATCTAATAAACTCAGAGAAATGATTGATTGCATTTTAAAGATACTAATTATATTAATAACAATGAATGAAGTTACAAGTGCAAGAGTTTGCATACTATCCATTGGGTAAAATGGCAGTATCTCCAGAAAGAATGAGTCATCAGTTACCAGGAGGCCATCTGTGGTTCACATTGTTTGACCCCTATATTATAATGACTGAATGTAAGATAATACGCGTATATTATATGAACCACGTAATAGTTGTAAGAATGAGAAAAGAGGGGGGCACGAACCTGAGGAGTCACCTGTGGTGCCTGACCGAGAACTACTGCAGCGGTGGTGAGAGGAGTTTTAAGGAAATTAAATAACAAAATTAGACTTTGCAGAGGCATTGTTCGTGGCTCTAATACCCTGGTAATTACAGACATACTTCAGTGGTCCGGTCACTCTCTTTCCCCTGTTTCAAAGATCCCTTCGAGTCAGGAATTAGGGGAGAGAGAGAGAGAGAGATAGGGTGGAGGCGAGAGAAAAAGATTGCAGGGGAAGAAATAACAGCCTAGAATTCACCCTGCAGTGTTGAGTGATTATTGGATTTTACTGCTCCCCTTCATTTCCTCCTCATTTTTGGATTTCAATAAACCCCTCTCTCCTTTGCCCAAGGCTATATGTCACTGCGTTAAATATTCCAAGACCTTCTCAGTACTGAAGGAAATGTAGATACTAGAAGGAAATGTAACCTTTGTGTATGCGTATATATAATATATTTTCAATTCACCCCTCAGCTGAGTGCAGGGTTTTATTTGTGATAGGGGTGAAAAACACAGTGAATTTATAAATATTGTTGTTATAAATAATGGAAGTTTATAAATAATACACATTGTTATAAATAATAATCAGTATTATTATCTTCTGTTCTCTACTTAAGATGCCTGTCTCTAGTCTGTGTTGTGTTGAGCAGTGGTTGAAGAGGGAGGAGGAAATGTTTTGCTTCTGTGTAACTTTGGGAACTGTTTTTATATACAGGTTCAGCTTAATTTCTTTCTGTGCGTTTACTGTTACAGAGAAGTTTAAATGGTATGAAAACTAATACACCAATCAGCCATAACATTTAAACCACCTACCGAGGGCAGCTGGTGGCCTGGTGGTTAGGGAGTTGCCCCTGCGATCAGAAGGTCATGGGTTCAAATCTCAGGACTACTAGTGGCACCACTGTGGTACCCTTGAGTAAGGTACCGTCCCCACACACTGCTCCCTAAGTGCTGCGCCGGTGGCTGCCCACTGCTTTATTTGGTGAATGGGTTAAATGCAGAGAAAGAATTTCACAGTGTTCACACTGTGTGCTGTGCTATGGTGTGTTCATGCGTGACTATAAGAGGCATGTTACCTTTACTTTACTTTACTTTACTTTAATACTGTGTAGGCCCCCTCGTGCTGCCAAAACAGCTCTGACCTGTTGAGGCTTGGACCTCTGAAGGTGTGCTGTGGTATCTGCACCACATTAGCAGCAGATCCTGTAAGTCCTGTAAGTTGTGAAGTGAGGTCTGAATGGATCGGACTAGTTTGTCCAGCACATCCCATAGATGCACGATTGCACTGAAATCTGGAGAAGTCCTTATAGCACTACTGAACAATTTTTTGCATTATCCTGCTGAAAGAGGACACTACCATTAGAGGAGGGGTGTACTTGGTCTGCAACAACATTTAGGTAGGCGGTACTTGTCAAAGTAACATCCACTTGAATGCTGGGACCCAAGATTTCCCTGCAAAACATTACCCAGGGTATCACATGGCCTCTGCAAGTGGCCATTAACATGATGTAAAAGAAAACATGATTCATCGAACCAATTCACCTTTATATCCTTAAGCTTGCCTATTTTCCTGTTTCCAACACATCAACATCAAGAAGTGACTGTTCACTTGCTGCCTAATATATGCCACCCCTTGACAGGTGCCACTGTAACAAGATAATCAGTGTTATTCACTTCACCTGTCAGTGGTTTTAATGTTGTAGCTGATCAGTATTTCTAATGCTTCATACTTAAGCCTTTGGGATTTAATGACATGCCGATACTATAATTGTAGGCTGATGCCAATGTCCAAATTTTTAATGTATAAATCTGCTGATACAGATGCCAGAACGTAACATTTATATTCAGGACTACATGACAAACAACCTGAATTAGCATTACATAAAAAGTATTTAAAAAAATAAATATGTATAGTTTATTTCTGTGTTGTTACAAATGCCATACAATGATTAATCATACAATTTATTACAGTAGCCCAGCAATGCCCAAAAGTGCTGCTCTTTACAAAGACAATAAAGACATAAAGACCTTTTTTTTATTATTGTCAGATCTAAACATCTGCCCAGTGCCACAAATTTTATTTGAAAACATCTTCTTTATCTGCCCATAATGATGTGATCATGATCTCATCCTGCATCCCTAGTAATGTTTTCGAATTGGTGTCAGAAAACAGAAAACATGAATATTCAAAACAGCGTATAGGAATTTAAAGCTGTATTGCCTATACCCCCCTTGCTCTGTTCTGAGGGTCTCTAATTTGCTGTCATTTGTGGAAAACACTGCCATTTATGAAGACTAGGCATAGTGAATTCTAGAAGTTTGTGGTTTGGGGGATTTGTTTTGTTAGTTCAACAAGCTTTGGAAAAGTTTTTACAATGTCATTAATTAGAGATCTGTAGAATCAAGACATTGTAACACATACAATTTAAAAAATGGATAAAATCTTGACTTCAGCATTGAAAATTGTATCAGGCCTGAAAATGCCTATGTTTGCCTAAACTTAAAGAGTTTTGGCTGTTTTACTTTATTACAGTGTTTCGTACTTTGGCATTCCGTAGAACAACTGCAGTTACCGAGGACAGAAACAGTTTAAGAATTATAAAAGTTGCAAAGTCTGAGTGAAAGCTCACTAATTGAAAATTAGATTAGCACACTGACAAGGAAGCTGTTGTTGATGTCCTACAATGGTTTTAGAGGGCAACTGTGTGTGCCCTGATGCGTGTGTGTGTGTGTGTCTGACTGTGTTTCTGTGCCATTAGAGGGATAAGTGATTAACGCTCTGTAGCTAATTTGTCTCTCGTTGCTCTGCATCCATCAGAGTGCATCTCTTTGTTGTCCCATTGGTGGGCTGACGGACTCCCCCCAAAGCTTCCGCTCACCGACCCCCCCCCCCTTGGCTCATCCCCCCTGTAGCCGAGCCCCTGTTTGCCTAGCAACCATGCGAGCTTTCCTGCAGCCTTAATGTACTTGATGATGTTTTAAAACAAATAGATCATTTATCTGATTAGCGTCTTGGTGGAGAATGAGGCTTGTAAATGGCCACCTCCCACTCAGAGCTTGGGCAGCACTCCAAAAACCTGACACCACGTGAAGGGTGTGTGTGTGTGTGTGTGTGTGTGTGCGCGTGTGTTGTGTGTGTATGAGTGGGAGTTTGTTTTAAAGGGATTGGGGGTGGATGGTCGTCTGCCAACTGTTCTGTGTGTGTTTCTGTGAATGCTTCTTTCGGGGTGTGAATGTGTGTGCACACACCTTAGTGGCCAATCTGTGTTTTTGTGCAGACTAATTAGTCTGCTGGTGGTTTGTGGTGCTGTGTAGCTTTGTGAGGTGTTAAGGTGGGAGTGCTCTGTTTACAGCGTGTGAGAAAATTGGTAACAATCGGTTAAGAACTATATAAACTCCGCAGGAAAAAAAGATCGCCACTGAACTGAATTAGTAATGAACAAAAATTCTGCATGTAGCAAGATTTTACCTCCCTGCACAAATTTTTCTCAGTCAGGTGTGTTCTGATATACCTATGAAAGATTGTGGTGTTTCTTTTTGCTGATTTTTGCCCCTCTCCCAACTCAATTCTATTCCATATCTTATTAATTAAAAATGCAATTTTGATGCTTTTTAAAAAATTGTTTTTACTTTTTTTGCTGTTTGTACATATCATGTATTTTTATGGCTGCTCACAGTTTATTTACAATGAATTTATTTCGTTGACAATTTATTTAATTTATTGAATCATTTCTATTACATTTTTGCGAATGTACTACGTAGCCATTGTTAAAATTTTAAAAATGTACTGTCCATTCCTTAGTTCATGTAGTCCATATATGAAAACTGAGCTGTATTATGTTTGTGAAAACCAACAAATTCACTTGCATCTACCTATACAACCTACAGCGGTTTAGCTTTGCCCATTTGTCATGAAGTCATAAGGGATGTTTCTGGCTAGACTGATTACAATACAGCACAATACAGAGAAGCCAATCAGAGTAGAGTTCATTATATATATATAATATACTACAGGCCAGAAGTTTGGGTCATCCCTCTGATTTAAAAAAAAACAAAAAAAACAAAACATGATGTGCGGGTCTTTCCAAATGTTATCACAAGAACACATTTATTACATTGCTTCATCAACATAACCACCCCTTGCCTTTATGCGGCATCCTTTCCAGTACAGTTTGGATATAACTTGTGTCCAAACCCTCCCAGCACCTTTTTTACGCGTGCAGACAGATCTGTCTCATTTCTTGGACGCTTATTTTGATCTGACTCATCCCATGCAGCTCAATGGGAGAAAGATCTGGAGACTGGGGAGGCCAGGACAGAGTTCTCATAACGTTTGGCTTTTTTTGGACTGAATATAATGTTGACCCAATTTTGAAGAGTGTTTGGGATCATTACACTGTTGAAGAATGAAATTTTATCCAATGTTACATATACCAGAAGGAATTGTGTGATGTTGAAAAAGTGAGTGATACTTTTCTTTTTTCATGATCCAACACAAAGTGAATGTCAATGCACTAAAGACAGACCTGATGTGTCTCTTCAAAACCAATAGTTTGAGCCTTTTGCTAGAGACTATAAAATACTGAAAACCAGTCAGTTACATTTGTTTAAGTATTTCTAATGTTGTCTTGTAATGCAATTTTGAAAAAGCAGTGTATTTAAAAAAGGGTGGACCCTTTTGGTCTGGTGTGTGTGTGTGTGTGTGTGTGTGTGTGTGTGTGTGTGTGTGTGTGTGTGTGTGTGTGTGTGTGTGTGTGTGTATAAATCACTCTTAAAGACACAGTAACAAAAACAGCCTGTTTGATTATAAGGAATAAAGAGAGATTGGAAAATGATCATGTAAAATATAATAATGACACACGAATGTTGTAAGTGCACTCCAGGGCAAAAATAAAATACAAGAAAAATGTAGGTTATGTGCCCTTTCATGGGCCATTGCCTGTTTAAATAACATGATTTTTAAAAAGTGCTACATTTAAAGCAAGAGCCACCTGATGATTTAGTATGAGTCCTGTATAATTATTCTACAATATTTTGATACAGGTGTAACAGCATCATTCAATTACTTCACAAGTTCCCTTACCTGCCTTACAGCATTTACATAATAAAGCACAGATTGGCAAAATCAAAATAAAATGGCTGATTGTGTGTTTGGAGGGAAAATCTGTTGAATACAGTCTTGGTTTGTTCCAATCATACACCCCTGCTCTTAAAAACTTTATCTCCTTTGAACATTTTCAGGGATGTTTGAATTGTACTTTTTCTAATTCAGTTGAGTGAATAAGTCTTGTTTAAATACTTGAAAGGTCTGAGTGCTGACCGTGCAACAAACATACACCAAAATGCATGAGGAAAAATGCGTTATTCCCAGATGTTCTTTTAGTTTTGCAGCTTTTGCAAAGAAAAATGGCAAGATATAAATTGATTTTTAGAATCGGCCAAGATTTTACTGGCAGATTTGTGCTCCAAACCTACAGCCAAATTTTATTTTGCTTTTGGCCAATCTTTGAGCCGGTGCATTTGAATGGTTGGGCGTGTATGAAAGAGCAAATAATGTTATTCATGTTGTGCGTTTGGCTAATCGAGAGTCCTAGAAATGTTGTAGTGTGTTTCATGTGTTCATTTAGCCCACACAGAGTCAGCTTTGGGTTAGAGACAAATAGCTGAGAAAAATCGGCCAAATTCAGCCAACCAGCTGAAAACTGGTGCATCCCTGTTGATATATTAAGATATTGCAAACTTGGCAATGAAAGAAATGTTATTGGTGATGCCTCCAAATGTGTGATGGCCAGATGACTTTGGAAGCCGTGTAATTGTGTTAGGTCTGCATCTGTTATGTTACTGACTATTGACATCCACCCCTCTCCAAAGCCCATCCCATCCTTTAGGAATACGACAAGACACGATGATGTCTTGTTTAAGTGAATGTCGCCCCTTGTTCAGAGGATTCACTGTGGGTAGACGTCCACAAATACTTGTCTCGTCTCTTTACAACTTACGAAAGAAGCAGTAGGGTTTGCCATGTGAGTAGGGTTTTTCAGTGTACATCTTCATTCATCATTTGTCTTTTAGTTTTGTATCTTTGGTTTCTCCACCTTCACTTTCCCTGAACCTAGAAGCTATTTTCGGTGGTGCTGTAAGGTCATAGCTGGTTGGCCCAGTGCTGACTGACCCCGTGTCTCTGGGACAGCTGATCCGAGGGGTCCCAGGAGCCCCCCCCTTCATCCACCTCCCCTCCTTTGTGTTTGGCCAGCCAGCCCGAAAGCCGGGGGCCTGCTCGGCTCCTGGAGAGCGCTGGCTCAGAGAAAGGGGAGCGAAGAAAAGGAGAGAAGTAATTACGTCCAGTCATTGAGTTCTGAAGATCCCCCCCGCATTTCCCCCCACACATCAGCACCACCGCTACCCTACTCCACCCAGGTTCATTAGGGGGGCCCTGATCTGGCGACAAAATGCCGGCCATTTGGAACGAAAGGAGCAGGAATGTTTGGGAGGAATATGACACCTCCGGATCCCCGTGCTAGCAAGAACAGAAAGATTAAGAAGCTTCCAGCTCAGGCTGCTGGGTTATTTGTGTGTGTGTGTGTGTGTGTGTGTGTGTGTGTGTGTGTGTGTGTGTGTGTGTGTGTGTGTGTGTGTGTG
>JBBPCZ010000156.1:11582558-11594437 GCA_037974445.1 Brycinus macrolepidotus | reverse complement strand
GGTGTCTGTGTGTTTACTGGTGGTTAAAATTGAAGGTCTTCTCGTTGCAGGACAACTTTTTTGCGAGTGAAACTGCAGTTTTTTTCCTTGTTTCTGTGAAGTGTGAACCCCAAGAAAAAACCTAACATCATTCCCTGCATTGGTGAATGTTTTACTAATCCCCCCCCCCCCATGGGGGGACATACATGGGGGTGATTGCATGCAATCAGATACACCTTGCTCAATTCCAAAGTTAAAACTTCCTGTCACAAGGTGTTCTTGTGGATCTCAGGGTGGTACTGAGAGTAGGAGTGTTCTGTGGAGGCTGAGGGGAAGCAACTGTTCATGAAGTGGCTTGTTTTGGTCATCAAGAGTGTGTATCGTCTGTTGGATGGAAAGGGCGGAAATCCGTAAGTCCGTTTGAGATGGAATTGGCAGCACTAGGTGTGCCGAAAAAGAGCAGTCAGAGGTACTTGATGTACTTGGACAGAGCAATCAAGAAAACACCAGAACTTCTGTAAACCCTTTTACCTTTTGCCACACTGAATATCTCAAATATGTGTTTCCCTCTCTCTCAAATTTATTCCCCAATATCATTATTTCATTCTCTTTTTTTGGGGTAAAATATATGTTTAATGACATATATTCTACCCGGTAGAGCACCGGACACTGAATGAAGAGAATCAGAAGAGTACAGGTTCGAATTCACGTTATGAGAAATTTTGGTGGTTGGTTAGTGTAGTGGAAAACATTGCTGCCTTTCAAGCAGGAGAGTGGAGTTTGATTCCTACGCTGGGCGACACACCACACTGTACCAATAAGAGTCCTTGGGCAAGACTTCCAACACTGCATTCGCCTACATCTGTGATACACAAAAAATTGTAAGCTGCTTTGAAAGAAAAATGGTTTCCAAATTATATAAATGATTTAAATGAACTGAAAATGGGGGCTAAAGTTTAGTTGTGGTTCCATCAGGTTTTGTGCTTCATTCTAATGAAGGTACAATATGTTTTGGCAAAATTGTACTCTAATTTACTCAGTTTTACAGTGGGTGAACCAATATCTGTTTTCTGGCCAAAGTTTGCTTCTTTCGATTAGAATTGGAGCTTCAAGGCTAATACCACTTCAAGTCCCAAGTACTCACCAAGATATATACTGAAAACGTCTATCAGCCCCCTCAAACCACTTTCAGCTCTTTATCACAGACATGTCTATGTGGTTTCAGACACTGTATGAATGACTTGCTATGAGCGATAAAAAATGAACAAAATTTCACCATGTAGCTGAACGCTGTGCGCAGATGTTTTATGCAACAGGGTCTGTTTTCACAAACAGCCTCAGGATTAGGTGTGCTGATATAGAATAATTTTTTCTGGCAATGAAAATTTGGAGTAATCTGATCTGAGATCAGTTCTTTCCAGGCCTGGCGTTGTCTGAAAGGGCTGTCAATAGCGATGAAGTTTTGTTCATCTTTACAGTTCACAATAAAGTCATACTGTGTTCTATACTTTGGCTGATCGACTAGGGGTAAGTGAAATGCAACACTTTCATATCACTGATAATGTGATGATATACAGCTGAAAAATATTTACAGTGTCCAATCACGCTTTACTGTACTAGCATTTGTCGAGGCCCAATAATAGCAAATCCTACCTATGGGATGTAGTGAAGGTGCTTAATTGTGGGCAAATCTGGGGTGCAGAACAGGTGTTCTATACAACTGCAAGTATTATACCATTAATACATCGCAGTGTGAGCGTGAGCATGTGCCCATTAATGAAAAAAAAGAAGGAGAGGAAAAAAAAAACTCTCCTCTCCATTCTCCTGACAGAATGATTCTCTTGCTCTGACGGGGGGTTAAATCCCCATGCATTAGCTGAGACAAATTAATGAAATAATACAACACTGAGTAAATCAGAAAATTTGCTGTGCAAATGTGAAAGCCTCCCCCTGCTAGCTTTTCCCCTCAAACGACTTGGCCAAGGGCGGAACAATGGCTGACACTCAGTAGAGACAAAGCATTTCATCAGTGGGGTTAGATCAGACAAGGCCTGTCAGTAAGCCCACAAAAAGCTGCTACAATAGTCTGCTAATCTCCTAATCCACCCAAATTATGTCCAACACCTTTCGATGATGATTGCACAGCTGGAGAGGAATTATAATCTCTTGATGAGTTTTGACCAGGGCTCACCAGACTTTTGTTCATGTGGTGCAGAATGTAGCTGTTTGATAGTCTGGGTTAGTGCATGCGAATTAGTGAGGGGCAATATTAGAAAATACCACATTCACACATTTCAGCGTCATTCCAATAATTAGGAAACAGTTTTCACACTACGGCCAAATTTTCACACAGTAACTCCAAATACAAGCAGAACCTCCCCAGCACCAAACTACACAAGGTCTGTTTTTCTACAGCCTTGCATTCAAATAATGTTAATGTTTTCTATATAATAGTTGGTTTTCCAAATGTTTTTCTTTGCACATTTTGTTTTGCTCTTCATCAAAAGGAACTTTCATAATCTTTCATAAGCTATTCATAATCACCCTAAATCCACTGTATGTCACATGACGCTACCATGCATTTTTCTGAAACACCAAACATGCAATACTGTGAAATGTATCGGCATGCTCATAGGAGAGCACTAATTATCTGACTTACCTGTACAACCCTTCCCTGCATGCTCACACCTGGCAACAAAAGCTGAAAGACAGAAGACATTCATTTGAATGAGAGCCAGCAGTGGATGTGACAGAATGGTAGCGGTCAGAGCAACACCATCTCTCCTCAACTTTTTGAAAATGAGCTGTGTGATAATAGCCAATTAGGAATGACTTCTCATGTCTCTTGGAGCATGCTGCAATGACCTTGAATTCCAATGAAGATTTGGGAACTTTTCCCTGTAGAGGGAAGCCATTGTAGCAGAGTCTGAATGCCCTGCTGCATGGAATGTACTGGAATCTCAATAAAAATGGTCCTTAGATTTTATAATAATGACCACGACAATGGTGTTTTAGCAAAGAGATTTCACTTTAGAGAAGTGATGCTATAGCCTCACTTATAAAGGAGCAGGTAGGCAGGAAGCAAGCTCGCTATCAGCGCTTGTTTTGAGCTTGCTTCCTGCCTGCTCTTGGCTCAAAACACCCACCAGTGACCAATCAAGGGCAGCCTAAGCAACACTGAGGGATTTTATTGTAAGTATTTTTTTCAGCCTCTTGGGAGATTGCAAGTTCAAACCTCAGCAATGTCTCAGGAGTCCAAGAGGGCATTCTCTCTGGGTGTGTGGTGCTCAGTGTAATGCTAGTCAGCATGGGTGTTTGTCATTCATTTGACTTGAATGAAGCATGTGCTACCCTTCACCGTTAGTAATATTGTATGTTTGTGAGAGTGCTAGCCAGCAGATGGACCTGAACATGAAAAAAAAGGGGACAGAATTGGGAAAAATGCAAAAAGTTTTTTTTTTTTTTCCTGTTACAGTTACTATTCATTACCAGACCTAGCACTTCCACACAATGCCCTGATTTTTCTAGCACAGGCACTGCTATCACAGCTCTCATCCTTGGCTTATTAGAGACAACAATAACGGCGACAGCCACTATATTGCATTCGTTCAAAGTTCTACATCCCTTTATATCCAGTGTCACCTGTACTGTTGTACAGAAGTGGCAAGCCTTTATGTCTTCATGTGACCTTCTCTGCTGTCTGTGTGCAGTGTCTGTCTCATAGAACGCATTGTTCCTTGCCTCAAAGAAGCAACAAACAGCAAAAACCACAGGCCACACAGGCCTATCACTCACTGGCCCTCAAAGAGCAATCTCTGAATCTTACTCATCTTCATTGCACCCAAACAAAACTCGAAAAAAAAGAGTCAAACCATCTCAAAATGAGCGAGAATGCAGGACAATGAGAGGACACTTCAGTAGCGCAGCTGCAAGCTGACGTGTGAACTAAGAGGGTAGACGCTGGACTTTAATTTGAGGCTATCAGATAGGAGCGCGAGGGGAATTAAAATGGCGACTTCACAGGGCTGGAGGGGGGCACGGCACGATAGGGTGGTGATCCCAACACTCACCCGGTGGAGGAGGACCGACCCCGGATGAAAGACGACCATGTCACTGCGAGCAGCGTTCTGATACAGTGATCAGAGAGAGGGAGAGGATAAAGATGGGCATTTGCATCTCGGGGTTCACATGCAGTGAAATGACCTCCACTATAATTGAAACCCACAGCGAACTGAAGATGGAGGCTGGCCAGTTCTTAGCTTGTCTGCAACAACAACAGATAAAACCATGTGAGCGACTGAATACAGGGATACAGCACCTGTCAAACGTTCATGGACGACTAAGTTCGGTTTGCAGTGACTTAAATTATCTTGAGGAAAATAACATTCACATGTAAATATTTGTTAGGTTTGAGTGCATTTGGGAACCATGTAATACTGGAAACAGGCTGAAACACAAACCACAAAGTAAAGAGAATGCACAAAAAGTAAAGAAATAATGATCGTTTCAACACGTGCTTTTAACCACTGTTTGGAAAAGGAAACTGTCAAATCATTATTTAGGAAGAAAACTTATTAGAAAATAGGTTGAAACTTGTTTTAGGTTTTTCCTTTCCTTCATCAAGTTATGAATAATGTGACATTTCAGGTGTTCACAGTTGTTTCCACTGTCAGCTTTGGTAAATCAGTAAAGGTGTTTCATTACAATAATCCTCCCATAGTTTTTATGCATTTTGGGAGGGGAGCTAAGAGCAGCAACAACCCCTTTCATGTTATTATGGCACTAAAGGGCCTCGGCATCTCTTAAGCAAATTATTACCACCATTTTTAACATCCAAATAGGGTTTGTAAAGATGCAAAGTGTTTTAAAAGCTTTATCTTATTTGTTTATATGTACACACTGCCTGCCTGCATAGGCATGAACTGGTGTGCACGATTATGTGGTGGTTGTGCGTGTGTGCGTATGTGTGCGTGCGCATGTTGGCTTGCCACAGTGCACTCATCCTCACAGGTGGACTGTGCTTGTCATGCTGCTGCCTGATGTCTGCCTATTTCAGAGCGTACAATAGAGAGCTGAAATGCTTTCAGTGTGTGTGTATGACCCTGGCCAGTTCCGTACCACCACCTCCATCTCCACTGCTGATTGGGCTGCTTTCAGGGCGTGAGATTGGGGAGAGCGCGAGTGCTTTTCTCCTTGCGCTGTTTCCACACACTCCTTTCTCTGTGCAAAATGAGCGGCAGTGGAGGGAAAGACCCCATCCATTCTGCCGCTGGCCCCTGCCAGACCTTCTGCTGACCCCTTGGACCCGCACCCATTTACCAAAGCTGTACTTCTATTCATATGGCCATAATTGGCCAGCATTGGTTAGCTGGTCTTGCAGCAGAGGGGCAATGAGGGTCGCAAGGCTTTTTTTTTTTTTTTTTTTTTTTTTTTTTTTGGAAGTACTGTATGTGCAACTTTGTGTCATCTCACACACACACACACACACACACACACACACACACACACACAAGTACTACACACACGTGCATAATCAGCAGGGCTTTGTTGGCCTATCTATGCATTGCTTTACTCACACATACCCGCACACACAAACAGGACCTAGAGCTTTGGATTCTGCAGCTGCCGGATTGTGCAACTTATCAGTCCACCTTGCAAAAGGCAATAGGGTGATAACACTTGGGTAAGAAACTGTGTGTGTGGGTGTGTGTCTCCTGCTATGTTTGTATCCATGCACATATAGAAGGGGCGGTCTGAGAGGAAGGAGTTGAGAGGGCTGTGAGTCTGCCTTCTTTGTTTAGGCTGTGTGCCTCTTATGAGTGTTATATAGGCTATGGAGGATTGAATGTAACCTCTTAAAGCCCCGCTTTCATGATCATAATGCAAACAGAAATAAAGTGTGATATCACAGCTTTAGCATATGGGGGTGGGGGTTGGCAGGTATATACTGCACAGGCAATGCGGTCTTTAAAATATACAGCAGTACCCAATCAAATCAATTCTTCTCATTCCTCTTAAAAACCACTGCTCACGAGCAGCTCAGCATGGCAAAATTTTCATAATGGCAGGGGCAGTGGAACACAGCAAAGACATACTGTAAAAATTGCCACTTGTTATTAAATATTTCAATTTTGTTAGACGTTCCACTAGTTCTATGGATTATATAATGTTCCATATATTATAATGTGTCAGCTGACTGGTTTAAATACAGCCACATCTGAATTTGTTCTTATTTCTCAGTATTTCTTTTTTGTCATTTAGAGCACTAAGAGTGGGTCTCGGAAGGCATTTTGTGTTTTCGAGTGTAAGAATAGAATCCTTCCCCTGTGTTACACCACTAAGCTGTGCTTGCGCCTGTGTGAAAATAGACCAAGGGTTCAAATGTGGGCCCACTCTCAAAACCACATACATGAGAAAAGCAAGTATTCAGGAATTATGAAGCTCCAACAAAAATCTTTAGGATGAAATGGAGTGTCATCTGTCAACCAAATTTCCAACAGTACCTGACCCCACTAATGTTCTAGTTTAAGGCCTTCCCAGAAGAGGAAAGGCTGAGGGAGACAACGTCCCTGTTAATACACTTGATTTCAGAAGAAGTCTAGGATGAGCAGGGGACCACAAACCTTTGGACATTTGCTTTATCTTATATGTATTCCTTTCATCGTAGTTACTGAATAATTATTATTAAGACTAATCACTTGTTTTCCTTTATCTGATCTTCATTTTTGCATGTGTAAAATTGTGTGTTTGTGTGTGTGTGTGTTAGATTTGGTTCACAGCACATCTTAGTTTAATATCTAATGGATAGAGAGATGTCATTTAAAAACTCCCCCACACGCGCTAAGTATTGCTGTGGAAAAAAGGGTTAGCCTGTTTTTCAGTAATGCTAGCATGCTAATGCTAGTTAATTTCTCTGGCACTTCTTATAAATTGGGACACAGACAGTATGGTACACTCTGGAGCCCTCTGGCCCCTCCTTCTGAGTGTAATGTCCCAGTAAGGTCAGTGAGAGGTGAGGCTCAGGACCCTGTACTGCCCCTTACACTTCTGACTGTGCCCTCATGCCCTCGTACCCCTACGCCCCGTCATACTCTCTAGCCCCCTCCTTTCCTCAGACCCACTGCCTTCATTACACTGCTAATGATGTGTTTACACCCCTGTGTGTTATTAAAGGCTAACCTCGGAGCACTAATGACTGGGGCTCACTTACACACACACACACACACACACACACTCTCTCTCACACACACACACACACACACACACACACACACACAGAAACCACCACTGTCATGGGAGGAGAAGCAAAGGCCTGGAAATACTGATGTTTCAAAATTCCCATATACATACTATATATTCCCATGAATCAGTACATGACATGCATGCAAAGAGTATGGGGAGGTTCCAGTTATTCTTTGACACAGATAAAAGAAAGAGACATGAATGGAAAGGACACAAGCTTTGCTATGGTGAGAACTGAGATGCATGAGAATGAGGGGGTTAATAGTTATGCAGTCAGATAATGTGTCTATTGTAATGAAAACAGTTGGGAAAAACAAAAATCAGTTTCAACAGCAACAACAACAACAACAACAACAGCAGAATTGGAATGTTTTGTCAAAATAGGTTTGAAAATCACTACTTCCACACTTTATACTGTATTGTGTGCCTTCTATAACCTTTCTAATTCACCACGACTCTTTCTAATTTAGAATATCCTCGATAACATATCCTGTTTAGTATAACCATACCAGTGTTTCCTCTACCATTAAATAGGTAAGCAACAGGATAACACTGATATCCTAGCATGCAGTTTTCATACGACATATTAGTTTTAACGTATACACTCGTTTCCAGCCAAAATATACGTTTCAAACTGTTTTCAAATGTAAAGAACCACTAAATTCAGATACCAAGTCTGGCATGAAGCCAGTCATCAAAGTGTGGCAAGCTTGGTTTTGCCAGAGGAGCAGCATCTAGCTCAGGTCTTCTAGTGCATAGTCACACTGGGCTTTAATAACAGAAAGTCTTGGTCCTTACAGAAACAGAAAGTCCTCTGCAAATTGAAATATTAGTTTGGAGTTTTTTTTATTTTTTAATGTGGTGCCCCTGAGCAGGGGCAATTAAAAGACGTAATTCTCGCATGGTGTTTCCATCACCTAATACAAGAAAACCAGCTTGAGCGCCTCCTTCTGGATGTTTACAAATGTAAGCAATCAACTTTCTATAGCATTCTCCTATAGCAAAGCCTAATGAGCAGGTCACAACTGCATTTCTTGGAAATAAATGTGTTCCCAACCTTTTGCAACCCACAGCCTACACAGCTCCCCACAAAAGGTTCTGTGGCCCACAAGAAAATTTATTGACCATATTGTTTAAAATGCAAAGAAATAACACAATATCCAGCTGCCTATCTAACATTTTTCTTTGTCTACCAATGTATTTGAGATGGACAATGGACTTGCTCTGCCAATGTAAATATAACTTGGTAGCTATGTCAGTTATGTCATCATGCATCTTGCCAGACCAGCCAACATGTGCAACCTAAACATGATGTTTCGTTTTTGCAAATGATAGCAGTATTTGTCATATTTAAAGTTACGTTTGGTTAAATGCATTTTTAAATAAAGAGAAGAAGACCTCACCTACACCCAGCAGTACCACCACTACCCACTGGGGGGGCTGATGTACCTGGAATATTACCACACAAAGTAATTTTGTGAGGTGATACTACTCCAGTTTTACATGTCTGATGACAAGACATATGTGCAATAACACAGTAGGCTTTGAAGGATCTACCACCCAACCTGAAAAAAATATATACAGTGGAAAATTTGCATAGGATATCCGCTTTTGTGAATCATTAAACTAGACTGATGGTGCTTTGTTTGATGGCACTGGTAGTGATTGTTTGGTAGATGGACACCATGAGGGGGTATCATATGCAATGTCCTTGGATACTGAGTGTTGCTTGTGCTTCTCACTCACTGCTTGGTGTATCTGTGCATTTGAGAGTGAGCAAATGACCACTCACAAATGTGCGTGTGTGCGTGCATGTGTGTGTGCATTCATGTCACTTTATAAAGCCTGAGTGAACTCCTGACTGCTCATGCACTTTGAGTGTGTGTGTGTGTATGTGAGCATGAGTGGAGGAGAGTGAGAGTTCCAGCTCATGTTCATGGACATGTCTCACATTCCCCTGTAAAGCCCCAGTAGACTGCATCTCAGTGCTATCTCTCTGTATAAAAGGCTTTCAACCATGACTGCTGTAAAACATGCGCACACACAGGAGCAGTTCAGTTGGAGGATGAGCCTTCAGCCAGAGGCAGAGAGCAATGGGTGGGACTGTTAGGCAGATCAACCAAAAAGGTGAATGTTACTAAATCTCTCAGGATATATGAGATCCCTCCTTTTTTCTTTTTTTTCTCTTATTATTTATTTATTTATTTACTTATTTATTAGTAATCATTTCTTTTTTGAATGGACAGCTATCTTCCGTATGGTTTCTTAGTAGTGCATGCTACAGAAATAGCACATTGGGTCTATTATGGGGTGCTAGTCCATTCTCAGGGGTGTTTTATCTTTAAAAAAACAAAAAACAAAAAAAACTTTGCTGCGAAAGAGTACTCCTAATTGAATAGTCTCCATTGACTTTTGTGTTGGGCTGAACGATTTATTGTTTTCTCCTTAAGATTGCTATTTGAAAAAGTTTAATCAAATCACAAGAGATGCATTTTTTATTTATTTATTTTTTGCTGCTTTTTTAAAGTTGGTTTAAGTTGGTAAGTTTAACATAAAGATTTTTTTTTCTAATAAAACAAAGCATTTGAATTGGCAGCGTGGCATGCTACATAGTCAGCATTTTTAGATTCAGCATTTTTAAGTGTTAAAATGTTGCTTCTTTAGTTTAGAACTGGAGCTGTGGGTCTAACGTTCCGAACAAACCTTCCTCCAACCTGTTCAGACTACATCTAGCTATTCAAGAGGTTAAGAACATGGTATGACTTACTGTGAACTATAAAAATGAACAAAATATCACTCCTACAGGTCACCATTTCAGAGAACATTGGGGCTAGTGTTAACAAAGCAGTCGTACGTCAGAGCATACCCACAAGTCTGTGCGGTCTGGCTGTGGTAATTTTAAAGAAACTTTTTGGACTGTTTGGGTGCCTGTTGACTTCCAGTGGTTGTTAGCAGAGACATTGTCAGGATCCTGAAGCACTGGGGGCTTAGCCAGGAAGTGGGTAGAGACATAGTAGTTTTGTTGGCGGGGGAGGGGGTCTATTTTCATGCCCAGGCCTAATGATGCCCATGGTTGTTAATCGCAGTTGCCTTGCAGCACCAGCACTAAACTAAAGAAGGAAAATTTGGAGATGCACTGTATTATCAGGTGTAAAATTTTGTAATTTGTTTCTCTTTTTCCTGACTATTCCATTAAGCTATAATTTTTATACAAAATCAGAAGACTAGTCAGTCCCATTTAGATGCTTACCCCAAATCCAGCAACCATTATGTACACAAAATATTAGCTGCTTGCATACACGTTACTTATGAATGAAAAAAGGAGTGTACATTTTTAAAATGTTTTTAATGTTAATACAGTGACATTTTAATTCAGAATACTTTTAGACCTTTTCTATTGGTTAATTTGTCACGATTATGCAAAGGGCGGCTGTTGTGTATGCAACAGTTATACTTTGTAGTTCATTGTGTGACTGTAGTGACGTTTAATAGAATAGCTAAATGACCGTAATGACACTGGACTTGTTATGCCTGCTTGGGCACCTTGGTGATGAGGGAGTTCCCCTCCTGGCCGTCTCAGTGTGTTTGCAGACATGTGTTTATACTGCAGCGCACGAGGGAAAAGTTTAGCGCGGTCCACAGGTGTGTAAGAGGCTTTGAGTGGTGTTTGGCCCTGCAGCATATGCTGGAGGGAATTAGCGTTCAGCTTTAAGCAAGGCTGATTTTGTTAGCCAAAGCAGGTGATCCCTATAGCCATCTTAAACTGCCGTACACACGCTGCTCTTGATCAAGGGCTGTAGGTGCCTCACCATTTCAGAAATAGGATTAGGCTCATGTGTGTCTTTGTGTTTGTGTACGCTGTGTAGAGGTGGGCCCTCGCAGATGACCTGGTCGCCAGTCTCAGGTTCACTGAAAGTTCAGTGCATGTGTGTGTGTGTCTGTCTGTGTTTGAGAGTGTGGAAAAAAGAAAAATCACTGGACTTTGTAAACCACTTGCTGTTGTTCAGCTTATTGCGGCTGTGATTAGGATTTAGGCTCAGAATGGCTGCACTCGGGGTACACTTATTTGCCCCCTGATTTTACCTTTCATTCAGAGAATGCACCTGCCTCACCCTTCACAAGTTTAAAATCACTGCTGAAAAGTAGCGATATTGATCATTAATAAAAATAAATGATAAGATAAATGCCTAAAATAATTTTTAAATGTTGGTCCAATTACATACGTTAGTAGGATTTAGTAGGAAGCGGAGAATGCGTTAAACTAAATTAAATGATAATATGAATCATGTTTGATATGACTTAGCTAAATAGGTTATTTTCATTTTAAGTTGCCGAACATGCAGAATGTTTCTCGTGTACTTGGTCTGCAACAGTGTTCCCATTGCATTGATGCTGTTTCTTCTCGGGACACGTGCAACGTCCATCCACATGATGTAAAAGAAATAAAAGTTTCGGAGCATCTTAAACTCTGGTGCACAGTTTGTTCTGACACTTTTCTATCATAGCCAGCATTAATTGTTTCAGCTATTTGTGTGACAGTAGCTCTTCTGTGAGATCAGGCTAGGCTAGCCTTCACTCCCCATGTACAGTACTGTGCAAAAGTCTTAGGCACCTGTGCAAATTGTTTGAAACCATTTATATCAGCAGTGGGTTTGTTT
>JBBPCZ010000156.1:11568435-11579654 GCA_037974445.1 Brycinus macrolepidotus | reverse complement strand
TGTGTGTGTGTGTGTGTGTGTGTGTGTGTGTGTGTGTGTGTGTGTGTGTGTGTGTGTGTGTGTGTGTGTGTGAGTATTCGTGCGTGTGTGTTTATTTTCATACACTTTAAGAACGATAAAGGAAAACGAGAAATTAAGTGGGAGTACCTGTTGTCAGAATGATCCCAACTTTTTGACTTTTTTTTTTTCAAGCACAAATAGTTTAATTGTTTAAACTGAAAGAGTAAAACCATTCCTTTTTGATCATGTACATTCAGGGAATGGATCAGATTTACAAAATTTTAGCCTTTTCCCAGATGTAGGTAATCAACAAAGTAGGTAGGTAATCTTTAGTTTAGAACTGCAGCTGCAAGGATTAGAATAGACCCAAATAGCTTTAAAAAGAAAAGAAAAATCATTAAAAAACTCACCAGAACTCCTCATCATCATGTCAATCCACATCCAGATCTTCATTAAAGTTACGTAGATTTGTGGATGTGGCTTTGGACACAGTTCTCTAATTGCGACTGCTTTGTGAATTCCTGCCCTGGTGCAGTTTTACAGCTGGGGCGCACCGTCAGGACAGGCAAACCAGGCAAATGTTTGCCCCCCCCCCCCCCATTTTGGCATTAAAACTGCCATACTAACAATTTATGTTACACTACCTCTACTCTTGAGCCTTGCTGCTGCAAGTTGTGTATGTAGAATGTTTGCCAAGTTATTCTTTTAAAGGTAGGTATAGATTTTTTAGAAATAGAAAATTATATATAGCGAAATATACTGTCATATGAAGTCCTCCCGACTGAGGGATGCTAGGGCAGACATTTGAGTAGGGGTGGGCGATATGGCAAAAACGTAATGTCACAATACTTCATGAAATCTTCATAGTACATTATATGTTGTGATATTAGTTTTTCCTAATGTCTGGTAAGTTGCAACAGACAAAAAAAGCACAAATATACTATGAACAAGTGATTATTGTTTTTATTATTCTAGAGCTAATTATGCTATATTTATAATGAAACATGCAGTTGCTCAGTGTTTTACTGATGATACCACAATATGCTCAGAAAAGCACATTGAGACACATTGTGATGTTATTTATGACAGTTATTGGAAATATTTGGTTTATGAGTAGACATAGAAAATTATTACTGGATACATATCACTACTTTAAATGTTACTTTTGGAACAAAAATTTATAGTTTATAGTTTTTTTTTTTGTTGTTTGTTTTTTTTTTTTTTTACATTATTTTATGTTACTTGCCTTTTCCTCTGTATCAAAAATTTGTAAAGAACGGACCAATAGAAATCAGATATTATAACATTCGATTTATAAACATTGAAAGTTACGAATATTTCTCCTTCTCTTGTAAAGGTACTTCTTTGGAGGTAGGAGGCTTTGTTTCTGACAGTGATGGTGTATGTAATACATATGGAGCATACGTATGACCCCACATCCTGACATTGTATAGGAACTAGCATGTATGTGTGATTGGGAAAGGCGGGTGACAGCAGGGTTAAAGGTCAGATGTAATCAGCTGGGCTATAATTTGGGCAGGAAGTGAATTCGCTCTGTTTGTTTTTAATATTCCGCACGGAGTGAGTAATTCCCTCTGAGAGGAGCAGGGGAGGACAGAATGACAGGATCTGTATCTTTCAGGTGTGTGTGCGTGTCTGCTTGTGTGACCGTATAGTATTGAGGTTGTGTGTGTGTGTATGTACAAGACCTTTCAAAGCCAACTGAGAAAATTGATACTTGCTGAATGTATGCATTTGCTTCAGTCCAATCAGTGTGTTTCTGAATGTCTGCAAGTGTTTGTGTACGCTTCCGCAATCTCATATTTTTTTACTTTGAATGTAGCTTGTGTACACATTTGCATTTGTGCGTTTGGTTTGTGTTCTCTTTGTCTTTGTCTTAGCCCATCTCAGTCATTAAGACTGTGTCTTTAGCAATGTAGCTGCCTCTGCCACTATTAAGCTGTTATTTCGTCTGAGGCAGTGTTTGCCAGTGTGTCTCATTATATATTTTTTTCTTTTTTTGTTTCTCTGTTTGCCTGCTTTACTGTCTCTCTGCTTGCCTGTCTCTCTCACTTTTCCTCTCTTTCTCTCTCTCTCTGTCTCTGTCTCTGACTTTATCTCTTTCTCTCTTTTTCACATGGCTTCACCCTGCTCTGTTTGCACAGGCTCAATTGCTGGCCAGATTAGGCCAAGAGGTTGTGTTCCCCACATATATAATAGTGTATAATCAGTCTCTTTTCTTATTCAGGGGGAGGATGCCTTAGACAAATGTCAGCAGTTCTCTCTCTCTCTCTCTCTCTCTCTCTCTCTCTCTCTCTGTCTCTCTCTGTCCCGTCACTCTCTCTCTCTCTCTCTCTCTCTCTCTCTCTCTCTCTCTTTTTTCCATCTCTCTCTCTCCCTTCTCCTGTCTGTCTTTTTGACAGACTGAAGGATGGCACGCTGGATGTTAGATAAATTACTTTTAGTGATAACTGAATTGCATGTAATGAAATGCATCAGTGTGTCACCGGCCCCACTGTCCCGCAGACGAAGGATCAGCTGTCAGTCATGGCCGAGCGTGTGGTGGCTTACATAGAACAAGATGGTATGGTTGAAAAGATGGGCGCTGACCCATGTTTGTGAGACACAGCAAAGGGGTTCAGAACTGGCTATGTGTTTTCTCTTTGCTGGCAGTTTTAATAGTTTTTTTTTTTTTTTGCTGTGGTATTAAGGAGCCAGAGTCTGTATTTGATACTGCCCTTTGGGTGACCTCCACCACTTTCCAACCAGGCTGTATGTAATAAAAATAATGACAGTCTGATGCCATAAACGATGATGACTGGACTCCGTAGCCATAGATTATCTGATTGCCTTTCCTTCAGCCATCCTAAAGGGGCTTAGCATTGCGATACCTCATATAACAAAAAGCTAACAGCCCTCATCATGTCAGCCCAGCTTTGAGAAGCCTGTATTTTCATTTTCATAAGTAAGGATATTTCCGGAAGAGATCTTTAGAAGACCAGATGGTCCCCAGCGTATAATGAATGAATTTAATATGCAGAGGCACGATGGCTCTCGATGCTAATGTGCTCCAGTACGTGGTCTTTAATCTCGTCTCGGCTTCGACATCCTAGATTTATCTTGTCATGTGGATATCTTGTCATCTATGAAATCCATGTTCGTAGATGAAGTTACCCACTTTACCGCTAGATTAATTCGGCGATAGACTGCTGAGAGGTTGGCCAGAACAGGCTCCGGAGAAATTAGTGCGGGGTTTTGTGCCCATTACCACTTTTGTGCATTCTCTCGGCATGAAGCCACAGTACGCTCTTTAAGGATTCTGCATGCTCCATGACCTCCAGTCATACCTCCATAGCATTGTAGCATTTAGCATTCTGGAGCCATGCGTTTTCTGACAGTGACAGTGAGGGCTGGAAGATGTTCAGATGGGGAAAGGGCTGGGGACGTTGTCACTATGCAGTGGGGTTGATAATTGGACATGTTACGTCTCCCTTCCTGCCGAGGGCCTATAAAAATGTAAATGAGAGTGGAGGTGGTCTGAGTGAGCAGAGGAATGTCCAACAGCATTGGTGTAGGGCTTTTAGCACGCAAGTCCATGGGTTCACCACTAAATTTTGGAGGACTAGGCCCCTAAGAGGCCACAGCGGAGTAAAAGGAGGAGAGAGGCTTAAAATCAACCTGTGAGGACAAATGCCTCACACTCAGCAATATGCATACATGGCCTAACCTCATTTTCTCACCTGTGTTTGACCTTGATCTCGTAAACAAACATGTAGACAAATAGTGTCTGTCAAATCTACTAGCCATTTTCACTAAAAAATGTCAAATGTGCATAAGTCACCCATTTCACTGTAAGATACCTATCCCTTATATTCCACTAGCTCTCTACTAGCATATGTGCTGAGGCCCTGTCTTGAGATTTGGGCCCATTTTCCTTTTAAAAGCCTGAGTCCAGGTAGTTCTACCTTTCTCTCTACTCACCTGTCTGTCAATAATCTCTTCCCCTCCACAGCCTTCCCTATACCTAAGGCATAATAGCCTGCAATAAAAGTGCTGTCTTTAACTGTGGTAGATATATGCCAGTCTGTCGACGCCAAGAAAAGGCCTCAATCAGTATCCATAGAGCACCTCCAATTGTGTGATCCACAGGGCAACGGAAAAGGTAATTTGAGCAAAAGAAAATGACACCGGCACAGAAAAAACCCCACCACGGTGATTTACGCAAAGTCAAATCACACAATTCCACCGACACCTGGCTGTGTTATTATCTCACGAGCCGGACCGAGCAAGTTCCTCTGGCGGGAACCATGGGGAGGAGAGAAAAAAAAGAGGGAAAACATCTTCACGCAAACAACACAAAAAAAGATGGAGCTAAACAAAAAAAAGCTTTCTCTGCTTGTCCGTGGCTATCAATTCTCCCTCCTCAGGTTGTGAAAACACAGCTCCTGGCCCAATTGTTTGGGCATTGTTCCTGGGAGGGCAGGCGGAGTCAGAGAAGAGGGTATCAGAAGAAAGGGGACAATTTGTTGATGTTTGTTGATATCTAGACCACTATAGCTTGATTGCCCAACATTAAACCAGCAATAACAGCCCCAATCATCGCACTTACACCACCAGACGCCAAACAGCGGAATTGGATCAAACTTGTCTATTGTTGACTCACGCTCTCGCTTTCTCTCTCTCCCTCTCTCACTTTCTCTCCCTCCTTCACGAAATGCTTATTAGCCAGCATTGATCCAGGCCTGGTCAATTGTCAGCTCCTCTCATCCGCACAGTATTGATGGCATAATCAGTGGATGGAGGCGGTAGACAGATGAAATTTGCTGTCGGTGGGTAAATTATTGGCTGCCTGCCTGTTGACCCCAGGGTGTTCGGCTCACACCTCCTCGATACACGCGCACTCGCACACGCACACGCACACACACACACACACACACACACACACACACACACACACGCACGCACGCACGCGCATACATATGCACACATACATAAGTACAAAAGCCCTAATTTTCTCCCAACATATTTACAAAATGCTGTCTCGCAATCATATAGATCCTATCCCTCATTTATAGACATGCACACAAAAAAAGAGGGCTGGAGAGCAGGCACTTAGGCCTGGGTTCTCGACTCTTTGTTTGCCAGTTCTGGTAATAATTTGCACTAAAGCTTATTCGAATTATAAAGAAGGGATATTGTCACTCATATTTCTGCATTTCACTCATGTGGACCCCTCTCAGTCATCCATCTGCACTCGCATTCATGCTCACCGATTGTGCGCGATTGCATCACACTCAGGAGTCAAGCATCGCCTGCTCCTCCCTCCGGCTTAATTCCTGCAGGGATGCAGAGCTTTTGATTGTGCTGGGCTTGAATAGGTGAAGTGCTCTACAGATGGTTTTGGAGAACACAGAAGTCCAACCTTGAGCTGTTTTTGTTGTAAGACCAGACCATCTCCCCTTCCCCAACATTCCCCAGCCTTGCCCCTTGCTCTTGTCTGTCTTCTTGGTTATTTCCATTTATCTTTTACTCCTTGCCTAAAGGAAGAACTTCCCAAACCAAAGAGATGGTAAGAAAAAACAGGGCTGCAGGAAAGAATGTAGGAGGTAATGACGAGTAACTGCTTAGTTTGTCTAAACTAAGCACTGAGGAGGTGTGCTTTAAACATTATCTATAACTGAAGCGGTAAAAAAACATTAACAATCTTCTCAGTTTAATAGATTCAACATCGGATGATACCCCATACTCAGTCCTGTGTGTCTGTTCTTAGTGTGTCTTTTACCTGGTGACCCAAATAGCATTTATAATGCACTTAAATTCAAGAATTAGCCCAGTTCTCCTGCAGACTCCCTGAGTTTGGTACGTGTGTCTGTCTCCCGACAGCTGACAGGTATGACAGCTGACAGCTTTGACATCCCGCTGATACAATCACACCAAGATGCAAACAAAGGGTGATAGGAATACATTAACACTACCATATGGCTTAACACATATAGAATATTATTGTATTTTAGGGATTACCCTAAATAATTGTTAACCTGGCTTGTAAATAAAGTGAGCATAAATGAATATTTTCAAACAAGTTCAACTCTCAGGATCCTATCTACATGTGTGAAAAGTGCAGCACGAATGCTGCAACAATATACACCTGTAGCCCATGTTATCATTTTTAAAATGCACTTTGATCAGCTATATCATTGTACCTTATGTTAGTAAATGTTTGTGCAGTTTTTATGATTTGCCACAGCTTTAGTAAATCAAACATTAATTTCAGGCACATTCTGAACACATTTTGCCTGCACCCATGTGTACATCTGGCCCACAGTCTGTGTTGTTGAATATAAGGGGGGTTTGGTTGTGCATTATGGTGCAATATGGCAAAAAATATATGTCCTATTATGTTCAAACTCACTTGGAGCTGTGTTCCATAGTCCTGAGCATCCCCATTTTAACTCAAGAAGGACTTGGTAGTTAGCTGATTTATTGGACAAGGTGTATTTCAATCTGGGACTGAAGTTGGGAATCCCTGCTCTAGACCTACCAGAAGGTCCACATTTTTGCTCTGTCCCAGCTCTCATTACTTCTAATCAGTCCATTAGGAACACTGAGTGTGTGGTAAAGGGGAGCTGAGAGCTAATTTTGAGGGAGAATGTGGACTGTCTGGTGGACCCTAGGTACTAGGTTGAGAAACACTGTCTAGACAGAGCAAGGTTTCGTCTCTCCTAGCTGGGTGGTGGCTGGACCCCCTGCTCAACTTCTGCCCTACCCAGCTCCTGAGGGCTCTGCACAGGGCCGGAGCAGCTGGTGGAGCTTGGGCTCACTAGAGGCTGGTCCCTTTTTGGCTGATTAACTTTTAATCAGGCACTTAGCTGAGCAGCTGTTTGTCACAATGGCTCTATAAACAGGTGACCTGACAGTGCAGGATAAATGGTAGCAAAAACTGTTTGGCTATCAGTCATTTTCTGATCTCCACCAAAGAAAAATCAAACCTCAGAGTTGTTCTATGAGCAGAGTTCTGTTACCTCTAAAACATTTAACTATCTCTAAAACTTACCGGATGGAAAGCTGGGTTTCTTTACAGCAATTATACAAGCTTTAGATGCCCTTTAGATTGTCTATGATGAGTTACAAAGTTCATGACACAAGGACCAATAGAAATGCCTTATTAATTTACATTGAAAATGATGTCTAACAATTAAAATGGTTAATTTCGGTTAGTAACATTTTCCATATTAAAAACACCATGTTTTGTTATAGCTGTATTAGTGGCCAATATAAGCTTCATTGGAATATATGCATTGTTATTATTTTAGTCATGCGAACGCATAGTTCAAAGGAACCTGAACATGAAAATCATGTGATTTCCACCGAGTGAATCATCAGTGTTCAGTGAGCACAGTAGCTACATGCTCCATCCAATGAGCGTATATATTGTATAAATGATACAGACAGTCCACTGTCCTGACTCCCATCATTTCTGTCTCTGACTCTGTTTTTCGTTAATACAACTTGTGGACTCTTATAGTGGGGGCTTTCCACTTTTCTGTTGTTCTTGATCTTTTATCCATTAAGCGCTGTCTAACTGCTAATTTTACTAATATTACTGGTATTGCTGGTATCAGTGGTGTGTTTTTCTTGTAAATAGTCCTTTACAATCAGGGAACATACTGGGTGTTAATTAAGTTTGCCATGGCAGCTTTTAACCTTTAACAAGAGGGCCACCAAGGGAACTATTTAAAACCTTTTGAATGGGAGGTCTACCGAGAGGGCTCACAGAGTGCACACACAGTCCAGAAGTTTTTAAAGTGAGAATGTTTAAGTGTGTGTGTGTGTGTGTGTGTGTGTGTGTGTGTGTGTGTGTGTGTGTGTGTGTGTGTGTGTGTGTGTGTGTGTAAGCATGCACTCTGTCCTGCGCTTGTCCTATTGAGTGGTGCACTTTGTTGCCTGACAAACCAGGCATAGACAGCAAGTGAGCGGACAGCATGTAAGACACACACCTATTCAACACGTGGCAGATTTCCAGATTCAGGATCAGGTCCAAGTGAGACCTCTAACCCGATACACACACTTACGCACTTGGACCACTGGTACTTTTATATTTCTTCTCTGTCTACCTTCTGCTCTATTGCTCCAAAGACCGGTATGACAGCCTGTGACATGCTAAGTTTGGTTTCCTCTCTCTCTCTCTCTCTCTCTCTCTCTCTCTCTCTCTCGCTTTCTCACTCGCTCTCTCCTGAAGACAAGTTAAATTAGCAGTCTGCCGGCGATGCCCCACTGTCTGCTGACTAGCCTGTGTTGCCACAGCGCTTGGTGGCTGTCAGCAAGAGCCTGACGACTTAATAGTCTCTCCTGAGTGGATTTGGGCACTTTGCCTGCCTCTGTTTACACGCGCTTGTCAGCCCTAAAATATTCAGATGGAGATGTGAAATATTCATTTGAGGTCTCCGCCAGGCCTGGCAGGATCCCCCCTTTCCCTCCCCTACACACACACACACACACACACACACACACACACACACACACACACACACACACACACATACATACACTCAGCATACCTCTCTGCCTGTGCTGTCTGTCTCAGTCAGTGCAGCCCCTGGAGAACGGCTTGTGGATGAAGAATGTAGGTGGGGCAGTCGAGAGTATAAACCAGGCTAAATGAAACATAAAAAATACCTGAGCATGATCCACACTGATAGCAATGACTTTATGAGGGGCAAATGACAATTTGGTGGGCTGCTTACTTTAGCCATCTAATCAGTATTTTGTTTCTGCGTAAAGAAAACCTTCAAGCTCCAAAACAGTTACTGTACAGGAGAAGCAGAAATAACAGCATTTTTGCTTCTCCTGTTCAGTTACTGTTTTGGAGCTTAGTGTACTTTAGTGCATGTTAATGTAACAAGGTTCTCATGTTTGGACGTCACGTTACTTCTGCTCCATTCTTCATGACATGTTTATATGGTGTAAAGGGCAGCTGGTGGTTTCAGATGGTTCAAAACAAATGTAAACCAAAAAGGTTTATGAGATTTTAACCTGACAATGATGAATAAGATAGGATATCATCACTGTCATACGAAAACTGTTTATCTCCATAACTTCATAAGAGTAAAAAAATGCACTGTATTTTTGTAGGTTTGTGGACTCCTGCTCCTCCAATGTTTCTTCTGAAATCAGGGGTATTAAGAGGGAGATTACTCCCTTTGCTGCAGTAATGGTCTTTATTCTTCCAGGGTAATTTTACACTAGATTTTGGAACATTGCTATGGGGATTTGATTGCAGGAGCAGTAGTGAGTTTTGATACTGATGCTGGATTTGCTCTGGATCACAAATGCTCCAACACAACCAGAGGTGTTGGATGGAGCTCCATAACTCCAGAGAATGCAGGTCCACTGCGTCACGGCCCAGTGCTGGGGGCTTTATACCCCTCTGGCTGACACTTGCCATTTGGAGACCTTACACTGCTTCAGAGTGTCCCATTGTACTGGCAATGCTTTCTGTTAAGATTATTATTCGGTTACATGTGTGCAACTGAACACCTACATTATATGGACAAAAGTATCGGGACACCCCTTTTAATTATTGAATTCAGGTAGCCCCTTACTTCCAGTGAAGGGCAATCTTATTGCTTCAGCATACCGAAACATTTTGGACAACGCCACGCTTCCAACTTTGTGGACGCAGTTTTGGGAAGACCTTTTTCTATTCCAGCATGACTGTGCCCCAGTGCACAAAGCAAGGTCCATAAAGACATGGTTAGGTGGGTTCGGTGTGGAAGAAATTGGCTGACCGCACAGAGCCCTGACCTCAACCCCATCCAACACCTTTAGGATGAACTGGAACCGAGATTGCGAGCCAGGCCTTCTCGTCCAACCTCATAAATGCTCTACAGATTGAATGGGCACAAATTCCCACAGAAACACTCCAAAATCTTGTGGAAAGCCTTCAAAGAGGAGTGGAAGCTGTTATAGTTGCAAAGGGAGGGACCACCTCCATATTAAAGTCTATGTGTTTGTATGCAATGTCATTAAAGTCCCTGTGGGTGTAATGGTCAGGCGTCCCACTACTTTTGACCATATAGTGTATGTCAGCTATAGTTCACGTGCTGTTTTTAAAAGGAGACGTTTTAGTGTATTTGTGGAAAAGTGAGGAAACGAACACTTAAAATGAAATGATGTTAAAGCTAAACAAAATCTGGAGCCAGTTTGGTAAGTAGTTTGGTACCAGTGTCGACTGATTCTTAATTTACTGTCAGGATAGACTCTGTATTCCTTGTCGATCAAAGCAGGCCACTGTAAGCAGTCTATCTTCATATCTCTGCACATTCACAGTCGTTGTGCAACGGGGGAAAGAAGTGACTGACAGCCGATGTGGATGTGTGTGAGAGTTGGATAGAGAGAGAAAAGGAGTGGGGCTGTATGAGAGAGAGTACAAGAGAGTGACATTGGGGGGATTGTTGGCGTCCCTGGTTTCATTCTCGCTCTCTTGAATGGCTGCCATGTGTCCTCGCTTATCTTGACATTCTAATCGCACTGCTGGCCCGTAGATGATGGCGTATTTATTTAGTCTGCTTGCTGGAATGAATGCAAACAGTGGAATGGCTGGAGCTGCCTCAGCCTTCACCCCATTTCAATCATACTGGTAAAAAAATGACTGTATGATATGTCTCTCTCTCTCTCTCTCTCCCTCTCTCTCTCTCACTCGCTCGCTCGCTCTTTTGCTCTCTCCCTGGCACTCTTTTTCAGGCAGCATTGCCTCTGTTTATCTCCAGCCTCTTCCCTTTTGTGTGATATCAAACCTGCAATAGCACATGCCACCGTGTTGTGTTTTCAGTACACGGCCTTAGGTTTTCATACACACTTCCCATCCGTATGACCTTATACAGCTCTGTGAAGTGGGTCTATATGTTTCTTTTGTTTTTTATTAATCAGATTAAATGCCTCAAGGGGTGTTCGTGTCTGCATAGGGGAGAGACTCTCTCTCTCTCTCTCTCTCTCTCACTCTGTGTGTGTGTGTGTGTGTGTGTGTGTGTTTATGAAAGAATTTTTGGGAGAGAAAGTAGTCGTTGGGGCGTTGAAATAGTGAGTATTTGTGTCTTGGTATGTCTGTACAGCTTAATAGGACTGAAATGGGGGGGGGGGGGGGGGATGCTTTCTTCTGGACCAAGAGGTCCTGGGTTTGAACCCCCCCTTCTTCATCTCCCCACTGGGTTCCTGAGCAA
>JBBPCZ010000156.1:11523192-11536996 GCA_037974445.1 Brycinus macrolepidotus | reverse complement strand
TGTGTGTGTGTGTGTGTGTGTGTGTGTGTGTGTGTGTGTGTGTGTGTGTGTGTGTGTGTGTGTGTGTGTGTGTATGTCTGTTTAAATTTTCTGTTGCATGCTTTATCATGGATGGTGC
Source organism: Brycinus macrolepidotus (assembly GCA_037974445.1). Classification (NCBI taxonomy): domain Eukaryota; kingdom Metazoa; phylum Chordata; class Actinopteri; order Characiformes; family Alestidae; genus Brycinus; species Brycinus macrolepidotus. The sequence goes on along the minus strand of JBBPCZ010000156.1, from coordinate 11,536,878 downwards.
TTTGTATTAGGTTGGCTTGTTTGGTCTGGAGAAGCAAGATGTTACATTTGCAAACTCCACGTGTTTTGTGCGGTCCACACTCTCCACACCCTTTACATGCTCCACATGTTCCAGGTATTCTACGCTCTCCACATTCTCTCCACTGTTCACTTCTCCACATGTTCTACGCTGTCTTTGCGCTCCACGTGTTCCATGCATTCTATGCTCTCTATGCTCTGTACATGGTCTACATTTTCTGCACTCTCTTCACGCTCCACATGTTCTACACTCTCCGCACCCTTTACACTCTTCACATGCTCCACATGTTATATGCTCTCCATGCTCTCCAAATGTTCCACATGCTCCACACATTCTATGCTCTCCACACTCTCCACACTTTCCACAATCTCCATACTATCCACACTCTCCAAACTCTCCACAGACTCTTCACACTCTTCAAACTCTCCAGACTATCCACACTCTCAACACTCTACACAGGCTCCTCACTCTCCTCACCCTTCACACACTCCAACACTCTTCACACACTACCCAGGGCTCCTCACCCTCCAAACTCTCCATATTCTCCACACTCTTCACACTCTCAAAACTCTACAGACTGTACAAACTCTCCATACTCTCCAGACTCTCAGCACTCTCCACACTCTCAACTCTCTACACAGGCTCCTCACTCTCCTACCTCTTCACACACTCACCAGGCTCCACACTCTCCACACTCTTTGCGAGTTCCACGCTATCCACAGGCTTCATGTGCTTCACATGTTCCACACACTCTACATGCTCTTTGTGCTCTGCATTCTTCACACTACCCCCGCAGTCCACACACTCGATGCACTTAATGCTCTGTACATGCTCTTTACGTTCTACATTCTTCACACTGTTCTATGTAATTGATGCTTTCCACATGCTCTATGAGCTCTACACACTTCACGTGTTCAAACACTTTACACATTCCACGTTCCTCACAGTCTATACACGCTCTACACATGGTTTGTTCTCTTCACATTACACATGGTCTGTGCATTCACCCTGCATGCTTCACATGCTCCACACGCTATGCTCTCTGCATGCTTCCCATGCTCCACGTGTACTATGCTCTCTACACACTCCACATGTTCCACATGCTGTACATTGTTTGTTCTCTCTATGCACTTCACAGACTCTATGCTCTCTAAAAACTGTATGTTCTCCACACACTCTATGCTGTCATTGCGTTCATGCCTTTTAGATGCTTCACATGCTCTACATGCTCTGTTCTCACACTCCAAATGTTCTATGCTCTCTACATTCTCCACACACTTTACATGCTCTATGCTCTACACACTCTATGTCCTCTATGTTGTCTACATGCACCATGTGCTCTGCATGCTCTATGCTCTTTACACGCTCCACACGCTCCATGTTATATGCTCTCTAGACACTCCACAAACTCAGCATGTTCTGCACTCTCCACTCACTTCACATGTCCCACACACTTCACACGCTCTGTGTGCTCCACATGTTCCACAAGCTTCATACATTCCATGCTCTACGAATTCCTGTTCTCCTTCTTCTTCTTCTTCCTCTTCTCATTTCTCTTTTCCTTCTTCATCTTTTTCTTTCTTCTCCTTCTCCTTTTTCATCTTGCTCTTTTTCTTCTACATCTTCGTCTTTGTCTTTTTCTCTTACATGTACTGAAGTGCACCCATCTCCCAACAGCCCAAACCACCCAGCGCACAAAAGCCGGAAAAACTGCGGCAACAGAGATGACGGCAAATACGGTGGAATTACAGTGCCAGCGTTCGTTAGCACAACAGCCACCGCTGAGACGACAATAGGCCTTTATTGAATCTCAGCACCCGGCGAACAATGGCAGTGAGACGAAAACGCACACAATTCTCCATTGAGGAGAGATTTGTTTAAAAGAAAGGAGTCTAAATGGAGGGGAAGGGTGCCGAGAACGGATAATCAGAGAGGACACGCTTGCAACAGTCAGAGTCCGTGCCTAAGCCGTTTCCTCTTATAGAGAGTGAAAAGGCTGCCGGTGGGTTGATAGAGCATTAATTGGCGGCGCTTTGTGCGAGAGATGTTTCTACCATAATAGAGCACTGATAGATCTGATGATGTGATTGGAGCCAGAACAAGACCGCTTGTCCCTGGAGAATAAAAATAACATTCCTGTATGTACACTGCATAGGTTTTTCAAAAGGCAGAAATGGAGGCGAGGAAAGGAGTTCAGAACAGTTCTATTAGCTCACAATAGACTTGTGAAATGATTACTCCAAACTGTGCCCAACCTATAACTTACAGTGGCTGTTTTGATATGGAACCTCTATACGGCTTGACTAAAGCTCATCTAGCCTCAAATTATAAGATCAGTGGAAATTCAGGCTGCATGATATGGATGTTAAAAGCCATATTTATTGAAGTTATTGGATATTGTGATGACAGAAGAGATCAGTTAATGTTTAAAATACTGAGTTTGCCATGTAATTACTCAATAACCTAACCTCTGCTTTTAACAAACTGCAAAACATACAAAATCACAAAGCAAATGTATCACTGCATAAAGTCCAAATTAAAAAGAATGAAACAAATCACAACTTTTTTTTATAAGAAAAAGAATGCAAATTGAATACTTATAGTAGTTACTAGATAATTCAGTGTTAATAATCCAATAATCCAGTGCTGAAAATCCTGAATAAGAACTCTCAATTAAGAACATGTATAAATCAGTAATTTTCTTTTCAATAATAACATTTATTATATAACTATTAATATACAACAACTACTACTTCCACAAATGCTACTACTAACCCTACTACTATTAAAAGTACTAATAACTTTATTTATCAAACGTTTTACATCTGGAACAGCTCAAAATGCTTTACAATATAAAAAGGATTGAAGCAAATCAAGTGCTAAAACAAATTGAAAAAAAATCCACTAATGATTAAATGTCATGAAGCCAAATAAACCAACAACAACAAACAACAGAATAAAGAGTAATGAACTCTTTAATGAAGCTGAAATAAATGAACAAAAAAGATATATAATATAGATTAAATAGCTACATTCTTTGACCAAGCACTGCAGTTTGTTGACAGTAAGTGATAGCTGTCATGAAACATGATTATCGAAGATAATTCAGTGGATGTGGGTAGTCATTCATGTGCATACAGAGTATTTCAAACGTAGCTCTGTCAATCCAATTTCAGAATAATCCACTTTACAAAATTTGTTATTAATTGTAGCAAAATTTGGGTGCACCTTTATGTCATAAGATGTTGTCTAATGAAATGCTAGATTTTTGCATTGACGTTATTCACTAGGTGCCGCTACTCCTCAGTTGAGTCGTAATGACACATCGTAATGACATGGGTCATGTGCCTCCAAGAGGCCAACTTACCATACCTATTTTGTCATTTTTGGCAAAATGCTATTGTCAATAAAATGCTTTGTCCCTACCCCACTTCAGGGGGGTGCTAGCATGAAGAGACTCGTCCAGCTAGGGACACAAGCCTCTTATTCCGTATCAGCCGTGTGGGCTTCAGTCATACCAAGTTTTATGGATGGTGAAGTTTATATCATCGACCAGTCAGTGAAAATAAATAAATAAATAAATAAATAAGATAACAGAAGAAAAACTTTGACAAACACTATATGACCACTCTGTGCTGCAGCTCTGGTCATAATAACAACATCGAAACAACAATAACAGGCTCAGTAACACAATAATACTTACTCTCTCTCACTCTCATTTTATCACTCATTTTCTCATGATAGTGCTTCTGATGTGAGTTTTGTGAACAGAGTATGTGTGAATGTGTGTGTGTGTATGTGTGAGTGGATGGCGATGTGATACGCAGCATGTATGACCTCTCCCCCAGTGGGCTTCTCCTGATGAGATTACACTGTAAGCTCTGCTCTATCTCCTTAGCGGCTGATCGCACCCGTGTGACACACTTCCCTAGCCTCTCTTGCCATGCCCTCCTCCATCAGCGGCACTCAGAGCCTCCGAACCACACTCCCGTGCTATATAGATTGGATTTGCTGTGACCGGTTGGTGTGGAGAGGGACCGGACTGGAGGAGAAAAAGGAGAAATCCTAATTGAATTAGCTTAAAACTGTGGCCCAGTCTATTAATAGATGGACTACCATCAGTCCTGCTGTAGAGCACGCTGGGTGGAGGCTCATTGGGAGCTGTGGCTACAGGTTAAAAGCCTTCTTATTGATTGTCTGTGGGGAAGCTTTGCATGAGTTGGTTTTGCGCTCGCTGGTAATCCGTGGATGAGAGAGCGATAGGAGGGAGGGATAGTGATGAAGGGCGGGTGGTATGTAGGGTATGCATCGTTTGACATCACATACAATGAAGAAACACATCTTCCATTATGTGCATGTTGAGAAACATAGATGTAGCAAAGTGTAAAAAAATAAAATAAAATAAGATCTCTTTCTGCAAAACTAGACTCCATAACAAATTCCAATCACATTAAATATCTCCTCTTTGTCTTATGAACACAAATGTGGTATTTATGGAAATTTAGTGGCTTCACATGCATCCTTGCATTTGACCTATAGTGCACATGATAAAAGTACAGTACTGATGTACAGAGCACTAATGTGATATTGTCAGTCATAAGATGAGCCATCAATAAGCTGTTAAAGGTGTGCTGCATTTAATTGAATTTAGGAGTGTGTTTTTGAGGTAGGAGTGTTTTTTTTTGTGTGGAAGACAGCGTTTGCCTTGACTTCTGTGTCAGATGTGCGTGGTGTTATTGAGAAGAACAGACGAGCCGGTCTCTTCGGCTCCACCAACGTGTCCAGCAGGTGAGCTCCATAATAAAAAAACAAGCAGGCTTTCTGGTGACTGACACTTAGACCATAGAGAAAATCTCACACTTCTGTATCATCAGCATTCACTCAGCATGCAGTTTTAATGCAGCTAACAAAGAATATAAGCTTATGGCTCATTAGTTAGCGTCATGTTAACTGCATCACATTATGTCGAATTGTTAAGTAATCTGAAAAAGTCTTCCTTATGTGGTTCCTTATTTTATAAGCTACAGAAATTAATAACATATTGAGTATTTTTTCATTACATTTTAACAACCACAGTGACATTAGGCTGAAAATCTGAGTTATGTGGCAATGATAATTGCAACTGTGTTTTCTTCAGTTGCCCATATGAGAGCTCTGTGCCTATCAGTAAACTATCATTCTATTCATTCTATTTATAATAGCTGTTCACTTTAGCCTGATCATTGAAGTTCTGTAATGTTTGAATTCGTTCCAATGGAGGGGCAGATTAAATTAAATTAGACCTGCAATTATGATTCATGAACGAATCAGTCATTCTTGTGTTATGAATATACACCAGTGGTGTGACAAGTGATCAAAAACGTAGACAAAAGGTCCGTAATTATGATTCATGAACGGATCAGTAGTTCCTACACTTAGAATGTGCAATGGTCATGTGACAAGTGAATGAAAGACTTTGACCTGAAGACTTGTAGTAATGATTTATGAATGAATCAGTAGTTTTTATATTGACAAAAAGTAGCGATCATGTGACAAGTGAATGAAAGACCAACGGCAAGACCCTGTAGCTTTGACTTGTGAACGAATCAGTTGTTCCTGAAAGAAAGACTTGTTCATGAACAAGCCTGTAGCTAAGCTGTCACAGTTCAGATGAATGAAACAAGTTGTAACCCAGGAAAATACAAACAGATCACTGAGACAACTCATTGCTCTCGAATCATATGAACAAATCATTGCTGAATAACCAATAGATATACACTATATGGACAAAAGTATTGGAACGCCTGACCATTACACCAACAGGGACTTTAATGACATTGCATTCAAATACATAGACTTTAATATGGAGTTGGTCCCCCTTTGCAGCTATAACAGCTTCCACTCTTCTTGGAAGGCTTTTCACAAGATTTTGGAGTTTCTGTGTGAAATTTCTGCCCATTCATTCTGTAGAGTGTTTATGAGGTCAGGCACTGATGTTGGACGAGAAGGACTGGCTCACAATCTCCGTTCCAGTTTATCCCAAAGGTGTTGGATGGGGTTGAGGTCAGGACTCTGTGCGGACCAGTCAAGTATTTCCACACCGAACTCATCCAACCATGTCTTTAGGGACCTCGCTTTGTGCAATGGGGCACAGTCATGCCTTCACCAAACTGTGTCCACAAAGTTGGAAGCATGGCGTTGTCTAAAATGTCTTGGTATGCTGAAGCATTAAGATTAAGGGGAAGTATGGGGTCTAGCCTAAACCCTGAAAAACAGGTGTGTCCCAATACTTTTGTCCATATAGTGTGCATAGATGATACATTTCACTCAGCCAAACACATCAACATTGTTGCCAGACTATGCTCAGTACAACTACAGTACTACAGTTTAAGAAAAGTACTGCTCAGGGGTTGGGAAGGATTGTGTAACGGGGAGAAAGCGGCAACTGATACTTATGTTTGTTCAATGTTTGTGTATAGCTATAGCTAGTGGTTGGTGAAGCACAGAACATTTGGCTTAGAATTGATCCACATGTGAGTTTACAGATGTGTAACACTATTGTAGAACGGAGCATGTTCTAAACTCAGAAGTCTTTAATAGAACAATTAAAAAAAGTTGAACCAGCTGTTGGTCAATGAACATATTTTACAAATATAATGACATGTAAATAGGTAGTTTAAATAATCAGCTACATGCAGAAATATATGATGACTGTAACAAGTCTAGTAAAAATCAGTGGAGTAAAAAGAAGGTTACTGCAGATTTAAGGTTTAACTGAGAAGTCAGTTCACAGCCTTCTTTTAAAACAAAATTTACAACAGATTTAATTTCTTTGGTCAACATCCAACCGTAAACCTGCAACACCCCTTCTATCTGTGTAAATAAAGTTAAATGACAACTTGCTATAGCCTGTTTTCATGTTATCAGGATATAATTAGAGGTCAGTCACATTGGGATTGGTGTTTGGTGTTTGGGGGGCACAGAGCAGCATAATGAGGAGACACACATGGCTGCTGGTGTCTCTCCTTTCAAAGAGCAAGTCAAAGGAAAGGGACAAAATTTGTTAACAAGGCATTTTAGAGTATAAAGATGCTTGCTATTACATTGTGAATAATATGAATATTTTCTTAAAGCTGGACTATTTGGTCTTGGGTGTGGGGCACCCATGATATCCAGTGAATCTTCACTGTCATGCATAGATGTTATCTGGACCAAAGTACATCACATAATTCAATATAGCAGAAACTGTAATCAAAGCCCAAGTTATGTCATATAGGTTTGTTTTTAACAGCTGTTTCATTTGGGGTAAGGGGGTAATTATGAATTTATTTATTTTTTTCCTGTACGTTTAAGAACATGGCATAGTCTGCAGGCTTTCAGGCTTGACTTCATTACGTGAAGGAAAGAGTTGTTTGGTGGGATGTCTGTGTGTTCCTGTATTTAAAACCGTTATCACTGAGCCTGGTGAAAGGGGTCACATGGCTTCAGGTTGCCTCCTTAACTAGGTGTCAGCACCACTGATTGAGAGCTAGAATCACACATCCCAACAGGGTGATGAGCCTCTTTCCATGATTGAGGCCTCCATCACGACAACACACACACCTCCCACGTTTCCTGCAACACTGCTCACAGTCTGCACACCGCTATTCAAATGCATTATCACCTAAAGTAATTTTAGTGTTCAGTGATCTAACCACTCTCCTCCTCTCTTCTCCTCTTCTCTCCTCTCCTCTTCTCTCTCTCTCTCTCTCTCTCTCTCTCTGCACACCTCCCTCTTCCCTCTGTATTTACCCTGGGCTGATGAAGTACAAGAGTAAACGTATAATTAGCCTGCATTACTTTGATTGTTTTCTTTAGAGATTAGGCTTCCTGTCAGAGCGCGCTTTGAGTGGGGTGAAAGTCGTGTGTGATTGGACGAGGGAGGGGTTTGTGGGGGGGTTCTCTTTCTCAACCCAGTGAATAAGCGGCCTGGCCCCCCGCTGAGAGAGGAGATTGTATTTCCACAAGACATAATTTTTGTTTACTGACTGTTAATAATGGCTAATTAATAATCAGATTCGCCAGCCTGAAAATCGGCCCTGGCACTTAAGGAGGAGATAGGTGGCGTGAAGATGAGAGAGAGAGAGAGAGGGAGAGAGAGAAAGAAAGAGAGAGAACAGGCTTAAATAAAGCGTCAAGTGTTGTAACAGTCTCTGCTTGGTTCTGGATAGTCTGCTTTGGGTGGGTATAGTGGCCCTATAACAGGTCTGGTCTTGGTCCAGCACTGTTTGGTGATTTGCCTGCTCAAACACACCTGTTTCAACTCAGCTGTTAGTTACCACACAGTCCCCAAACTGTGCTGAACTTTGACATTCCAGACCAGAACTGAATACCCTTAAGCTAGAAGGTCAAAGTGGTCTGTACTTTGTACACTGTCTCTTTTTCATTTTGGTCCCACTGTTCATTGCTATTATTCTGTTTTTCTTTCTCAGGGTGGTCAGATGGGACAGTGAGGTGGACATGTCTGCTCTGGAGGGCCGCTTTGACGTAGTCATGTGTGCTGACTGGTAAGTTGCCAATCACCAATCCTACATGTCTGCCCAGACTTCAGCCATGCCAGTTTCAGCCTTCATATCATTTCAGAGTTCAGTTCATCTCAGTTCAGTCAATTCAACTCAGTTCAGCAGGGACATGCATACCTTTGTGCTACTATTGCCTGGGCACTGGCCTATTTGCCCTTTTTTGACCAAGCTGCCACTCTGAAGGATTTTGCTAGCTGGGGTTAGCCATTAGTAGCACTAACACATCATTGCTGAAGTCAGACCAAATTAAATTGCCATATTATTGTAAAATAGTTAAAGCTATTAGTTATGTACATACAGGTCCGTCTGTACATCCATGTGCATTTCATCATAGTTGTCGCCAAGAGTGATATAGTTGGCTTAGTGGGCTGACCTTGCTACCCCCATTAGGCACTGGGTTTGTGCCACATTAATGCTCTATCATTAACAGGCTCTATCAAACATGAATATTTGCTAGTTAGTCTGAAGAAACTGATTTGATCAACATTGCTAGCAGTGGCTACATATAGTTAGATTAGCTAGCTAATAAGCTCCTGAGAAGAGGTACTTGGTAGGTCATGTAAAAGTTAATTTTATGTGTAGCTGACTGTATCAACGTGATGTGAGAAGTATGTCCTAATTTCGGCAGAGCCCCTGCCCCTCCGAATGTCTGTGCATGTCACTGACTTTCAGTCAGTTCGTTCAACCAATCAGACTGTTTTGTAGTAGATACACAGCAAATAACTCCATAGTGAAAAACACGACACACACTTATACATACAGTGGTATGCAAAAATTTCAGCAAAAATTTGATTTTCTGCGTGAACATAAGTAAACATCCTCCACAGAAAATACATTTTGATGCACAGTTACTGCTGGAAAAAGTGGACAACTTTTATGTTTTGTTCTGTATGTCAGATACAGCAAACAGAAGTCATACCCTACAAATTTGCAGAAATATATCCAATTCAATTTTGTTACCTTTAGAGAATGTTTGCTTATTTTCACTTAAACCTTTTCATGTGATTGTACACATCACATATCAGAATTATGTAGGCAAGACAGATGTGTGTACAGCTGATTCTGTACACCCCTGTCTGATGGTAACTGTAGATGGTTACAATTTTTTTTTTGTCTCAGTACTTAATTGTGATAAATGTCAGTAAACTTTGACTGAGTTTGTACTATGACCTTGCATGGAACTTTGACCAGGCTATTTAACCTGTTTTTATTGTGTAAGCTCAGATTACTCTAAATTGTGAACAGGGTTAAGGTGTTAAACTGTAGGCTTATTATTCAGTTATTAAATATAAGACCTTTAGTAATTTAGTCTATCTGTTTAAATAACATGGAAGGTATGTTCCCCTGTACAGGCCCATATAGATTAAACAATTGAAATGTAAGTTTATTATTATTTGTTTACTAAACTTAAGACCTTCACTTCCAGTCATCTTCTTCATGACACAGATGAAACTGTAATTACTACACGTATGCAAACCCACTCTCTAATAAGTTTACACACATCCACAGGTAGCACGGCTCTTTGTGCCATCCCTGCTCTCAGCACTGTGAACCAAATATCATATCTCACCCTTTAGCAGCTTTTCCAGCCGCAACTTGTCCACACCCTCAATAACGGTGCACGGCTCGTTGGCCCGGTGACGGTGCGCTAATATCCCCGCATGTGGCGCTTATCAGATGGCAGCCGTCAGCCCCAGGCTGGCACCGTGTTACTTCCCCTCGGCTAACTCCGCCAGGCATTTCCATTTTTCCCCAAATTGCCTCTTTTTTCATGCTCGGCGTCCCAGCAAATGGATGTCTTAGGCAAATTGCAAATAATTATGCCCATGTGAGGAGCAGGGAGAGAGAATAACACAAACATTTCAATTAGCCCGCTTCTTAACATAGATCGCACTGCTGATTTTTATTTTTTTTTCCCCTCACCATCCTTATCCTGTGTGCTTCCTCACGTAGAGGTAAAATGGTCTGCGAAGTTCAAACCTGATTTTTACTAATTATGTAATACAACTGATGTGTCATTACTCTCAGGTACATTAGCTGGTTAGATTAGACTGGAATTCCTGCCTCTGTTTATTGGCCACTGATTGGCAATTAAAGCTTCAGTGTAAAATATGCTGAATCAAAATTAAGAGACAGACTTAAAAAATTGAAGAACATTTTGAATCTCTTTCAATTTTTCTTAACCCTTCAGAGTTGACTATAACAAACGAGTGGTGTAATTTGTTGCTAATTATTTGTCTCTTGTAGCTCATTACAATTAGTGAAGAAATGCATGCAGATTCTAAACTGCAGAATTACATTTGCCTTTGTGAGTAGAAGAGGAATTACATTTGATTGTAAAGTTCTTTGCATTTTTGCTATTGTTTTGCCATTTTTTTGGTTTGAGATTAGAACCTGTCGATACAGAATATAAAGCGAATCTAAATGTAATTCATTAATATATCCTGTAATTGTTGTTACATTTAAATTACATAGTAAGTTATAGTAATAATAATCTTAACATTATTCTAATATAGCATTTGTACATGTAAATGAACCCGTAATGCTGTACTTACTGGGTTTGCACCCCTTAAAAGCAATCTGTGGAACGCAGCATGCAGCATTTAGACAAATTAGCCATTAGGTTGAATGTACGTACGTCAAATTTTCTATTATCTCTTCTGTGTTATTGTTCATGCCATATCTGCATCCCTGATGCTCCTCTTATAACATTTTTAAAGGACAAACTTCACAAGCTATTTCAGCTGTCAAAGACTATTATGTAATTAAGTGCTTATTACGTGCCCTAAACCCTGTCTAAGGTGTGCTCGACGTAACGTGTCCAGAACAGTGTGGAGCATGTAGCAGGCAGGGCAGCGATACCTGCGCTTACTCTGATGAGCACAAAAACCCCGCACAGCCTACTATTATTCTAATGCCACACAAATGGCAGCTAATATGCACGTGAAATGAACAGTAGTGGGCCAGCATGTGGTTGATTTGTGTGTAAGTGCGTGTGTGTGTGTGTGTGTGAGAGAGTGAAGATGACTCACACGGCAGTGGCTGTCCCCCCGTCGCTGCAGCCGGTGACTTGTCTGTAATTGCCGTCGTCAGGAGAGTGATCTCTCTGCGATTAATGAACATTGTGCCGACGATCACCTGCGAAAAGGTCAACAGCCGTACTTCTGCTGCCATTAATTATAGTCTTTCAGACAGGGGCCCAGTAACGCTGCAGCCGCCGGCGAGACCCTCACACCAGGGAGAGAGACCGAGAGAGGCACAGTCAGATTTACAGCCTAATCTTAAAGTATAAAGCAAGAAAGCATGTAACAATACACTTTATTTCTCCTGCTTGTCAAGCCTGCCCCGATTTATGACCACTGGTATGAGAGTTTTCCATAATGTCATTTTGTAGATAGGAGCAAAGAAGGACTGAACATTAAAGCTGGAGTTCTTAGGATGCTGTTCGTTTTTATTTTTAGTATTCAAACATGCATTATTTCAATGGATAGTATTCAAATATTCAAATGATTTAGTAGGTAAGATTTAGAACAGTTTTTAACATTTATTGTGTGCAAGTGGCATAAGAGGTGTTTTTAGGCTTATATGATAGTGCACCTACAGAATGATAACTTGAAGTCACACAACTTCTACAAAAATGCCATCTTTTTGTTTGAAATATCTGTATCCTTTTATTTATCAATTTTAAAAAATCAAGATATGGGTTATTTAATTTTTTTTTTTTTTTTAAACAGTGCATGCCTTATTTGAATACTCTAATAAGTGGATGAACGTCAAGGTGAGCTGTGTACCAAGGTACCCAGGGTTTCTCACACATAGACTTTACTTGGGTGGGCCACCCAGGTATGTTTATGGCCACTAAAGTGTTTTGGAGATGCATGAAAGTAGTGTTTAATGTATTTTGAATGGGGTGTGCCACAAAGACTACACTTACTGAATTGTACTGCTAGGCCTAATGCAGGGGTGTCCGAGTCCTGATGAGTTGAATAATGTGAGCATGGAAATCACCAAACTCTGTTGGCCTAAGGCCCTCCCGGGCTGAAATTGAAAGCCCTTGATCTAACATTTTTATTATTAGTTATACTATCAGGCCACCCCTGTCCTTTTTCGTGTGGACAGAGAATTAGTACTCAGTCTACTTATGATACTGCTGCTGAGTATGGCATTTCAGCTGTGATAGCAACATTATGATGTCTAGATTGGCTAAGGTAATTGATATAAAACTAGTTAATTCTCTGACTATAAGCATTTATAAAGGTCATTATCCCACCTGACTAAAATCCCGGTTTACATGACATCTCTCTTTTATATTTTATTTTGTAGTAAGGACAGGATGAATGGTCAACATTGGCACTTTTTCCATTTTGGACCATTCTTTCAGAGGTTAAAGCCCCAATACACTTCAAGTGAAATAGACTTTCAAAGCAAAAAAGAGTGATGTGAGAGTTACAGTCTAAGTGATGCAGTAATCTGAGTTTGTATGGTGCGATATGCAACAGCTGATAAACGGAACCCATATTCAATATGTTGTTGGTTCTGAGACCACCCCTGACTCCAGTTGGTTCACATGTAACATGGTTGCCTTTCATCTCTGCATGTAGTTCATCTTAAGTTTCAGTTTGACTGATTGTTTGCCGGTAGCTTGATTTCTTTTGGCTCTTTCATCGTTTGAAGTGTACTGCCAGCTTAACATAGCCAAAACAGTTGCTGCTGTTGACCAACGATTCGTGTGGAACAGTTCACTGAAGTTGATGGGAAAAAAAATCAGAAATCTGTGACATGAAACTCCTGAAATGAATAAGTTGCTGTCAAATCGCTGTCCAAAGCTAGGGTGACTGGGCCTTAATACGTATACAACCACAGGAACAGAAGATCTTCTGTTGCGCACATACACAGACGGCTCAGTGGTGTAATCTTGGCAGTGCTGTAAGACTGATGCGGAATTCCTGCAGAGGCCTTGCTGTTGTTACTGCGGCTGCGGCTGCCTGGCTAGCACTGTGCCTGGCATGTCTGCCTCCTCTAAGCTGCCTGTGTGTGGGCTCCAAGATAAAGCCTTTGTGTGTGTGTGTGTGTGTGTGTGTGTGTGTGTGTGTGTGTGTGTGTGTGTGTGTGTGTGTGTGTGTGTGTG
>JBBPCZ010000156.1:11504154-11514310 GCA_037974445.1 Brycinus macrolepidotus | reverse complement strand
GTGTGTGTGTGTGTGTGTGTGTGTGTGTGTGTGTGTGTGTGTGTGTGTATGTGTGTGTGTGTGTGTGTGTGTGTGCGCACTGCTGAGAGGAGATCAGTGGCCCTGGATGGAGATGACACAGTCAGGTTGAGCTTAGCTCTTTAATCAGTGCTCATCACTTCATTCTGCAAGTGAAACTCTTTTACTTGGTACTTTTATTTACCGGGTGAAACTTTCATTTTATCCATGCTTTTACTGCTTGTAATGTATTCTGTCTTACTTTACTGTGATGCTGGAATGTTGTATCACTGCGTGATGAAAACTTCACCTGTCTGCTCTGTGGTTTCTGAAGCTGTTGAAGTTCATTCATTCTTAAAAGTAAATTATGTTTTTACACAGCATAATCATTTTTTTTTCTCTTTCTATTTGTACATCTTACTTTAGTGTTTCAATGTTGGTCTCTGGACTAGCAACATGGCTTGGAATGGAGGTTTTCACAATGTTATAGATGTGCATCAGCTGACAAACAAGCATTTCATTGCTGTCCAAAGGAAACATTTTTATCCTGTTTATATCTTTCTGCATCCTGTGAAAACAGCAGGCCTTTACATTGTTAAACTTTTATGAAGAATGAATCAGTAGAAATGCTTCAAATTGGCTTGGAATAAATCTGCTTTACATTAATTCACATTAAAAGTACAGACTGTTTTTCTTCACTCCTCACTTTTGTTTTGGACAGTGATGCTTTATTATTACTGACAAACTGGAGTAAATAATGTCTCTGGGGGGTTTGTGCATGTATCTCCGTAGGGCACAGCATTAGTGTTTGCTCCCACAAGAGGAGACACACTAACAGAATTCCACACGCTGGCAGAGAAAGTCGGACTGTTTGTGTGTCGCTATGACAACTACGATTCGCACATATGGGACCTGCACTTGAAGGTGAGTGTACGTGTGTGTATTCATGACAATAATTTAACCTTGTCAGGATCAGTCAAATGGTCTTTACAAGGTGAAAGGCTTTCTATACTTCATTGCATTATTTAAAAGTAAAAGAACAGTATCTTACATATGTATATATACACAGTACTGTGCAAATTGTCTTTCTGCTAGCAAAGTTAACATTAACATAAATGCAAACAAACAAGAAAGCAGTGGAAAATAGATTTGTTTTGTTTGTAAAAAAAAGTAGTTGATATTTTGTGAATTGGTATAGAGAGCACAGGTTTGGTTCCAGATTTCTTCTCGATGTCTCCACCGTTGTTTGGATTTGTGAAATTCCATCAGTAGCTCACCTGATGTAATTTAATAAAGGACTGATTGAATCAAACCAGGTTTCTCATGGGAACTACAAGTAATACTGGGCTTCCACAAGGAAAACATTATATATACTGTACATAAAATCCCTATTTACTGCACTACATCTTAGTGCTGGGGGGCTTTATACCCAGCCAGCCAACACTTGGCTTTAGGCATTGTGCAACTGAACACTTGGGTGCAGCTGAATTCACTAAAGTATCTGGCTATTTTTGTAATATTGTGTGTTTCAAAACATAGCATACACTGTCAACTCTGTAAATGTATAAACTAGAAATGATGCTGCAAAAACAACTTGTTTTGAATTATTTATGTGATGCATGTTTACTTACTTCCCCAGTTCAGCCTGTATCATTTATGCTCCACCCATTCATGTTGAAGTGCACAATCCATGGTAGCCAATCAGAACAGGAGCTGGTTTACATAGTACAGTTTTAAAGGTGCAGTCTGAGGGAAGAACAGAGGTTGGGAAATGGTTATATGGAGATTATAAAACAGCACAAGAACCATAGGTGGGCCTCAGGGGAAAATAAAATGTAAAAAAAAATGTAGGACACAGGCCTTTAAGAAATATCTTGAAAAAGTAACTCAAAACTCCAAACAGGTGAGAGCATGTTTATGCCGCACGCACATGTCTCATGAAGTGTGTGTGCAGTGATTCTTCAGCAAACTTTAAAGTTCTAGCAGCCGTAGGTGCTGTTTATCTGGGCACAGCGTGTGCGAGTGTTTCGCCATCTCCAACACTCAACCTCAAATGGAAACCTCGAGTTCAAAAGCAGCACTCAGAGAGGCCAAACTCTAAGTAAGTGGAAGCACAATGCCCAAAAAAAAAGAGTGCTGGGCGCTGCCCATGTCACTGTACCTATCAGCACAGTGGCTGGCCAGCAGCGGCCACGAAGTCCAGCTGGTTAACTGGCATTGACAGGACAGCTGTGACTGCCATTTTTGACTGAGGTGGAAGCTGTCAGGACCCATTAGGCCCCGAGGGCCTGACGGGCGGGCCTGCCCATGCCTGAGGAAAATGGGTCTGCCAGCAGGACCCTGGCACTGGAGTGATTTGGGCCTTTTTTCGTCCACGGCCCTTTGAGTGGCCACTCTGTCGGGCGTCTGTGGGTGGCCAGATGCAGGCGCTTGTGAAAAACAGCAAGCAGCTTCTGGGGCTGAGAGAGAGAGAGAGAGAGAGAGAGAGAGGGAGAGAGGGAATGAATTTAGAGCTGTCAGTGGACAGAGAGCGGGACAGACAGAGATGTGAGGCTGAGAGCTGGTTAAAGGAGAGAGGGAGAGAGAGCTTTTTTCTTTGTGCCTTTAATGTCCTTGCCCAGAACCTCATAATACAATGACTAAAGAGTCCCTGTATTATATCACAGTGGATTTATCTTCCTCATCTCACTCCGTCAGCTACCTTGTAGAGGAAATGTGCAATGAAATCATTTCAAAGTTAGGCCTCTTCACTGTCCACAAGCAATTATATTAACACACAGAGTGAATGCCCTTCAGAGCGAGTAGTGGAATGGGAAAATGTATGTGCATGTGTGTGTATGATGGTAATAAAAGTTTGATGGATAACAGATATGTTCTGCATCCTGAGCTAGGTGTGGAAACCTTGTACCATTCCATTTCATTGCTGCGTTCGCCATTCGCCATAAATTGATGCTGTTTTTTATATTTCATTTATGGATGTTGCAATCTGCCTGAGTTATACCTGCGTGCATGCACACATACAGCAGCGTGGTGCACCTGAAAACTGATGGAGGCTTGCTGCACAGGAAACCAGACCACCTACTGCACCACTGTGTGGATAATGATGATAACAGTGAGCTGAGTCAAGTGTCCTACTACTGCCTGTGTGTGTGTGTGTGTGTTTGTGTGAGAGAGAGAGACAGAGAGAGAGAGAGAGAGAGAGAGAGAGAGAGAGAGAGAGATGGAGAGAGATTTTGCATGGAAAAAAATATAAATGTGTGTGCTTCTTGGCTATGTCAGCAGGATATTACAGCTGTGTGTGTGATACCAGGGCAAAATGAAGTAGCCCCTTCATATGTGAAGGTGATTAAGACCCAGTTCTTATCTTCTGATGAACACCCAGGCCTATGTGTACTGTATGGTGTGTGTGTTAATACATTTTCAGCACTAACATGTTCTGATTTGAAAGGGCTCACTCTTTCTTTTTGGTTACTAAGATTAAGGTTACAGTTACGGTTAGAGTTAGGATTTGAAAATTCCCTATTAAATATAGTTATTTGTTGTCCCTGTCACACTTAAGTCTTGTAACTTCTTATTTGAAATTTTGGACAGGACACCTGCCCCTTTATGCTGTGTAAATAATTTAAGGTGAGTTGAAATTTTGTGGCGGATGTTGTGTATACAGTACAATACAATACAGCTGACATGATTATTCAGTTAAATTTGTTCATTCATTTGAAAAAGAAACAATTAAAATATATGTTCCTGATGAATTGTCTTGGGGTTAAACATGGACTCTTCAAATCACGCTTAGCAGTCTAAACATTCTCCACAAGAGGGAGCTATTAGAGCCCAAATTAGCATGAAAGAAAGCACTGAAAGAGAGGAAACCCACACCAATATCTCACTAATACAAATGTTTGTAGTGTACTAGTGTATATGAAGAACTTAATTTATATCAAGTAAAAGTAAATGTGTGCTGTTAAAAATGATATGAATACTCGATTACTCAGTTACTAACATAATCAAAAATGATAGCCCTAAATACAGTAACGTGCAAATTCTTCTGAGGCATCTGAGAAAATGAGATTTTATAATGATAATCCTCCTTATATATCAGATTCAGGGTGAAGTCATAAAGAGTGTATCAATCTGAACTGCTTTTTGATTGAGGCACAACAAAGGGCAGCCAATCAGAACTGAGCTCATTTACATATATCAGTCTTAAGCAGTAACAAA
Source organism: Brycinus macrolepidotus (assembly GCA_037974445.1). Classification (NCBI taxonomy): domain Eukaryota; kingdom Metazoa; phylum Chordata; class Actinopteri; order Characiformes; family Alestidae; genus Brycinus; species Brycinus macrolepidotus. The sequence goes on along the minus strand of JBBPCZ010000156.1, from coordinate 11,510,095 downwards.
AACATTTTGTGTTATTCCAAGGGAAAAGAGAGGTTGGGAAACAGTCATGTAAAAAGTTTCACTGTATTTATGTATCTATTCTAATGTTATACTGGGGCTAAAGCACACTTTTCCTGGGATAAATAGTTTTCTTGGCTACATAAATCTTTTGGACGGTACTGTATTTGTATACCTCCATGTACATTGCATACATGTGTGTGTGACGAACATAATACACTTTCCACTGTCCTTCTGTTATAAGCCTAAGTGGAGTTTTTTTTTTTCCCCAGAAATTTACATGCATTATTATTTGTGTGTTTGTGTGTGTGTGTGTTTTCACACCCCCATATATCTCTCACTCCTCAGCTGCAGTCTCTGATGTCTTGGAGATTGAGGCGTTTCCTTTGACCCCCAAAACCTCCTCATCCAGACAGTGTGTGGTGGTGGTGGAAGACAGGATTGTGTTTGTGTTTGTAGGGGTGTGTGGGGCTGTGCTGTGCTCTCAGCAGTGCGGGGCTGCGGCAAGGGGGCTGCGTGTTATCCTCTTATCCCCACTGTTCTGGAATAGAGCCTCAGCAGCTGGAGGACTGCAAGCCGGCTGATAATGCCGCTATTTTCCGCCCGCCCGTCTTAATCTTGTTACTCAAATGGTGGTAAAGAGAGTCATGAATTTTAATTCTGACAGCTTCCCCCAATACATACACACAGCACATACACAAACACATCACACATCCTGCACACATTAACCTTACCCCTCCAAGTCCTTCTCTTTTCCATCCACCAGAGTGTGTGTTCTCCACTCGTTCATCCATCCTTTCGCTCCCTCCTTTCATCCATCTGTCCACCCGTTTCTGGGGTCAGCGATTCAAACCTGCTGATGTTCAGTCAATCGCTCCTTCTCTCAGAACCAACTCAGAAGATGAAGAAAAAAAGAAAAAGGGGGAGGGCAGTGGAGGAGCAAAAGTGGCAATAAAATAAATGGCTTGCATCTCGGCAGCCGTGCGATTAAAACATACGAGCCGATTTATCCAGCCACCCATGAAGCTGATTAGCGGCCTCTGATCAGGAGGAACAGCTTTGCTTGTTAAACTTTTCACCTTTGCAAGCTCGCCATATTTTTCAAACTTTCTCTCACTCTTTTTTTCTCTCTCTCTCTTTCTCTCTCTCTCTCGGTCACCCTAAGCTTCTTGCTTGTATCACTTTCTGTCTTTCTTATCCCACATTTTCTCTTTTTCCCCCCACTCTCTTTCCTTCTTGTTTCCCTCTCTGTCTCTTTCTTTTGCGCTCTCTTTCTCCTAAGCTTCTTTCCTATATAACTCGCTTAGTTTATGATTTTTTTTTACTCTCTGTTTCTCTGTCTCTCTCTCTCTCTCTGTCTTCCTCTCTCTCTGTCTCTCTCTGGGGTGTGAGATTTGAATGTGAATGTGTTGGTCCCTGCAGTGGGTTTAGTGTTGGCCGGCTGGCCGCCCTGATTACCGAGGGGTCACAGGTTCAACCACCGGCCGCTGTGTAGAGAGAGTGGAAGGAGAGATAACAAACATGAAGGGCAAGGGGGGAGTCTTTCATCTGTCCTCCTCCAGCCACTGAGGAAAGAGGGAGAGTGAGTGTATTGGAGAGGAGTATACACATGTCATGACAGTGTTGGTACACTGAATTTATCTACTGTCGCTGTGAGCCCCCCCCCACCAAATCTATCTGGACTCTCTCAACCAATAGGGTGTGCATTTACTGATATTAGTTGTATTTTAATGTCCTCTGTGATGATGATGATTTGTTTCAGCCAAAGGGGAGCATTAACCCAATAATGGCAATAATAAAACATTTTTATATTATTTCTCACTCGTCAGTGAAACGTGCCAAGAAATTCTGTCAAAAATGCAGATTCTAAGCTATATATTTTAGATATAATTTATTACATAACTAGGCCTCAATTTCAGTTAGATGTAGTTTATGCACTTCATTGTATTGTTAACACTTTTAACTTTGACATTTTGTTTTAGTCATCAGTCTCTAGCTAGATATACTGATGCACAGATGATGCACACCAAAAGTACATCAGCTCTGATGATTTAAGTTGTCATGATCCTGAAACTTTTGCTTCACTAAAATGTATTGATCATTTGACCCTATTATTGAACAGTCAAGGTGTAATAGCCATTTCACTCATATTTATTATAGTTGAACAACTTGATTGTTGGCTTTACTTAATGTTGTTGTGTAGTTGTGTGCTAAATATGACTGCCTTTTTTATTTTGCAGCTACCTGTAGAAGTCAAATAATTAAACTCTAATAAGCTAACAATGTTAAGTGGAATTATGTTTCCCACAGCAAAAACCACCTATTAATTTTCAGGGTCTGTACCTACTGCACATCCTATCAGAGACACACACCATTTATATAGGCTACTTTAATCGCAGTTTGTTTACAGCAAATTATCTTGTCTACGCAATATATTCTAATATTTTCCAATATGAGATTGAATATTGTAGGATTATTTGTAAATGTATTTCTAGACTAGTAGTTTTAAGTAAATATTTGGTGAAATTGTCTTGCGCAACTGGCAAGTTTCAAGAAAGAACACTTCAAGCAAGCAAAATTATCTGCCAGTGGATTAAGACATTAGATAAAATTACTTAAAACAATATATGTATTGTTGTATAGAAATAGGTTGATAATATTCAATCTATAATATATAACAATTTCATAATCAATATATAATTTATAAGATAACAATTTTATAGTCAGTAATCTTAGATATATTATGTGAGTTTAAAACTATTTCACATGTCAAGATATGATTCTGCAAATTTTCCTCCACAATATGCAGCCCTAGTGATTACTACTTCAGACTACACTACTTCAGACTACACTGTTTGGAATGTCTTGGGTTGTAATATGTGGCCCAGTTATGTGTTTGCATTAGTTTTGTAGCAGTGGACCGCTGCTTGCTGACCATTGCTGACAATTGCTTGCGCTTCATTTCTTTCCTTCTCTGTATATGTGGGCTTCTCCTTCAGAGCCCAGCCTTCTCTGAAGAGTGTGTGCATGTCAGCTTTGGTGGCTGTATTGAGGCTCTGATTTTCATAACCGGATTGCACAGCGCTCATGGCGGAGTGTGTGGGCTGGCCGATTGGCTGGGACAGGGCAGGGCTGCCGGGCAGCTGGCAGGCCCGCTGGCCAGAAAGGAAGAGGGTGGCAGTAATGCTGCATTTCGGCTGTTAGCAGAAAGTGGTGCCTAGGGGCCTGTAGCGCCGCCAAGGATTTGCTGATGTTCTTCATGCAGACACCTCAGCTCTAAATGAGTCATTGGGAAGCAGTTAGTGTGCCTGTCCCTATTTGCTCACTGTTTCTCGGGTGTTGTTGAGATGAGCCTTGTACAGCTCGGGTGGAAGCAACAGGAGTACAGACCAGATGCAAATAAATCAGTACTAGCTGTCGCATGTTTTTACCAAAGTGGTTATTCTGCAAAAAATCTAATTTACATGCTTAGCCTCTTTCCCCAGTAGTCATTCAGCTAAGACAGTAGGGTCTAAAGTTTGATTCTTTAGTTTTGCACTGGAGATACAAGGCTAATGTAGTGAAGGAAGCTTATGGTCACTATTTATCATCAACACACACTTAATTGAACTGGATTAAAATGTTAAGTACTATCAAGTCATTTTAAGATGAATGTTTTTTCAGTATTTAGCTGTGTAATGTACTTTTGTCCTTACTTATTGATAACAGTTTGTCATAAAGTTTCAGAAACTTCATAAGCAAGTCTGCTTAAGATTATTTATTTTTACATTTATTTAACTATGTGCAGTTAGGTACTCTTCACTACCTTCTGTGCCGTTAGAATTCAGTTAACTGTACGTTACTTATCTATAGTATTTATACCCAGCGTTTGTGTATATAGCATAGTGTATTTCATATTGAGATTTTTTTCTACAGATTTTTTTTATTTTTTTTATCGGATTTCTTAAGACTTTATATTTTATATTGTTCTTGTCTCTGTGTCTCTATGTGTCTTTGCAGTCATAACATAATCATTTTCCTCCAGGATCAATAAAAAGTTTTCTGATTTGGATTCTGATTTTTTTTAGTGTGATTAGGCATACAGTTGGCTCGTTGCTAATTGTTGAGGTATAAGCTTCCATTACTTGTTTGCTATATTAGCCCCATAACCTAGTACAATGATTCTTAACCCTAGTCTTGAAGGCCTTCCTGCCCTGCACATTTGAGTAGTGTAACGCGAGTTTGAGGAACTTCCAAGTGGTGAGTTGAAGTTGGCGAGGGTGTGATTAAAAAATAATACTGAAATATGCCTCTCCTAACCAGCCGACCATGCAGAGTGATTCAATAACTTCTCAGGACCCTTGTTGATCATTATTGCGTGTGTATGTGTGTGTGTGTGTATGTTTCAGATGAAAACCGAGGGGAAGGAGGTATATGATGAAAACATCCACTATCCTGTGCTGCTCATGCTCACCCACAGACCCAGCCCAGGCCTGCTTTGAGCCTGGCAGTGCCAGCCTTCCATGCTGTGCCCCTCCCGACTGGCTCTGCCACTGTGACCTCTAGGGGTTTACTCAGCCTAGCCTTTTTCAGTCCTTTAACTACACGTTTTTTGGGTATTGTATGCGTGTGGGTGTCAGAGAGTGTGCGTATGTGTGTGAATGTATGCGTAAGTGTACGTGATTGAGTTGCTGTGTGTAAACTCTTGCCTGACCTTGTTACTGTGCGATGAAAAATGTGTGAAATTTTATAAACAGAGACGTGGCTACACTGAACAGAGCCATCCTCCCAAACAACCTGATTACTTACAGAGACATAATCTACACAGCGTTAATATCATTAGGTGTTGCAGTGAATATTGGCAATTTGTGTGCTGGCACTGACAAAGTTAGCCATACCATTAAGTTCTGATGGACGGTAACTTAATAGTGTGGCTTGTTGCATAATGGATGCCATGATTACGTACCCCAAACATAAACTTTTTAATGTTATTCTGAATTACCATGTCCTGTTCATCCTATAGCAGTGACCAGGTGAAAAACATAAGTATGGTCTAGTGATGCTGTATCTAGGGTGTGCTCCAAGCGTCGCACTGAAGGCTTGGAGTAGGAGAGGAGATTCTAGAGCACTACATATGGCTTGCTTCACTGTGACCCAATCTCACTGCCCATGTATAAGTCCTGTGATAATATCATGTGTCGTATTACAAAGCTTACCGAAAGACCTTGAACACTGTTTGAAGTGCTGTGTGTTATATTCAGCAGGAAGATGCACAGCACATACAAGGCAATGCAGTTTGAATTTGAGGTTCATCCACTGTGCAAGCTAGAGAAGACATTACATTATAAGTATTTGGAGGGAGTAATCTGTATTAGGAGGAAAAAAATGGTGCATTACAATGGCAGTGTTATGTCCATTATTCTGATATACTGATCTATGCGGTCTGCAGAAACTCTTCACATTGTGGAATTTTTTGACTTTATGGATTTTTATGTTTCTTAAAAAAATAAACCCTTACAAACATATCATTTTAGAATAAAAAAAAAATACACTATATGTCCAAAAGTTTGTAGACACCTTCTCACACAACATTTTTACCGTTTTGCAGCAGTAACAGCCTCTACTCCTTTGGGAAAGCTTTCCAGTAGATGTTGGACCATTGCTGTCAGGATCTGATTGCATTAGTGAGGTCAGGTACTGATGCTGGAGGATTAGTTCTGGATCACACATACCACTCATCCTAAAGATATTGGACACTCGAGGACACAGTTCCGCTGCTCCACAGACCAGTGCTGAGGGGCTTTATACCCTTCTATCCAATGATTGACACCTTAGGTTGATGTGTGGCTGCTCTAGAGCGTCCCATTGTATTTTCAATGCCTCTATACAAGCTCTGTGTGTGTGTGTGTGTGTGTGTGTGTGTGTGTGTGTGTGTGTGTGTGTGTGTGTGTGTGTGTGTGTGTGT
>JBBPCZ010000156.1:11478927-11499131 GCA_037974445.1 Brycinus macrolepidotus | reverse complement strand
TATATATAGATACACACACACACACACACACGTTGTGCGTGGTTAGAAGAACACAAGCTTTATTCCAGGTTTCTCCTTGCATAAATGTACATTAATTCAATCACCAGCTCTCTGTTTTAACGTTTTTGAGAAATTATTAGATGATAACTAGTAGTACTGGTCATCAAATTATATTGAGCTTCCTCAGGGAGAGGTTTAGAAATGGTTAAATGAAAACAGTGACATATACATCAATACTGATATTAGTTATTTTATGAGCAAGAAAATACACATTGCCCAGACAAATGCCTAAAGCTTTTGTGGAATACTGTATGTAATGAATGTGTATTTTAGAATGTGATTACTCCTTTAAGACTTTAGGTAGACCACTGAATGAACAAATACATGGTTCGTTAAACTGATTTTGGGGGCTTCATGACCCATCTGCTGATGGTTTTTGTGCCTGACACTGGAGACAGGTGGAGTAAAATGATAAAAGCCAGTTTTGATCTTCAGGGCAGCAGTTTGACAATTTTATCAGCCTTAATAGTTAGCTGTGTTTTAATCTCAGTTTGGGGCTGCTTTGTTTCTAGGTATATTTGCAGAAATTGTGTGATGAAGCTACACTACATTTGAACCTAAATTCTTAAAACATACAAACACAAAAAACTAGATTTTATTGTATCTGGCAATGCATGTAATGAAGTTATAAGTTATTAATAATATTATTAGGTGTTAGTGTTTTGGCTGACTTTAAGCAGGGAGCTGTATTTACTAATGCACTACTTCAGTTTATATTTACAAAGTCGCTTCTATTTAAGCATGATCAAAAATCAGGTTTGGAAATATTTCTATTTCAGTATTTCAATATTCAACCCAAGCAAAAAATATATAATGTGTTAGTTGTTGATAGCCACATTCCCTGCAAGTGGAATCACAGGGGGAATTTCAGGAAATTCAGTTCCACCAACCTGTGAGAGAACCTCAGTTCTCTTTTTCTATCATGTTCAGTCCCAGTTCTTTCACTTTACTGTTATTTACTTCAAGTTGGGATTCATTTCTGTGCACTGCGAGCTCCAAAGTGTTCTGACTTCCCAAATCCTGCCCCCCCCCCACACACACACACCCACACACCACTCGTCCTTGATGTGAATAGCAATAAAAGCTCACGTTCTTCCTCTCCAGTGTGATTTTTTTTTATTGCTTTTGGTGAACTCCTAAATTGAGGAAGTAGATTTTAATGTCTCTGTCTTCAAATTTCTTACTTTCTTTTTAAAAGGTTTCCCTTCATCGAGCAGAGCAGAGAGGAACTGAAAGCATCCTTGAGTGTTGGCAAGCAGGGCAGGAAGTGCTTCACTCCTGCTAGCAGCCCTGAGGAACGTGAATTACCTTCACTCCTCCATCTCCTCGGCTGACAGGACCACAGTGATGAGAATGAATAGACTGTCTCTGGCCTGTTTGTCAATACTGTCATATCTGGAAGGCCATTTTGAAGGCTGTATCTTCAGGAAGGTTTCATAAAACCTTTTTTAAGCACCATATGGCAGGTTCTGATGAAGTGCAGCGGTTTTGTTGAAGTTCATGCTTAGAAGATGATATGTTAGATTTGTGATAGATTAATGCCGGTTTGACTGCATGTGTGGATTTTAGCACAGCTTGACTATGTTGCTTGGGTGCACCTATACACAAATAAACAGGAGCAATGCCAGAACTCTTCAATGGATGGAAAAAGGCTTTCTGTAAATGAGATGGCTCAGTGCGAAGACCCTTTTTAACATTTAAAGGACTTCCACATAGAGTAAATGTTTTACACCGATTAGCCGTTTCTCCCAAGCCAAGAACCTTATTTTCACGGCTGCAGTCTAACTAAATGTCTTTCAAACACAAGCGGTAAGCTTCTTTGGGCCAAGGGTCTTGAATGTGGTTTGCTGAAGGAGTGCTCTCACAGAGCTACCTCTTCATCACACTGACTGCCTCTATAGTTCACCTGCATCTGACGTTAAGCTTTTTGTAAAAGAGCCAGGCAACTCAAGAGGCAGTAGAGCTCTCAAAGTGTTCTTTTTTTTTTATTGATTAGTTTCTCATAATGTAGATTCTGTATTCAGCCACAGTGATTACAGAGAGGTGAAAATGCTTCATGTGTATTGTTCAAACAGTTTAGAAATTGTTCTATTTAATCACAATGGAACTACGATTAAACAGTATAAGTGCATGTGCTTCCTAGGTGCCCGGGCTGTTTCACAGGAACTAGTGGCGTCAAGCCCTCTTGGCTTCTTTCGGTCGCCAAGGGGACCATGTGAATGCCCCCAAGGCTCTCATCCTTTTCAGGCTCTGTGATTGGTCAACAAGGCTCTTCCTGTCACAAGTGGCCTGCCAAACACTAAGAGGGTCAGTTCCTTTTTCTGAAGGTCAACGAGGCAGCGATGTGCACTGCCATCAAATCTTACTGTTACCTTCTGTCACTCTCAGACGCACACACAGTATGTCTTAGCTGCTGCGTCTGCAGAGATACAGGTAACCAGTAGCCTGTAGTGCTGCTCTGGGTCTAAGCCTTATGTCTGACATGCAAATTCCTGCTAGTGGTTCTTTCTCTGTGTAGATTATGTGGTGCTTTGAGCCTCGGCCTGGATTATAGAAATTGCGTTCCATGCTATACTGCATGCAGCCAGGCTGTGTGGCAGATTAAGTCACACTGCTCATATTAATTAACCGTTTGATGCTGTTAATTAGGGTCCCACAGTTTCTCTAATTGATAGCGTCGACTCACTGTCAACATAAGAGAACCTGAAGCTTTAGCTTGTCACAACATTATTGCTTGTTCCTAAGTAGTCACGTTCAGTGGAATGTCATAAACCTCAGCTTAACACCAAAAAATGCTTGAAAGGAGAGTGGTACAAGAACTGTCTCCTCCTGGTTTATACACATTACTGTCTGGCCCTTAGCAGAGACATTAACCTAGAGCACACTACCCAGCCAGAAGTGCAGATAATAATGTTCTTGCAGACCACCGGGTATGGATGCATAACTCTGTGTTTCAGTGGTAGTCTCCAAACTTCATAACCAAATTTGTCTAGTGTTTAAAAGCTGATCTTTACTTTAAGCAATGTTTAAAGTAAAGATCAACGTTAATACAGTACATAAAGCCAAGTTTGGACTTCCCTGGACAAATGACATGTTTATTAATTTTTCAGTTGAAAGTATGTGCACGTAATCTACAGAGAACACACTTCTACACATTTAAATACACAACTGCTGTAATGTACAATTTAGTTTATTTGCTGAATTCAACATTTTGGAGAAAAAAACTATTATTTCCCGAATAGTTTAACTCAGCAAATAAGCAGAAATTGCGCATTCAAATGTGGCATAAAATGTTTAAACGTTTAAATAGTTTTGTATATTTCCTGTAGAGGATGTCTACTTATTTCATTTATAAAATCAACAAATCATATGACCAGGGGTGTTCAGACTTTTGTATACACCTCAAAGTGATAGGTATTTGACATCCAGGGGCAACAGGGTGCACAAGTTTAGATGTGAATGCTTGTGCCATCATAGTAATAATACCAATCTCCAGTACCTACCTACAGCCCATTTCAAATAATCACTCAGAAATCTGGGCTAGGGGAGTTATTTGAAAACGTGATTACTAAAAAGTTTAAACCTATGAATTATAAATAGCACATTAAAATACTGAGCCCTAATTCACTTCAAGTAAATTTAGTCTATATGATGCCTTATGATGTTAACTTCTAAAACTGCAGGCTCTTTATGCAGTAATTAATCTAAAGACTTTTAACATTCAGATCAGTTCATCACTAGCTACTAATATGTAAGTTATATAGATGAGTGTGGTCCACATGCAAACCCATTCAGTTTGAGGAATAAAACAGTTTGAATCTGTTCATATTTTCTAGAAATTATTTCATGTTTTATATTATTATAGACATACAGACAAACCTCATTTTTTCATTTTATTGAAATGGTTGCTGACCTTTACATTGTGTGAAACTTGTAAAGAGCAGAATGGACTAATAGAAATTATGATGTTACATCAACTTATGCTGAAAGATGTTTTTTTTCAGCATTAGTTTAATAGTATAACTAGTGAGGTATAATAGTTATTATGCCATTTTTTGGATTATAACCCAATTGCTTTATTTATAGATTATCAAATGTTAGCATGTTTATACTTCACAAATGTTTATACTTCACAAATAATGGTGAATTATTTTTCAAATAATTTACTTCTTACTTGTTTTTTATTCTAAAGGAACACTTACCTAATGCTTATGCAGTGTCTCAGATCTACAATATTATAAAATATTATTGAAACATGAAAAAAAAAACAAAGGTCTCAAAGCCACTTACAGTCACACATCAAAGCAAAGTGGTGAAAAAGGAGGATAGCTCTGCTTCTTTTTGACCCATCTATCAACCCCATTTTTTCTGTACATCAAAGATGGCGCCTGAGGAAGTGTCCAACTGCCGGCAAAAACAATCCAGTGTGTATATGTGTTTTGCCCAGCCAAAACCTGAACAGGAGGACTTTTTTGATCTTCCAGTCTGTCGCATTGTTAACTTCCTGCCAGAAGAGGCAGCGTTTCCTGGGTTGGGTTATTGGGAGGTGTAGAGCGGTAGACATAGCCGTGACCTGTCTACAAACCTCCGGGTTCTGCGTATGTTTTCAACCTCCTGTGTATAGCATTCTGAAGTGCTTTCATGTGAGGTGGACTCCTAAGCCATGGGTTTGAGCTGGATTCATACTAACCCTGTTAGCTGGAGGCTAAAAAATATCCAGACAGCCCTTCTAATTAGTGAATTCTGCTACTTTAAGACACACCAACTGCTGAAGCAGGTGTTAAACTTCCCACACACAGCTTACATTATTTCAATGGAAAAGCACTGCCAGTAGAAAGGGATATTCTGAAGCAGTCATACATAAGCCTAAGGTCAACATACCCAATGCCAAGTGCTGGCTAGAATTGTATAAAGCCCCCTGGGAGCTGCATTCTCTGGAGTGATGGAGCTCCATCCAGTACCATTGACGAGATGGAGTGCCGTTTGTGATCCAGAACTAATTATCCAACTTCAGTACCTGACCTCACTAAAGCTAAGGCTGAGCTGGTGTCTACAAACCTTTAGACATATATTGATTTTGTTTTTGAATGATTACAAGAACCTGAATAAATGTTAAAGCTGCTCTTGACAATTTTCATCCTGGAAGAATTCAGCTGTGTCACCGTATCTAACAAACCAACTAATGAAAAGATACGTTAAGTCAGGGTTCCAAGTGAACGTCAGATCAAAATAGCAATGTTTCAGCCTAGATGTTGGGCAGAAATAAGCAATATTAGGTGATCTCCTTAAATGTATATAAAGCAATGAAGTTTAAACTAAGTCACATGATCTAAGAGTAAAAAAGCAGACATGGTTAAGAACCCTAGAAAGATCAAACAGGTCTGCACTAATCAGTGACAAAATATACAGTATTTGCCAGAGCTTTGCTACCAGTAACCAGTTCCATTTAATCAGTTACATGTATACTGTAAATGTAAACTTTGACTGATTTGTGCTTTTCTGAGTTTTTTCAAATCGTAAAAGTTTTACTTATACTAGTATTTTTGTTTTTTTCCCAGCACCATTTTGGCCCTTAACATTTAGTTACTAATTCTTTTGTTATTTAATTACATGTTGTTGACAGCATTTGTCCTGCTTCATAATTGGTAACATACTTTTGATTTTATTTTTGATCAAAAGTGCATCAGAAGAGAAGAACAGGCCCTGCCAAACTTCAGTTCTTATGGACTTCAGTAACTTGACAGATGCTGGATGTACTATAGATCTATAGATCATTCAGCACAACAGTTTAGGTCAGTGATTTAGAGCTTCTACTTATGGAAAGCTACTTTAACTTTTAGGCATTCTTTGTCAGAAGTAACAATACTTTTACTACAGTATGAGTTCAGGCTTCTCTCCCCACCTCTGTTTGCTTCTGTGAATTGTCTACTAGCAAATGTAAAAATAATGCTAGTCCACTCAAGAGGCTAGGATGTCTTCTTTTATCCTTTCCCTCCAACATCTTTTTTCTCCACAGCTCTGGTCACGTCCCCGGCTCAGCAAAATGGCAGTATTCATCTGAGGTGAGCTCAAGAGCGCAAAGGCCTTTTTTTATAAGGAAAAAATCAAGTCAGGGAAAAATGAGCTCGGGAAAGAAGGAGTCTGTCATGGACCTCAATGGCCGCATTATGTAAATCTCTGACGTCCCTTGATGTAAACCTGAATAGAAATACATTAACGTCTTGTATGTACTTAAAAAGAGCTCAGACTTTGCCTGCGCTGAGACGGCAGATCCAGTAATCATGTTGACAAATTAATAGCAGAGAATTAGCTGTCCATTAAAAGTGTATTATGTGCCACGCTGGCACATAAAATTACTCCCAAATAAGTGTGGGAGCGGGAGAAAAGCGCACAAGTGCATGCTGAGAGAGAGAGAGAGAGAGAGAGAGAGAGAGAGAGAGAGAGAGAGAGAGATGGAGCTGGTACTGACATGAGGGGGCCGTCTGACTGACATTTTTAGATCCGGAGCCATCAAAGCACAGTCAGAGTGCCTTCAGGTGCAGACCTTTGTTGAAAGGTTGTAATGAGGTTGTGTGGGGGTTGAGATGTCAGACTTTGGGTCTCTGTTTCTTTGCACTGTGTGTGTACGTGTGAGTGTGTCTGTATGTGCTGGGGGGTTTTAAGGAGACAATCAGCATACCTGTCTCATAACCCTGTTTTATTTCATGGATAATTTGGCCCCGCTGTGCGCTGATGCAGTGTCACCAAACGTGCCATTTCAACCGGAGTGGCTCACCCTGCCCGGCCTCTTCCTCTTCACGCTGGGGCTGGGAAATTTTAAAAAGCAAAGAAAGTAAAACAAAGCATGTCACCTGCTTGGATATCTATCAATTATTTATATTTTTAATACTTATCCTACTGGCAGGAAATGTCATCAGATTAAACAGTCAGCCCCGCTGCTTTCATATTCAATTTTATTCATTGTTGTAGTTCCATTTAATTTGTAGTGATTTAGACAGACTGGAAAAGTACGGAGAAAATGGGATAGAGTTAATTGGTAGGCTGAGTCAATTTGTATCCTCTTTACTTTAAAGTTAATTTGAAGATGTATTATCCATTATATTGATAAATAACTACTGAATAATTTATTTACTGTAGATTATTCAAGAACTCCGAAACTACTGTGTGAGACAGTGGTCACCTGCTCCAGTTAATTAACTTCTCCAGACGTCTTTGACTGGCTGGATCAGGGACATTGATAGGAGCTCAAGGGGGTAGCATGTTAGATGCAGAAAGGCAATAAACTCTGCAGGAGGAGGGCTGGTGTCCATGGATGTAAGGTATCTAGTTACCTATGTATGTAGGAACTAAAATGTGGCTCTACATGTGAGACCTTACAAGTCTTGCTCTTGCCTTCCATTAAATCTTATAGTGCAGCTCTAAACAAACAGTTTTTTCTATTATTTTTCTGCGCCATTTGAGCCCAGCAGCAGTGAAAATTTCTTGATGAATGGACCGAGTTTTTTGGGACGTTGATGGTATAAAGGATGACAGTTGTAGATAGAAACCTTCATACTGTTTAAATTGTAATCTCAATACTGAAATAGATTCGAGATAACTGTTTGGGAGGCATTTAACTGAACGAGATATCTGAAAACTCTGATTATCTCACTTTTGCCATAGAAATTTAAAACGCATTGGATGTCTATGATTTCTTGTCTCGCTCAATTCTACAGCATGAATACTATCTGAGCATTTACTGAAATAATCAACCAGAAATTTCGATATTATTGTTATATATACACTACAAATGTCCTTTTTGACACATCCCCCGGAGCATCGAGAGATGAGAAATGGCATGTAAAGATAGTGGCATACATTCGGAGCAGTGGGGTAAAATGTCAGTGAAGTTAAATGATATAAATGTCAGCAGTACCACTTTGGCACCTGAACCTGCAATATGTACACATAGTCTGTCAGTTATCAGAGCTTCTTCCAATGTATACATGCCCATTTGAGCTGCAGCTCCGGTCGCTTGAGTGACAAGACAAAGCCGGAGTTAAATAAACATTCGAGACGCAGTTATTTCTCCCTTTCTTTCTCTCCACACGCCTAAAATGTAATTCAGATGTCAGTGCGGTGTCTCTCTACCATATGGTGTGGATTCTCTCTCTCTCTCTCTTCATTGTTCCTTTTGTTCCCTGTGCTGCTCCTTTATCGAACAAGACATCGCAGCGAGAGAAGAAAAGATGACACTTTCTCAGTTGTCCTTCGTGTCCTCTTTGGAGTGCTTGTCATTTTGGCAGCAGCATGGTGACAGCAGCCTCTACAGCAGCAGAGCCGTGCTCCAGCTTACAGTAAAGTAACTCTAATGGAACCGTCACACCGTCTGCCAGCTTCTCCCTCTCTGTATTTTTCTCTGTAAGCCAGTACAGTCACCATATGCCACGCTTAGATTAAGTAGTCATATCACTGACTTTTCTTAATGGATCTGTTTATGGTAATGTTTTACACACATGCCCTAAAAACAGCTATATCCAAACATTGTTGTTCTTTGGTGGTGTTTCACTTTACCTGCATATTCATTCTCAATTCAGTCATCAGATAAATATTTTAATCATGGAATTTGATCCTCTGTTGCTTATCCACAAATAATGCTCATATTATCAACAAACTATGCAGTGAAACAATTAGGAATAATGAAGTTAAGGGTTAGACTGTGTGTTAGGTTTAAGGAAATGTTAAGGGAATTCTCCTGCCTTTTTAAGCCTAATCTATTTGCCGCATCTGTAACCAAGCTGATTACCATAGATAATAATTTATCTGTACTTACCAAAGAACAGAAAATCTTTAGATCCAAAACACACTTATATTAGGAACCAATGGAAAGGTGTTTTTAGCACCTGCCAAATGGATTCTATTATATTTTGAGTCAACAGAATTCCTGTTCTTTCAATAAGCACATGGAAAGGCATCAAAATGTCAATGCTAATCTACTATGTGCTACAAATGCAGCAGCTAAAGATTAGGCTAAGAACAATATAGTATTCCTTTATGTTGTATTCAGTAGAAAACTGACTTTGAATCTGAATTTCAGTAAATAGCAAAGTACTAACAGAGCTATTACAGTGGATCATGAAAATAGAGTGCATCACCATTAGAGCCTCACACTGTCTCACAACGGATTCTAATATTTTTCCATAATAGATTCATCTTGTGCCAAAATTATAATCCTTACTGGTGAAAAAAAGAATAAGCCTACTGTCCCTGAACTTCCACGAAGGATTTCACTTACTTAGAATTAATAGCCTCAACATTAGTAGAGAACTACCTGATGTTCAGTACGAACCCTGGTCCTGCTGAAGCTCCTTCTTCTGGAAGTTTTGACCCGTACAATGTAAGCAGCTCAATCAGAGCTTGGCATTTTTTTTTCTGTTTGAAAGAACAACCTGCACAATACAGGCAGGAACCGCAGGCCACCAGCCACTACAATATCTTTTGGAGGCTTTTGGAGCCAGGCCACCAGGGCACAAAAGCACAACGGAAGTGGGGCTAACTTTTAGGAAGCCCTTCTACCATACACAGGCCTGTAGGGGGGCAGCCAGAGGCAGGGCAACAGGCAGGGGGCTATTGTTCACCAATGCTAGATTTTAAAGAGAGAAATGGAAAAAGGAACAGAACTCCCTCTTTTTAATTGTTGCTCTCTGTGTGTGGAGAAAGGGAGTCTGTCCTCATCTTATGTTGGTCCCTTGCTCTCACTCACTCTTTCCCCCGAGCAGAGTACTAAGGTTGGGTCTGAGAGGAACTGAGATTAACAGGACCCTCAGTGAAATTTTCACACAAGACTATGTTGTACATGCTGGAAACTGAAGCTGACACTGCATTCTTCAAGAAATCCCAGTCAAACCGTGAGGTGCCATGAGAGTTAACTGTATTTAATGTATAGCATTTTAAGCTAAAGGATATTATTGATAGTGTACACAAAGATCTCTTTACCAACTATAACAATTCATACCTAATTATGCCATACCCACTCCATAGCATATTTCAGGCAGGAGGTCCGTTTTGGCCTTAATTCTTCAGTAAACTGACCTGCTATAGGGACAATAATCACAACTTAACATTTAGCCCAATACATTACACAAGATCAGATATTTAGATCTGTTGCATTACATTTTGTGGCCATGTTGGCAAACTTATCTGAGGCACCGACAATGTATTAGACCTCCACGGTATTCAGGCCTTGCATATGGGATTTGGAACATGAAATCCATAATGGTAAACATTGACAGATTGCATCGGTTTGTTTCCATTAGGGACTGAGATTGGTACACTTGTGCTAAGTGGCCCATTGCTGCTGAAGACTGAGGCCCATCTGAAGAATACTCTTAATAGCGTCCTTAAACAAGACCTTTTGTACCCCCAGCCTTTCTCAGGCCACAAAATTAGGCTTCCTTTTTCTGCGGCCCTTTCTCTCCCCCTCCTCTTCTCTCCCCCCATAAACCACCATGTGAAGTGGTTCATTACAGAGGCTCTCCTCCTCTCAGGTACTTGCCCCAGCCATTCCCCATTCTCCACTCCCCTAACTCCCTTAGGAAGGAAAAAGGAAAACATGCCGGACAAAGGTCCTGTTCGCACTTCCTATGGAAAATTAGCAGCTTTCACCAAGGTAGAAATCCCAATTACCTCGCATTGTAAGGACGTGCCTGAGGCCTTGCTGCAGTGCTGGAGTAAGGCCCCTCTCCTCCCCCCCAATTAAGAGCGAAGATGCTCTTCTGCCTACCGAGAGCATCTATTTACCTTGTCCAAAGCCCCCCACTCCTGGAACCCTCCAAGAACTCCCTCAAATGCGCCTTTGAGACAGAGAAGGGCTCTCCTGCTCAGAGCAGGGTGATGATGTGCCTTTCGCGTTCCAACCGTTATGCCCTTCAGGACCGGTGGGTCTGCCTGGGAAGCATTGTGCATGCCTGAGAATTCTCTCAGGATGGGAACAACAGTGTACTGAAAAAGACAAAGGGGGATGACCAGAGGAGGAGAAGAAGTTCACCTACTTGTGAGATAATAATGACAGTGCAGGGGAGAGAGAAAAAAAAATCTCTTATTACGTCACTGTAGACACATCTTGAAAGGATACTGGGGTTGGCTTTGCATTTCACTCACTGTGGAATGCACTAGACCCTCAAGGCCACCAAAACTCTAGCGTACAAGGTTTAACCACAGATCCTTTTGTCTCTGGCTAAATAAACGCTTGTTTTGGCACACAGAGATGGAATGTGACCCACCCTATGAACACCACAACTACTAGGGCAGTGTGAGAACATAAACAGAGCAAAAAGAGCTGTTTATTGAAGTATGTGAGGCTTCTCCTCACTCTTCTCTTCAAGAGTGCATGGTAACAGGCCACAGATTATACAAACGCTGTCATCTGTACACATCTGTGTTCATTGGACGGTGTTAATTACGTTTTTGTTTGCTATGGGGTCAGTGAACAGGAAGTTTCTTGTTACAAATGATTACGTGATCAGGCTAAGGATGAATTATTACTCGCCCCTCCCTCCCCTCAATGTTGCAAATATTTGAAATATGACAATGTGATGAAATGACATTACATTCCACTTCTGCATTTCATGGTCTTATAGCAGACTGCAGGTACTCAGATCGCCCTTGTGATTAATTATTTAAACCACCAACATATAAAAGATTGCGGCTGCGAAGAAGTGATTGTGAATTATGGTTTGCATAACCAAAGAGTTCATGTCAAGGATGATATAGTATTCATGATCTTCATAAACACATACGTCTAAAACATTTGCTTTCTATAGGCAGGGTTAAAGGCAAGCTATTGAAATATGCAGTGCACAAATAAGATGAATCCCAGACCCAAGGAAGCGCTTCAGTACAAGGATTTGCAAAATACCTATCCATGTCTCCTATGAAATATATTTTGAAACTGTATACTTCAGTGTTCTATTATTTAAACGGGCCATTTCCAACCTATTAAAGTCTTGACTCTCTGTCTCTAGGGTATATCTGAAGTAAAAAGTAACTGTTTATTTTGGTATCTATCTCTTTACTTTGGTATCTACCTATTTTGGTGCTCTATACAGTGTCCTGACCATTTATTGTGTTTTAATCAGTAATATAGTTTACTGTAATAAATGAAAACACTATCAGCAATATCTCATAATACAGTATATATTCTTGTTCCAAAAATAGATTCTTGTTATATAAATATGTTAAATCCAAAGCTAAAAACAGAAAGTCCACAGATAAATGACACATAACTTAAATGCCTCTTTAAAAAAAAGTATTTGAATTGGTTCTAAATTGATTTGAAAAATTACAAACACATCCCATTGTACACAAAGTGATCTAACAATTCATGTGCACACTAGTTTTGTTCAGTTTATTGGTCATGATTTGTCTGATTTATCATTAGAAATGATCTGTAGGATATCTGTATATCTGTAGCCACTACTATAAATGAAACTGAAGGTTAATGAATAAATGCTACAATTTAAGTTGCAATAAAAATAGTAGTTCATGTTTACAAAATATGAAAAAATTGTCTTGACATACAAATGGAGTGATATTGTATTTTAAATGTGAAATGTACATATATAAAGTAAGTTGTAATTGTTTATTTAAAGCAAATCATCATTTTTTATTTTAAAATAAAATGAAAAAATCTCTCTCTCTGTTTCTCTCTTTCATATTTGTAAGTATATTTGTTTCATATATAATTTTCATACTTTAAACATTTTTTGTTTAAATGCTTATTTAAACTTTTTTTGGTAAATCCATGTTGACTAGTGTGAGGACATTATCTGTTTGCAGTTGTTGTCAATATTCTTAATTGTTTATTATACTACATCAATACGCTAAAAAAAAAAGTAGTAGTAATGCAGTAATACTGCTCTGTTATTGCTCTGGTTGCTAGGGTTTTTTAGAAAAAAGCATAACGTTGGTTAAGTGCAGTAGTGCAGTGGTTCCCAATTCCAGTTCTTGCAACCCCACACTATGCACATTTCTGTGCTTTGTCTAGTGTAGCACATCTGATTCAACTTACTAACTGCATTAATAAGCTCCTCATGTACTGGGTCAGGTGTGTCTCTAGGACTGGAGCAAGGAGCCCCTACAGTAGTGCACCCTTAAGAGGTGACAAAATGTGCTCTCTAAAATTAATTTAGAATAAACTTGACAATACAGGCAAAACACTGCAGGGAGAGGCTGAGGGAGTGCTGAGGGTTGGACTAGAAGCACAAAACAAAAACTTCTAGCATTTAGCCATGAGGCTGTAGGTTGTAATAGTTGTGCTCTCTGCTTTCAATGGAATAAACAGAAAAGCAGTTACTGCTGAAAGAATATTACATTGGAGATGGGCAGGTGCATTTAAATATGACATGTTGGCCTGCGTTGGTTTTTTGAAGCAGCGCTCTTTTTGAAATAAGACATGATCACTTGCGTGTCCTTTGATGTTGTTTGTAATTACAGCGTGAACATTTTTGCATGTTTGTGCGTCAATCATCTGTTCTCATACAAGGAGCAGGCAGTGAGGCCGTGCCACCTAAAAGGCATTAGAATAGTAACCATGGAGAAGACTAATCAAAGCTCTGGAGAAAACCCCTTGAATTCAAACTGAGAGATGGCAGTGCACTGTGACCCGCACCAGAGACCTGAGAGAACAAGCCACGGTGTCCTGGAGGCCCATCTGTATGCACGTCATTTTCCACACTGTCTTATCAATGTCCTCCTCTGTTTCTCTAATTTAACAGCTTTAAACGTAAGAAAAGGGTCTGCCGTTAGCGAAAGCAGCCTCTTCTCATCCGTATTTATTCACATTTTATTAATCGCCGTTCAATAACTTGTCCATCTCTGTATTTACTCTCTTCAAATTGGCTGCGCTCTGCAGCAAACAGGGTTGGCATCTGGAATAGAGAAATCACACCTGCTGACATTCGTCTGGTGCCACAGTAGCAAATTAAGTCCTCAACAGCGCATGGCATTTAAGTGCAACGTGCACGATACCAATCTGCAAGTTTATTATTGCCCGTCCCTGAATGTCGTTATCACAAAACACAGTCATTAAAAAGCATTTGACCTTTTTTCAACAGGGATCCAGAAATGACTTTCTCTTTTTTCAATCTGCTCTCTCTCTCTCTCTCTCTCTCTCTCTCTCTCTCACACACACACACACACACACACACACTCAAATCATGCTCCTCAGCAAATTGTAATGCAACCTCCTTCACAAAGCAAGTGACAGACCAGGCAGCCCTGAGGAGATACCACATTTAATTAAATGTTACATCTGCCAATTGTTTTATAAAGACAATGAGGGGGACAAAGAGGGGGCTTAGATGGTGAGGAGAAGACAAAGAGAGAGAGAAGTAAAGACAGGGAGAGAATGAGAGATGAGAGCGAGAGAGAGTGTGAGAGAAATCGAGTGAGGAAAGAGAGAATGAGCAAGAGAAACAAATAGAAAGAAGGATAGAAAAGAGGGATAGAGAGTGTGAGAGATAGGGCAGAGGGAAAGATGGTTAGCATGACACTCTTGGAGAGAATCATGCTTGGAGAGAATCTAACTTTGGTTCTTGGTTAGTGCTGTTGCCACTGTGTCTGATAAGCAGAGCTTGTGGGGAATAGATGAGGAGACAGTTGTATGTTGTGTATAAGGGGAACTGAGCCAAACCTACACACAGCCTCTTTGAAATCATCCTGAATTGCTATCAGAGTCTGTCCCGTTCTGGACTGGGTTTGTGTTCACTCACACTGTGGCTAACATGTTAATGTCAGCAATAGGCTGTTTAGGGCCCATTCGGGAGTGGAAAAATGAGAGTTCCTCCTCTTTTATTATTCCATTGTCTCAGGAGGCCTTGCAGCTCAATATTAATCTGGCCCTGATGTTTTGGGTTCTAAAAATTTAATTTAATTTAAGCCTGAATTCTGTATATTGCATATCCAACAGTGTAGTGCCACATATCTGTACAGTTCCACTGCAACTGTGTTCTTTCATTGCAGGTAGTATTCAAATGTTAGTGGCTTGATTCTAGGGAGTCCTGGTGTATGCTACATGCTCTCTGGACCACAGGGAAGATTTTGTCTACCCCTTTTCACTCCCAATTTGCTCTGTTCTCCTTATTTCATAGTGGGCCTCCTCTCAGCCTTTGGTTTCATTTGCAGCACTGACAACAAGAAAAATGTCCACCTGCAGGGGGTGCAATACACAGCTCTGCATGGGGATCAGTGGCTCACCTGTTCGAAATGAGATTTTGAAAAGTCAGCACTCACATATACTCACAGATATGTTTTATGTTGCAATGTCAGGGCACCCAGATAACTAGTGACAGGGTCATGGGCCCCCAAGATTCTCTAATGTGCATGGGGAACAAGGGCTAGCTGGTCTGGTCTGATCCCTCTGGTGATCTACTATAGCACAAATTACTGAAAAAGTTAATGCTGACTGAAATGTGTCAGAACACACAACGCATCACAGATTACTGCTCACGGGACTGCATCGCTGCAGGCCAGTCATAGTGCCCATGCTGACCCCATTCTCCACCAAAATCGCCATCAGTGGGAACATAAGTGTCAAAACTGGACTGTGGAGCATGGTCCTGGACTTTTAATTTTCTTATATGTATTATTCTATCATATTTTTATTTATTCTAATTTTATTTTCCATTTCTGTAAAGCACATTGAATGACCCTCTGTGTATGATAATGTGCTATATAAATAAACTTGAACTTGAACTTGAAATTGGTCTGATTAACCTTTTTTTTTTTTTTTTTTAATCATATGGATGTCTTTTACAGCATCAGGATGGATTATGAAAAGAAACCAAGTTGGCAGAGGCAGTGTGATGCTCCAGGCAATGTTCTGCTGGGAAACCTTGGGTCCTGGCATTCATGTGTATGTTACTTTAACCCATACCACCTATTTAAATGTTACTTCAGACAAAGTACACCTCTTTATGACGGTATTTCTAATGGCAGTGGCCTCTTTCAGCAGGATAATGCACCCTCCACACTGCAAAAAATGTTCAGAAATGGTTTGAGGACATGACAAAGAGATGTTAATTTGACAGCCAAATTTCTCAGATCTCAATCCGATTGAGCATCTGTGGGAGATGCTGGACCATTGAGGTTAAGCCTTGGAACTGCTGACATCTTGGTGCCAGGTACCAAAGCACACCTTCAGAGGTCTTGTGGAGTCCATGCCTCAGTGGGTCAGAGCTATATTTTCAGCACAAGGGGGGCTTACACAATATTTGGCATGTGGTTTTAATGTTATGACTGATTGGTGTATATACAGCACTTTGCAAAAGTCCTGAACCACCCCTGATTTCTACATATTTTGCTTCCAAAGAACCAGACTTTCTGTATTTTTTAATGTAGTCTTGAGGAACAGTTCTCCAGGTTTCCTGAAGGACTTTCAGAGGCTCTCATTTTCAGTTCAGTCCCTGTACCTGACCAGTTTCAGAGAAATGTTTTTTGTTTGTTAAGCCACAGCGACCTACATATGAATCATTCAAGCTAAACAAAGCACATCTAACTTAAGGCCTGAACCAGTGAAGAAACAGGTGCACAGGTGTACAGATGATCAGGGCAGTGATTAGTATACTGACTATGCTTAATGCTGAGTGGTTGGAACACCTTTATCTTGGCACTTTGCAGCCTGTCACAGTAAAGCATTTATTCTCATTTTTTCAGTTTACTCTACTCAATATGCCAAATATAGAACAGTTTGACAGGCATAAAGTAGTATTTTTGTACTAACAAAGTGATTTAAAGCAAAATATAAAGAAATGAGGGGTGGCTCAAGATGTTTGCATAGTACTGTATGTAGTTCTATAACATGATTTTTTTAATAGAACTTAAGTGTTTAACCTAGTAACCAAAAACGAACTTCTTGCTATTTGCATCTTGATAATAAAATATTTTACATAATAAAAAACAACAAACAACAAACATCCACTACCTGTTTTCCTATGTCATGAGTGTTTTCTGTAACATGTAATAAAACACTCAAAGGTGCGCACACACACACTCACACACACATACATACACACATGCAAACACAAGCACCTTCAAAGGCCTCTGAAGGGTATCATACCTCCCAAGTCTGCAATGTGTTCATTGTGAAAGGAAAATCATCATTAGCTGATCATTAGCAGGCCTGGTCGGAGGCAGGGAGAGAGATGTCTGAACAGAGTGAAGGCGTGTTGTGTGAGGAATATGTCTTGGGGCCAGAGCGGATGGGGAACAGGATAGATGATGTAAAACCGGGCTTATTCGGCAGGGGTGACACGCGATTTCCATATGAGCAGAAAATCCGATTTAACAGCACATCGGCACAACAATGGCTGTGAGACACGTGTGATACCCCCCACTCTGAAGCAGCACAAGTGACTCATCTTTGTAGAGTATGAAATTGATCTGACTGTGAGGACCCATGGCCGTTTATCCAGTTAGCCACCAGCTCACAGGCCATGCCCGCGGGCACTGCTCCATCAGGAGGCCTGCTTGTAGCTGCATGTCTCCACATTTCTGTCTTAAGGTACATAGCTTCACAAAGACAAGCCAGACTCTTTAATATAAAGGTGCCAAAAAGGGTTCAATTTAGCTATGTTAATGTAGGATGACTCCTGTGCAAGGATTTAAGGAGCCATACATCTACATCTATTGCATCTATTATGTCAAAGACATGATAGACAATGAAGTTCTAAATCAGACTCTGGCCTGACCTTTGGTACACTTTTACATACCATTACTTCTGAAATGTTATTTCATGACATGCCACAGAATCATTACTCAATTACACAGAATGAAAATCATTCACAAAACAAAATTATTCTTTTTATGGTAAGATTTTTGTGCTCTATATAGCAGCACTGGCAACATTTCCTCTCCCAAAACATGTCTTCTAAAACATTGTAACATTATCTAGTATTATATGAAATGCTGCTGAATATCACTGAGCAAAAGCTTTGAAGTGATACTGAATTTGTGTCATTATGGGCAATTTAAGTCTGCATTTTTTATATACAATAAGATCTATTTTCAAATCTCCAGACATGCACAATGAAACAAGTAAATAGTCTTAGAATCTTGTGGAGAGAGATAAGTTGTATAGTTAATGACAATGTATACTTCATAGAAGAAAAAAGATCAACTGTCAATTTAAAGTGAATGGTGTTAGCGGGTAGCTAACGACTTTGGATTTGTATCACAAAATGTGAGTGGATGGTAAGCAGTCTGTTGATCAAACTAGCAGTAGACACAAAACAGTAGAAAGAAGGCCAGTTGTTGGCTCTGCTGCAAACAATACATTGTATTTCTGATCTAAGCACCTCTAAATGCCTTTCCACAGTGACAAAAAAAGCTGCACATTTATTATTAATGCAACCCCTTAAACCACAGACTTATGCTTTAGTAACTACTACCACAAAGCTAATGTGTAAGTCATGTAGTTAAAGTGAAAAAGGTTAGCCCTCACTCCCCAAGTGCATCACTGAGCCTTAAGCACCTATGACCCTGTCACTGTTTCACCAGTAGTCCTTCCTTGGACCACTTTCAGTAGGTTCTAAACACTGCATACCAGGAACACCTCACAAGATCTGTGGTTTCGGAGATGCTCTGGCCCATTCAACTAGACATCACAGTTTGGAACACTATACTTTACTATTTTCTTACTTCTAACTTGTCAACTTAAAGAACTGACTGTTTACTTGCTGCCTAATATACCCCACCTCTTGACATGTGATGTTGTAACGAGATAATCAATTTTCTTCACTTTGTCTGTCATTGGTTTTAATTTTGTGGCTGATTAATGAGTAATGATAACAATGGAAAAACAACAAGCAAAAACATCCTCATGTCATTTTTCAGTTGGTATGTGAACACTGATACTGGACAGTGAAAATTATTTTATTAGGGGTCCAAGCATGGGTCCCTATTGTTTTTATGCTGATTTTTATTACTTTTCTGCCTCAAAGCGCGTTGGGGAGCAACAACCGTCAGGTGAACAGCCTTGCAAGTTGGCAGGTACATGTGGTATTCCAACCGCTACTCAGGCACCAACAGCTATGCCAAAAGATGGCGCTATAACAAGCACTGTTGTGTTGAGTCTCAGCAACTTTGAACCGTAGGTCCGATTTTCAAAATTGTTGTTGCATATTAGTCCTTGGCATCAGCCAAATCAAATGAGACCACGCCCACTAATTTCCGCCTAATCAGATTTTTTGCCAATTTGCATAATATGCAAAACCAACTTGAGGATGCAAACTAG
This sequence comes from Brycinus macrolepidotus, assembly GCA_037974445.1. Lineage (NCBI taxonomy): Eukaryota > Metazoa > Chordata > Actinopteri > Characiformes > Alestidae > Brycinus > Brycinus macrolepidotus. Next base: position 11,479,801 of record JBBPCZ010000156.1, on the reverse strand, counting down.
TCTCTGGTTTTTCGGCAAATCTGCACAATTGTGGTCTCGTTGGAATCGCAAGACACTCATTGTCAATAATTATCAAAAACATGCGCAAATTTGCAAACAGCATGGCCACCATATGCAAATTAAGCTTGTCGGTTAAACTGCAATTGCTCATAAGCCCTTGTGTCAATGCTTACCAAACTTCGTAAACCCATGCAAGGCGTCACTCAACAGCAGTATCCCAATTTGTATCCATATTTACCACTTGGTGGCGCTATGACAGGTCACAAAGCACTTATAGCACGAAATTGCCTCCATCTCTCCAGCTGTGTGGCCAATGAGCTCACAAATTTGCATTCCATAACCGAAGACATTGCTCTAGCACATTCTCGAATTTATGTGACATCATGCGACCGTATCATGAAATGCATGGCCGATATCAGCCAAAGGGGCGCCAAAAAATTCTACATGGCAAAAATCATGGCTATCCCAGGCCAACAATTCTCAAACTTGGTACATTTGTTGACATACAAACTTAGATGATGCAGTTCAAATTTGGTCCACTTTGCCCATTGCGGGGCGCTATAGCACACATTCAAACATGACGATGGTTTTTCGAACAGAAATCATGACATATGAGACATAGAAATACAACAACTGACTTGCATACACCCCTGACGGATGTCAACTTTAAAACCTTGGAAATATTTTACATAACTTTCTTTCTTTGCGCATAATTTGCATTATTAGAAAATTGTACTTTTACGAACTTGTCTTAGGTTTTTTGTCCTATCTTCACAATTCTTGTCTTACATGAATCTAAAGAGACCCAAATCAAATAATTATCAAAAACATTTTGACTTTTCTGAACAGCATGGCCAAGACCTGCAAGTACATT
>JBBPCZ010000156.1:11441126-11478827 GCA_037974445.1 Brycinus macrolepidotus | reverse complement strand
TGCATAAACTGAAATACACTTCAATTATGGAATTTCTGAAACGATGCATCCCTATTGCAGAAAAATATGTGAAAGGCATCCACATTTGTGTCTTTCAACACCTTGTAAATTTCGTATCATTTTTTCAAAGAATGGCTAAATGGTAGGCCAAAATGTATGTATGATAATTACACACAGAAAACAACTGAACTACACTTTTGGGATTTGAAGGCACATGTGTCTCAAAATGAACATGTTTATGTATTGTCATCATCAGAATAAGCATGCCAAGTTTCCTAAGATTTGCCAAAAATAGACATTTAAAACCACATCTGTGGCTATTGCCTTTAATGGGAGTAACTTGTGATATCACACCAATGACACTGTCTTCTTAGAGCTAATTAATTGCTCTAATTGCTCTTGCGTTAATGACTTTGTCAGTAAAAGAAAGACTTCTATAACACGTTCCATTTTCTCATTGTAAAACTTTCAGATGCTGCAAGTTATAATTTGTGGTACCATCAATTCAGTCAATTTCTGCAAATACCAAAAAGGACTGGGCGCAAACAGCTCGGACCCCGCTCATTGCCGCTCACGGCTATATTTTTGTTATTAAAATACACTAGCATGAGTATTCAAAAAAACAACATGGTAGTGGGTGTTCAAATTACAGGTATGCCACAGAAGGAGCAGAAAATGTTCATGTCAAATAAAAGGGTGTCTAACACTACTCTCAAACAGTAAATAGCCACAGAACCCAGTGTGCCCCAGTCAGAGCCTAAGCTGATATTGCTGACCTGATTGCCATTTAGAAACTAGTTATAAAACCACAGCTTAAAAGTGCATAACATGTAACCCGGTGTAACAAGCACAAAAATTAGAGCTCTGGAGAATAAATGAAATGATCTCCTGAATAGCCTTTGATTCTGTTTTGTATGAGGGGATCTTTTGTAATATTTGAGAATATCAGCGAAGGCCTTCAACTCCCGTTAGCCGCTTTTCAAAATTATAACATACATTTGCTTAAACATGAATATCGGCATCCCGGGAAAGAAGTGAAGGTACTCCACAGCTAAGGCACCATAATTATTAATACAGTAAAAAGAAATACCATCTAATAATGCCATCATTGGTGTTTACTCTTTGTTACGAATGATAACAGAGAATATGCTTTGCTGTTTCGTGAGTTGTTGATTTTCTCATTAAAAATTAGTACATCTTCTACAGGGAACAAACTCAGTGCACAATTTCTAACATATTGAAAAAAAAAGTGCCATAACTTTTGCACAGGTCACACTTTGTGCTTTTTTTAATCAGTGTAAAATTCCAAATCTATTATACATCCAACAGTTGAATGTGCCTAAAGACATGAAAACCATCTTCTGAAGCAACAAACCACATAAGCTTTATCCAGAACTGCTCTAATTCGCATCCTATTCAAAAATATCTGTAATACACAGAACAGCAGACTACATGGTAGAGATTATTCACTGCTAAAGCATTAAAGCAGTTGGCCATTTCCCTGTAATATTCTGCAAGTAGTGCGTGTAACACTGTGCAGTCATGGTTTATTTGAATGTGTTCTTGTTTCTCCAGTATTCACCCCTAGGTGAAGCACACATTCACACTGATAGCACAGGTATAATATGTAGAAGAAGAAATAATAATAAAAAGAATGCTGCAGGCCTATCTGAACTCGACTTGCTGCTGAGAATCTTCTTTCATTACAGCCAGTGCTCTTTCAAAGAATGTCTCTTGCTGGAAAGCGATGGTACACTATTCAGCCAGGCTATTCTAGGAGGCTGTGACTCCCACAGAGCAGCCTGCAGAAATACTTCCCTTTATCCTGTGTTGGCAAGCTTTAAAAAGCCACAATTTGCAAGTAAAATCCATGAAATTCTAAGAGTTGACTTCCCTTATGAAAGGTTAGACCAAAATAAAAGCCCAAAACAAACAAAAAAAAAGGCATCAGAGGACATACATCTTATTAATTCCACAAAGTCACCAAATTCCTGCTTTCAAAAGTCTAAATATTATAAGAATTTTGATTATTTTAATGTGAGATAAAACAAGGTATTAATAAAAAATGAAGCACAAAGGCGCAAAAATGGATCTAGTATCAGCCTCAATTTATTTGATGAGTGCTCTTATTCGCAGTACCTTTGTAAGTTTCATTTCTTTCCTCCTTGCTCTCTCTGAAACACATCAACACATTTTTTTTCCTTTATTGCCTCCTTTTTTCCCTTTCGGGGAAATGAGTGTTGTCTTTATTGTGGAGTTGGCCACCTGCTGCTGTAACTAAAGGGCAGAGAATATGATACTAATGATAAAATACAGACATTCGTGTAAACTGAGACACCTTTGGTAGCTGAGCATAAACAAACAGCAATTAAAGCATGGAGGGGAAAAAAGAGACAGAAAGAAAACAACCATGAAGGAAGCAGTTGTGTGATTTCATATAAGCAACAAGCAACTCACTACCTTAATGTCTTTGTCTCTGTGGATGCAGCTCTCCCATCAATAGGTCTCACCTCCCTAAACATATGCACGCACACACACACATACACACACACAAATGGCCTAGAAGCCAATTCTCTTTTCCTACTAATAAATACACAAACACAATCAGACCAACACTGAGCCAATTTACCCTCTGTTGCCCCACTAACTTACTCTCTGTCTCTCTCTCTCCTTTTCTCTGACTCTCATTTATACACACACACACACACACACAGCTCGTCTAATTTCCTCGGGCCGCCACATTGGCAGGGAGTATGTTGTAGCACAAACAGAGATGTGTTTTGGGTAATTGCTCGTGCTGTGTTTGTATGGAAATCTCAGAGTGTGTGACAAGGCTAGATAGCTGCCCAATGTTGTCCTGATCCACGCTTTAGGCTTCCAGCCAAAGTATTTTATCTCTTAATGCATTAGAGTGATCTTCCAATTAGCCCACGCTCATAATACCCCAGCTTCTGGTGGCGCACTGTGTGCGTGTGTGTGTGTGTGTGGCTTGGGGGGCTCGACGATAGTTCTGCTTGAGAGGTAAAATGAGGTGCTTATTGTGTGTTCGCGGGGGTTGTGCGCTTGCTGGAGCTTTCGTTGTAAAGTTTGCTGATAAGAGGAACTGGGCCCTTGAGCATCCATTCAGCCTGGTACATTAACACTCCTTATCGGCAGCCCAGATAACGAGCGCATGCCATTTGCCTTCGGAGGAATTAGCCCCGTCTTCCTTGGCTAACCAGGCAGTGGTGATTAACCTTTACACTGTCCAATATTCTCCCAAGACTTCCCTTCCCAGATTAGACACTATTAGTTATGACCAACTAAATGAACAGCTCTCTCCTCCTGAGAGAGAGAGAGCTGAATGCACAGTGCAGTGCGTGCATCTAGCTCAGAGTGGCAACTCCGTGTTCACACACATTATTTGTGGTCTTTTACAAATTCACGCGCACGCGCTTGTTCCCACTTTCCCCCATGTCTATATATACGGGTGTAATTTCACGCTCCCTTACACACAGCAAAGAAATTTCTCGGACAAAATCTGCAGCAGTTCACTCGCAGCTTAGAAACATTTAATTATTTCTAAATGCCAGTTGACTAATTTTCTCTCATAAAAAATATGCTGATGAAATTATCGCGTCGTATAGTAGTTTCATTTATTTTACGTGCTACTTGAATAAATTGGTTTTCAGCGTATGGATACAACATCATCATGCTGCTTTGATAAACGGTGACATAATTTCTTGCCAGCAACATTTCGAATCATAATTAGTCTAGAACGTATGGAGAATATAGCAAGCTGGCATGCAGCCTAATATTTCTATTACCTTTTTTTTACAACTCACACACACACACACACACACACACACACACACACACACACACACACATATATATATATATATATATATATTATAATGGAAGCTAATGTAGAAATATTTTTTCATATTTTCCCTCAAAATGAAAAATCAGATTTTGAGCATTTATATTGATATTTTATTAAGAAAATTCCAGACACAATAAATGTCAGCAGGCATATTCAAATAACAATAAAAATAACAACAAAAATGGAAACACGAGATTTTGTGAGTGTACACACACACACATTACGTTTACGTTTACGGCATTTAGCAGACGCTCTTATCCAGACCGACGTGCATCAGTGCTTTAGTAGTCCACATCTGTTCTTTATACCTGTAAAGCTATACTTAAATCAGCATCTGCTTTTAACCAAGTTACTGCTAGCTAAGTTACACACTTAACAAACCCTGTCAAAAAAAAAAAAAGTCAGAGGTTAATACACAAGTAAGGAAGAACAGTTAAGAGGGTAAGTGCCTGAGGGATTTTTTTTAAATATGTAAGAAAAGATGTACACACACACTGTTAAAGCTGCTGAACTACTTATCTTAGCAATCAGTGTATGTTGCCTCGTAAAAACTATAAACAAGTACAGTAAAATGTGGAAGAGTCTGGTTCTTTACTTCTCCATAAGTGCACTGATCTGTTAAATTCTATCAGCATATCTAATTTAATTTAATGAAGGATTGATTAGTGTACAAACACTGGGCTTACTTGAGGAGGGCCTGGAAACGACATGGCACAAAATTACACAATATTACTTATTATTGTTATTTAACACTATTTCATTTAAAATAAATATTTTTTTCCAATTCTCACTGTCCATAACAACTTGCACTGCATAAATAGAAAATCACTGATAAATTACTAATAAATAGAAAACACTAATTTATTTACAAACAATAATATATTATTTTGTGTATATGCTTGATATGTAACATACAATAAAGGCAACTGTAATAAAGAAATATTTTGGTGCAATATGTCATTTCTCACCGGCTTTAGACACAGTTCAGGCATGGTCCCTAACTCCTTTATGGGGAAATCAGGATGAGTGCTGTGTGAACCAGCCTCAAGCTCCTGCCAATCATTCTGCAAATCTGCACAAACATGGCTTACCTCATACTTAATTCACCTTAGTTTAGATCATCCAACCTCCTGCACTTCCCCTACTTTCATCTCCATTTTCCCTTCCTTTTCTGGTTTTGTGGATGTAAGGGAGTGCCATACAGTCCAGCTTCCTTTAAGTTAGCCAGAGAGCTTTTTCTTGTAAAAAAAAAAAAAAAGAAAAAAAGAAAAACGAACAAAAAAACACACATATTTGAATTTGTAACAGTAAATTGGGGGTGGTTACGAATGTGTATTCTGTTCAGAATATATGCCATTGAGTGTGAGTATCCAAGACTGAGATTGATGGTTTTGAGCCAAATGGCAGCTAAAGAAAAATCTGAAAGTGAGAGTGCAGTGCTTTCTTGGGCAGTTTGCTGCAGAGAGGATTTGCCTGCAGTCTGAGCTCACTGCTTTTTGACAAGGGTCACTGCAATAATGTGATAGAGACAATATGGTGAGTGGGATGAACCAGCCAAATGGTGTGTGCATGCGCGTGTGTGTGCTTCCAGAAGAGATAACCACTCTCTTGCTGAGGGGTAGAGCCTTGTACAGCCCACTGCCTCTCTGTCTGCATGGGTTCTCCTAACACACACACACACACACACACACACACCTGCATACACATTTTGCATGGCCAGTGTTAACTGTATTAAGTGTTAACTATATCTGGAACAATGTGATGAGAGGTGCAACGAGGTGATTATCACAAACCTGCATTCAACTGTAGCTCCAATGCTGTATCTCGCTTTCTCTCTTTACTTGTCTTTCTGTCTCCTGCAGTACATTCAAGACAGACATGACACTAACACTCTCAGTCATACAGCACAAACCTTGCTCATACACTGCAAAAAAGTGAAAGATTCACTTCCAGAAAGATAATGGCCATGTGCATCATTGTTTATCATTAAAATTCAACAGCAGTGTAGGAGTTCCCAGCTGTCATATTCTTTTGCTTGAAATGTGCATTCATAAATGTCAGATCAGTCCAGTGCTCATATGAGCAGTGGCTGAAACCCCAGTCAGTCTGAGAGAAATCACCCACTGTCCTTCACTGTACATTGTGTTTTAGGAAGATAACTTCACAGACGTGACATGGGATGACACTTGTACACACACTGGTACACAGAGCCATCCAAGCTAGCCCCGTTTTCAAACAGATTAAGTCTCCTTGTTGAAAGCAACTGTGGAATTGGATTACCCCATTGGAAACAAGCCCCTGGATTTCTCACACCAAGCAAGTACCTTTGAAAGAAGGCCACACTTCTAAAAAAAACACACGCACGCCCGCACACACACACACACACACACACACACACTGGCTGCACACTGATGCTTCTGCCACGTGGACACACACGCAGCCAACATTCCCCCGGCACCACAGACACATTTATCTATGAGCGCAATTAAGAGCATGAAATTCGAACACGCTGCGTTAACTAAGAAAGCCCTTTTGTTCCAAAGGAAACAAAGGCCTGGGGAAAGAAATGAGTTTTTCAGCCTTGAGAGAGCGACGCCAAGGCTCACTGATACCCAGAATAATCACATTCTGCCTCAAATCCCTGCGGCTGGCACAGGTAGAGCGCATTTAAGGCCGTCCGCAGGCTGAGCAGGAGGAGACTTGGAAATGCGGATTCTCTCCATTTACTCATTCAAGGACAGAACCTACCACCAAGTGTACCACCCTACAAAAATATTCTACCTCCCCTGAACCTGCCTGCAGCAGCCCAGAGAGAGTGCCAAAGTCAGAAGGATCACCCCTCAAGGACCCCTCTCTAAAATCCTGCATCCATAGGAGAAAAGGCGGGCACTAAAGACCTGTCCACCATGGCGGCTCAAGCAGAGTCTCGTCTCCACCTTAAGAGAATGACTAATCAAGCAGCCTGGGCTCCATTTGCAAGCTGTCAGTCAAGCAGCTTCGCTATCTTCCCACCACGGCTTCTTCCTCTAATACCAATTTAAATCGTTCACGGGCCTTCCGCTGCCATTATTCAAAAAGATCATAATAGTTTTCCTCGCGCCCAAAGCACAAAAAATCAATTATTTCCCCACAAAGACTTGAAAGTACTTAGCGCGGGGCTGTAGCGAGCCGAGCTGTGGGTTATATCAAATTGAAACCGCACTCATTACACGGCGCACAATTAGTTACCTCTGGTCTACGTGGCCTTTCATTGCAAACGGCATATCTGTATTATTACAGAAACAAGCATGCAAATGCTATTGTTGGGGATTTAGAGAAATCAATAGGACAGTGGCGCAAGCATTCGGTGGCCCGTCACTCAAATCTGCTGCGGGCCAGAGATAAAGGTCTGAATTCAAATTAGTGCAGGCAGCCTGTGACATCATAAGTGACACCCCAAATAAAAGCTCCAGCTCCATGATATATGTAATTATTCCTCACGCATTCTCCTCTTTTCTTCCTCCTCATTGTGTATACTTGTGTAACTATGTTTTATATAAAAGGATTAAGAGTATTTTAATGAGAAACTGTAATTGTTTTTTCTTCGTACCCGCCACTCTGATATGTGGGGCTGTGTGTGTGTGTGTGTGTGTGTGTGCCTATGACTGTGGGAGTGTGAGAATACAGCTCTTATCCAATGAGTGAGTTAATCTGTCTCTCACTCTTACATTTGCAAACACTCTATCTCCATTTTTACCAGCCAGTGCTAGTGGAGGTGACCTGGGCCAAAGGAAAATGTTCTCCGCTTGATTTGAACCTCCGACACTTTCTTTCACTAATAGCATGACTGAAGCTTGTATTTGCAGAGTTTGCCCACAGTGAAGGAACTCATTATAGGCTGTCTGCCTATGCGACCTCTTTCCTAGACCTGACCTGGCCTGGCCCTTGGTTTGACCCCAAACTAGGACAGGTGAGGTGAAAGGTCAGGACCCCTGGGGGCAGAGGCGAGGAGAGGACACAGGAGACAAGGGTTAGGCATCTGCGGCGGAAGGAGTGACCTGTAACCCAGGTGATGGGCTAACGGCTCTGAGGGCATCCGAGTGCTCAAAAAGAGGAACAACAATTACCAATTACCAGCCTGGCCTCCGATCCCAAAACAAAGACCAATAGGAATGTGACTGCTTAAAAGCCACAAAAGGGAATTAAGGGCTGGGGGGTGGGGGGGGGGGGGCAGAGGGTAGTAACATTCCATGCGGTCTATACAAATCTATGTTGCCTCAGAGCCAGGAAGTGAATGCGTCTTATTTGAGCTGCTTCTTTCATATTCCTGACTCTGATGCTCATTTCTGAACATGGTAGCCTTTCCTAAAAACGCTGCTCCCTTCAAAAAAATGAACAAAGCCGCGCCTTTTCGTTCAGCAAGGGCGGGAGGAGAGAGAGGTGGGGAGGGAGAACATGCCCTTTCCTGGCCTCTCTTTCTCTCTCTCAATATCCTGCCCCCTTCCCCTTTATTGCAGGGGGTTCTGCATTCAATGTCGGTTAAACGTTTGCACAGCCACACAATGGCAGAGCGAGATGGCAGGTGCAAGAGAGAGAGAGAGTGAGAGTGAGAGTGAGAGAGAGAGAGAGAGAGGGAAAGAGGGAGAGAGGAGGTCAGCCCATTTGGCACAGTAATGACTGTGAGCATATTAACAGAGACCCAGGAGTCTGCGCTTGACCCCTGCGTGACAGTTCTATTAACCCTGCAGGCTGGCAGGGAGTGTCCGGTAAACCGGCTTTCCATGCATTCATGCTCCAGAGCCTGGCCTGTTCCCTCCAACCAAAAAAGGAAACAAGACCCTGCTGCTCATGTCAACAGTCCCTACCAAACACGACCGTACTTACCAAGGCCACAGGGCCAGACTCAAGATCTTTGTTCAAATGTACACACATACAGACACAAAAAAACATATACAACAGGGCTACTAAAACACATATACACATATGCACATGCTGCCTTTCTCTGTACCCAACCAAGTGAGATAAAGAGTGGTGGGCTAGCCAAGGGGAGGGGGTATATGGGAGGGGAGGGGAGTGGCAGACAGGGCTTCAGAGCTGTCATTCAGCCACTGCCAAAGAACACAGTGCACAACATTACATTGTGTGGGGGGATTGTTTGCTATGGCAGGAGCAGCAGCTGGACGTGTTACGTTTTGTCCATATGCTTGTTACAACATGCGCTTGTTTGTACACATTCATACATGTGCATGGGCTATACCCTCAGATTGCCATGGCAATGGCAATCATGATACGTAAAACTCATTGGACTCTATAAGACTTTCTACTGGTTATGAATACCCCAAGAAAGATTATTTTAGCAATTACTGTCTCTCTGCATAAAAGATACAAAGACCTGTCAATCACTAAAAAGATAGTGTTTCAGGTACATTATATACATTGTAAACTGCTATGTTAAATAATTTTTTGTGCACTAGATTACCTAGATCTGTGCATGCTATGTAATTCCATAATTATGTGAATAAAGAATTACTAACAATTACAGAAACCAACACAAATATGAAACTCTACGACTGTATCTGACTTCGCAATGACAAGTCATTCTTGTTTTCATCCTTGCTCTCACTCGCTCTTGTCATCAAATGTTGTGGTTTGTGAGACTCCTAGCCAGTGAGATGCCTGCACTCTGACATTACCCTTAGGCGACTGACTGATATGTGCACTCAAGTTGGTATCCATGGCCTTTGTTGCCTAATGACTTACAGCTATAGCACTGAGAAGGAAAGAACCACTTAACACCTTTATATCCTTTCTACAGGAGGTAAAAAAAAATCACACTGGTACTGCGTGTTGTATCGTCCTCCATCTTCCTATATTTGCTTCCTCAGTTGTGAACCAAGCTTAGTTTCAAACAATCAATATTTGATGTGAAACAATATAAAAAGTCTCATAGAGATATTAAATTTATCATGCTGATTATGCTTTATAAAATAAACCTGACAAAAATGTCCACCTTGAGACTTCCAGCCACGTGACTGAAGCGCAACAGAGCAAACTATAATCTGAAGCAATGAGTAAGGAATGGCTAAAAGTGGCTGAAACAGCCTTTATACCAGGATATTGTTCCACAGTGGCTAGTACTCAATAACTCTCACCTAGGTTGACCCCCTCCTCCTGCACCTCAGGCAAAACAAAGCTAAGTGAGAACATGTTTAGGCTACCTGTGGATACTGTAAGCCAACATTCTTGCTGTTAACTGAGAGAGATGATCAGCTGTAGAAAGGCCTGAAGGAGAAAGTGATGCCAGTTGACACGTAGCTGTGCAGATGAGCTTCATGTCGCAGTGCTAAAAAGGTTTAGAACCCACAATCAGATCTTTAATAAGGTATCATGCAACAAGTGTATCATGCAAACAAAATTTCTAAAGTACTACCAACCCTCAAAAGGCCTCCCTCTCTCAACAAGTGGTCCCTCTGAAATTAGTTTTTGCTAGTATGAGAAATAAGGCTGACTGGAAAGCCCTAGCTTACCTTGCTGACGACACTAAATGTCAGTAACCAGGTGGTTCCTGGGCTAATCCTGCAGGAAGAGGAAAGAGCCTGATCTCAGGCAGCTCATCGTCTACCACGGCAGCTCCAGGCATCATCTGCTTCCCTTACAGAGCCATTCTTGCAGAAGATCAACATAATTGCAGCACTTATGTAAGACACTTGAGCTGACATCACAGTCCAGAGTCACCTGCCCTTTGGGCACCTGACTGGCCTTGTCCACTTTTGCATTTTCCACTGATGCTTGGGCATAAGGCTGCCACAAGAGCAGCTGCACACTCAGAGCGCAGAGGACAACCAGCTGTGTGAATATTATCAGCAAACCTGCGTCAAGGCATTCATTTCCCTCATTCATGTATGCAAAGAGGACCATTTTCAAATTAAGTGGAGGAAGTAGAGCAGGATGGAGGGCTTTGCTGTAATTGTTCCAGATGCTGCTATACTGCAGTATTACATTAGTCATTGTCAATAATATGTTGTGTTAAGGAGCTAATGAGCACCATTTCTCACAGATTTAGATGAGGTGCTACTACAATAAGACAAGAGGCTCTCTTTCTCTCTCTCTCTCTCTCCAGGGTGACAAGAGGAAGATGGGTTCCCCTTTTGAGTCTTGGTTCCTCCAGAGGTTTCTTCCTCCAGCTTTAGGGAGTTTTTCTTCACCCACCTTGGCTTGCTCACTAGTGGCTCGGACCTGGATTCTGTAAAGCTGCTTTGTGACTACACTGGTTTATAAATAAAATTGAATTGAATCCACTCAAATGAAAGAAACTTATACTCTTCTGTTATATGACTTGATAAATGCTTTACTTTTAAAGGCCTATGTCGTATTGTTGTTGAGGTATGTTGGCTCGTTTCAAATTATAGGACAAATAAACTTGATCGTACTAGATCTAAATTTGGTCAAAATGAGGAAAAAACATACTACCTTGGAATTTCTAACATGTTAGTGCTAAGAGTGAGTGCCCGAGTCATGTTTTTTCTCACAAAATTTGACCCACACACTGCAAATCAAAATGTGATTGGTTGATTCCATTATTAGTCATTTCCTAATTATGCTGACAGTTAATCTAGAGTTTAAGGCCTACAGGGTAGTTCTTATATATAAGATGAAAGTCACTATATGTGCCACTGGTGAAAGAGTCTTGTCTGCGGCACCTGTTCATGCTCTCTTCTCATTCTCAGTAGCACACTGACTCGCCCCTTTCGACAGCCTGTCCACTAACTGCTTTAAACAATGCTCCTGTGTACATGAAACTTCCATTAGTGCGCAGGTGGAGAGGGATATCAGAGCAGTGGCTTGCTGCTCCTGCATTCTCCCAGGTATGGACACCGGAAAATAAATATTGCAGATATTTTGCATAGCGTGCAGGATATCAGTGTAGTGTGTAATGCAATATGATAAACTGTATTCTGCAGGGGGGTCGGCTGCATTTTCGGCCATGTATCCAGACAGTGTCCTTGGCTCTCTGGGAACCCCAGAGAGGCTTTCGAGCGAAGTTCAGCTGTGCATCCGACTTTGTTATTCACTTTAATAGCTGTCATATTACTGCATAATTTTCCACGAGTCCATCATTATCCATTAGGCAGCTGGATACTGCCTGGGGGAATTTGCATTGAATATTAAATCACAGAGGCACTTAAACGTCAACTTCTTCCAAAATAAACCGACCGACCAATTTAAAGCTCAGATTCAGGGGATTACTGCAACTAGTCTTTGTACAAACCCATGTGAACCCACGCAAGCCCATGTGCAATGCAGAGCACATATCAGTAGCCTATCATTAAAATCTCAATCCTTGTCCTTTTGAATAGTATCTCTTTCAGAGTGCTGAAGTGCTATAATCTCTGTGCGATCTTTGGGTGCTGTAAAGAACTCTTTGTACATGTCTGAGCAACCAAGATAGCACTTTGACACCATGCCTGTGAGATGTTGATCAGGGAAAACCCCGTAGATATGAACCAGAACTTGTTCTGTTCTAAAGCAGGTGGGGGGGACCATGGATTGGCATGAGCGGATTAGCGGGCCAGGCCCAAACATTCCTGTGTAATTAGCATTGGCTGTGACACACATAAATACATTCTGCTGAGTGGCACATCACAGTGTTGGTGGAGAACAGTCCCTCCCCTAGCCTTTTTCTTTTCCAACGACACTGTCATCGTCACATGCAGGCATATGCTAGTGTAAAGAAATAAAGGCCACGATTTCTCAAAGGTGAGAAAAAAATCAATCCTTAGGATAACTCGGATGAATAATGATGTCTATTCAGATTAAAAACACCTAAAACCTGATTCAATTGTACGTTTGTTGGTCTGCACACTTGGTGTGCATAGTATGATTGCTTTCTGGCTGTCACCAGTGAGAGCAATAACTGAAGAGGCTCTTCTGTAATGAGAGCAATCCAGAGAGAATCATTTGTCCCTTCTCTTTCATGTGAAATCTGATTTACCTTGAGATATTGAAAGCACTTGCACACAGGGTCACTCTCAATACTCTGACAGACCACATGAATAAGACAAAAAGGCCATGGAGAAGCCAAGGCCTTCATTTCACTATCGCTCACAAAAACTCAGTGTCACACAACACCCCACTCTTTTTCAATACTCACTGAATGAGTGAGTAGTTTTTTTAATAGCTTTTGGAATTCACAGCATATTCCATTATCTGGATGTGCAATGTACACTTATAAATTCTGAAAAGTAAAGCACAACTGTATTTTGCCTCTCAGTGAGAAAAGATCTTGAAAAGCTTGAATCATAATTGTGTTGAATAAGCTCTAAAGTACAATATGCATTTCATCTTACCTTTTTTGCGTTTATGTTACCTCGGAAACCTGGTGTATCGACACGTGTATTGATGTCTAGTTAGTTTGCAGAGGTCAGATTCTAGAAGAACGTTATGAGCCATCATAATATCTGTCTCTCTCACTCACTTACTCACACCCACACAAATTCCCTCACACCTGCAGTGCTGTGAGTGAATGGGGCTTTGCATGCCTGCAGGTGGGCTTTGGCCAGCATAGTCAGTTAGCACTGCATTTACATCTCTTAAGTGTGGCTAATGAAGTGCTAATTGGTCTGGCGGCTAGCAGCTGACTTACTGAAAGGCACTATGGGCTGATCTGTTGATGTTAGGTAGATAAGCAACAATACAAGCTGCAGATTAGGGACTGGTCAGGGAGAGGAAGTAAGCGTTTGGCCCTGTAAGGCAGAATGGCTGTCAGAACTGACCTCCACCTTAATTTCTCCTGCTGCCTGTAAAGATGCCCTGATAAAGGTACTCTAAACCTCCAGCTCTGGTCTTAGCACATTTCCCACTATTATAGAAGGAGCAGGAGAGTGAGTGGCTTTGCAAGATGGGCTTTTTTGGACAATCCAAAAGCACTCTTGCTAAAAAAGGGACTTATAAAGGAATCCAGGTGTGTAAAATGCTTAATGCATGTGATCTGAAAGCTCAAATAGGAGTCCTTGGGGTTTGCACATATTGGAGACACTCCATTAATGCAAAGGTCAGATGACTCAGTCTAGTGTGTGCTCACTTAGGGCAGAATGTGTCAAGGTGAAAGTGTCAATAAAATTCACCAGGACCTAGAACAAGAAAACTGAGGAAACAACCTCTAAAGGCAAGGGGTGGGGGCCAGGGGGGGCTTAGAAAGATGAATCAATAGAAGTGTTATGTCTCTTTTGAAAGCATCTTTTACAGTAACAAAGGATTTTATCTTCAATGATTCTTACATCGACTTCATGTGCAGATAGCTAACAAGAAGGAGAAGTGATTACGTTCATGGAAGACCTTGAAAGGATAATGTTTTTCTCTCAGTTTCAAGTGAGCATTTAGGTGTAAAAGTCAATATCTTAAATTAAAAGCAAGCAAACAAACAAACAACAAAAAAACAATGATGAATCATATGACTTACTAACTACTATGTACATTTAAAAAAATATTGTTACTAAACAATATCACATGATATCAAAATAATATAATGCTTAATTTGTTTTTCTTCTTTCTTTTTTTTTAATGAGCAATACAAATGTAAACGAAGCAGAGGGAATTGAGTGTCTGAAACTGAGCAGGGTGTCTTTGTGTGTATGTGTATGTGTGTGTGTATGTGTGTGTGAGTGTGTGTGTGTGTGTGTGTGTGTGTGTGTGTGTGTATGTGTGCATTTGCTTGCATGAGTGAGCATCTCTCCCTGCATTAGCATCATGGCTAGAGTTGGTCTCAGATCTGCTTGTGAAATCTACTCCTGCCAGGACTAATTAGCATGAACAACTTCATACAGCGCTTATGGCAGGGGCCAAGATAAGAGGGGCCTGCGCGTGGCCCCAGCCCCCCTCAGCCAGCCTGCTCAAAGCCTCCATCTTATCTCCATCTCCACACAACAACCAGCTTCTGCCCAATTCCATTCTAATCCCGAACATAAACACAACTGATATTTCACCGGCGCGGCCGAAAGAAAAGGTGAGGATGAGGGGGAAAGAAAGAGATGGGGAAATGCGAGTGGAGATAAAATCACTCATTTACAAACAGCTCACCCCTCACAACACTCACCCAACTCGCTCTAAAAAAAGTAACTAATTCCTAAGCAATGAGATTGCCTTGCAATGCATCAGATGTCTCAATTTGGTATATCTCAATTTTTCCTTGTATATAAATTCAGAAAACATTTTCTCATCTCTTAGCAAGGACAACTGTAAATAAGCAACATTAAAAGTCTAAACAGCAAACATTCAACAAAAATAAATTAGTAGATTATTTTAATTTAATCATACTACACATTTCCATCCAATCAAATAGAGATCACACAGAGAATTTGTTACATCAGACGCAATTAATTATGACATTACTTTCAGTCTGTAAGTGTGTCAGTCCCATTGGTTCATGTTTTTGAGAGTATAGGCAGATTTAGACTGCTACAGAATGACTAGTGAGTGTTATTTATTGAAAAGTATAGGGAATTTGTATTTATCATTTATTGAAAAGAAAAAAGAAAAAGAAAAGCAGACGACTGCACTATGTAAATGCTATGTACTCATCACTACTCAATATAAGGATAGAAGAAGGGAACCTTAGGCTAAATGAGAAATGAAATTGATTTCACTAACACCTCTTTAACCCTGTTCATCCTGTTAACCCTGTCTCATTTCCAAAGCGCTCTCTGACCGGCCTCCCTCAACTCAACTCAACACCCAATTTAAATGCTGGAGGAGTAAATCGAGACCACTGTCTTGTATTTTGTCCTCCTCTAACCACAAACACACCACAGACACACAATACCACAACAGACAGGCAAAAATGTGCTATGGGCTTACTGACAGCATTCAGTTATCACATAACCAGCATGCAGCCATGAGATTATTTTGACCAGTTGGGTTCAAAACAAGATTACATAGAGAAGATCATGTTTGATTGTCTTAAAATAATCACCAGAGTGAAAGAAATCTCTGTGGCCTGAAATCACATGCAGGGTATTTGCCAAAATCAGGGCAATGCAGTTTGTGCTTCCCTTAAGTCAAAATGGACATTTTTACCTGGTTAGTTCATGTACCCGATCATGTTTGTCATTTTTCTTAATATTTTTATATTTAATATTTGCAAAGATAGAAGCAAGATTAGGTATCCAGAATAAAAGATGTCCAGATGTTATAGATATTGTAGGTTTGTTTGTAGAAGAAATGCAGGCCACAACAGAACTAGTTCAACCAGTGCAATTCCTCTTCTTTTAATTTTTTTCAGCATTTGTAATTATCTGCCTTGATTAAGCAAACAGTTCACATCTAAAAAAAATATCTGGATTAGCCTTTAGCGTGACACCACTGTAGACATGCTGCATAAATAGCACTTTGGAGATGGTACAGACTGTAGCAAAGTGTCCATGTCTGTCTGATTGTTCATTTTGGAACGTCCACTTTGTACAATTCAATCAAATCGTGATGAATGAAATCAAGTCCCACCCTTACATTAGTTGCCATTTCACACTTCACTCGGAAATATGCCACATTACAGAGAAGAACGTTACAGAAGATGGTGTTAACTTAAACTTTGAAATTACTGTAAACAGCCTGTCTGCATAGCATGCCAGGACACAATCATCTTCAACCTCTAATACTGGGTGGCACCTCAGGATCTCCAAAGTATTTAAGTTCTTTAAATTAATGTGAGAAACTGATACTGAATGACAGGTTGTCAGATGGTAGGAGAAGCAGAGAGAGAGATTAGAAGAGACTGAAAAGTGGAACCATTTCAACCAGCATTACCTGTTGGAACAGTGAACTCTGCAACAAAGTGCCAGTGAGTAATCTGTGGTTGCCTGGCTGGCCAGAGTGACTGGGGATGACTTTTGCATTCCAGACATTACTCAGCGTTCACCAAGTCAAGCACTGACGCAAATGAAGATGACATTCAGACAACACACGGCTACAAAAATATTAGTTTGATATCACTTAAAGGACCACAGTCCTCTGGGTTCTATGCTGTTTGGCCCATTGGATCCATATGATATTTATAATTTATGCTACATTGCAATGTTATATAATTGTATTAGAAGGTTAATTCAACCATTGTAATGGAAAATAGGGGTAAAATGGTGATATGTAATGTAATTCAAGTGGAAAATGTCAAATCAAACAACATCCGTAAAACAGAACACCACTGACAAAATTACTAAAACCTGACCTTTTTTAGTAATCAAATATAGTCCCCTTAAGGATGGCCAGTCATTTTCATGATGTTCTGACAAAATGTGCTGGTTCAAAAAAGTACAATTGTACATCATATACCATCAATATAAGTTCTGATGGTACAGTTCACATTGTGTGTTGTGCTGTTGTAGCCCTAAATAAAAACCACTGTAATTCCAGTTACCTACATTCCTCAGTGCAGTTACCTACATTTTAAACATACATACTATACATTCAACATAACACACATATGTATCCATGAATAGACATACATAAGTTTGAACTGCTGAGACTGTGAGTCATTGTCACTGGTCAGCGGCAGTATGGTCCATGAGCTCATATAAGCAACTTCTCTGTTCTCTTAGTTTTTAGTTTATTTCTGGAAGGACATAGCATGAAAACCCCATACAACCACAAAAATGGGTATACCTGATCATGCAATTGTTTTTCAAAACTGGTTTAAAATTCAGACAGATGTAGTCCTCATGTTTTTAAGATATTAAATGTTTTGGCCTAAATTTAAAGACTCTGTTCTGAAACTGATAGTTATACAAAGCAGATTTTAGCAAGGGCAGTTAACGTGTGGTGCTAGTAAGCTAGCACACCATGCTAATAAAACATTGACATTAATGATTTTAACACTGTTTATCAGAATCAACATTTTATTCACAGTCTATTTTTACCCCAAATCATACTGCCAAGTCCGACTGGCGGTTGAAGGCTTGTCTGTCCGGTGGCGGTCTCTGTGGAGACAGATGAAAATAAAGCAATATGATTGGTCAAACATCTACCTATCAATAATTGAAATTAGTCATTCAAATTGTGCTCAATGAAACTGATGAGTTATCTCTTTCTTCCCAGGAAAACATAATGCATATGTAAACGCCCAGCGCCTGGCGTTTAAAAAATTACAAATATTGTATTCATGTTATTATTTTGTATCAATGTTAAACCCTAATGTTTTATAGGTAACATTACTGACAGTCTCTTGCTGTCAATATTTCAGCCAAACTGATCAGAAATACAGAAAGGGATTTCTCTGAGTTAATCTTTCTTCAGTTGATATAATCATACAAGAATTAATTAAAACATGTTTTATGTTTCTGTAACATCACAGGCAATAATTTCAATGCATTTATTTTTTACTATTTAAAAAGATAAACCACTATCAAAATGATAGTTTCACACAAAAAACACTGCTGTGACATAGGGTTATATCAAGTATACGCACAAAATGACTGAAAACCACAAAAAAAAAATCATCTTTTGGTGGTTAATTTAGCAATAGAAAGAAAGAATAAAAATGACAGAGACCAACATTCTGTTTATTTCTATGTATATTTTATGCTAATTGTTATGGCTTTAAATCTATATTACCACTGTATAAAATACACAGAATAGAATAGAATAGAATAGAATAGAACAGAATAGAATAGAATAGAATAGACCCATAAAATGCATAGTACATGGAAATATGATGCCTTCACTAATTATGTTAAAAGAGCAGATTACAAATACATAAAGAGCCGATACACTAAATAAGAGGGATAATGTAATTGTTTTTTTGTCTTGAATTTGACCTTGATCAGTGGGGCCTGTGAAAATGTCACTATGAAAGTCAACATGCACTGGACTGGGTAAAATGGGTTTGTGGGTATGTGCCAGAGTGAATAAGGGTTGCACCTTGAGTGCTGAATTTATGTGTGTGTGTGTGTGTGTGTGTGTGTGTGTGTAGAGGTGAATCTAGTGTACTCTAATATGGCCTGAATTAGTGAAGCGTGGTTTGTCTCGCCGTAGAGAGGTGATCGTCTCTTGGTTATCTGACCGCTGGAGGCTCAGTCCTACTATGACAACTGGAAGAGCGTGTGTATGTGTGTGAAAGTGAGTGTTTATGTGAGTGTGTGCGATGGGGAAAGGGGAAGGGTCAAGAATGAGGATATTCCCAGAACAGGGGGGAGTCAGAGACAAGGAGAGTGAAATGAGCTGGCGACCCGAGTGTGTGAAAGAGAGACGAGCTCCTCACCTGTCCTCCTGAATCACGTCAGAAAAAGAGCCTAACACACTCCTGCCAGGAGAGGCAGTGCACACACACACACACATTTTAAGGAATACTTTAATAATTCCAGCCTAATCTCTATCTGCAGCATTTATTTAGTATGACTGATTACCTTGGACAAAAGTTTCCCTGTATTTAACAAAAGAACAAAACTTTTTGTTTTAAACACACTTCTTGTAGAAGTCTATGGGCTGAAGCTGAAGCATCTGCCCATTGGCTACTGTTTCAAACCAGTGGGTTTTTCCTTCTTTTACTAAGAACAAGGAAATGCATCAAATTAATACTACAGACAGAGATCCCTTCAACATCCACAGTGTTTTGTCCCCAAAACAGGTTCTTTATAATTCCCACGAAAGAATGAGTAGAAGTCATGGACTCAGGACCTGCTGAGTCTATGTCTTTCACTTGTTTATCATAAACTGCTTGCCACATTAAAAAGGGAACTATGGGCTGTGCAGCATCTCCCTAGTTTAGCTCATCTGTAATTAAAATACTGTTATTAAAAGAGCAGAATGAGGGGTGGATGGAGAACGGGAATGACACAGTGTGATACCTTTCCGCCCGCTTCTTCTGCTTGCTTGGGGAAAATTATAACCTGGCTGCACACTTTCATATTCATCCTTAAGCAAGTGTGACAGCCTCTCTTTGTGTCTTTCTGTTCCTCCTCCTCAGTTCCTCCCCTTCTCTCCTCAAACTGCTTGTGTAGTGTTAAAGGCCTTGACACATGATGAGAGCAAGGGACAGAGTAGACAAACAAACAAACAAAAAAAACGAACTAACTAAACCAAAACAAGCAGGACGAAAGGGCAGTCTATGGAGGGACTCTCCTGTCCTCCTTCCCCACCCACCAACATGTCATTGTCTCTTCACCCAGCACCCTGAGGACATAGTAGTATGTCTGTGTATACGTGTGTGTGTGTGTATGTGATCTTTCTCCGTGTCTGTACTCTTTTTGTGTGTGTGTGAGCGAGGTAAGATCACTCATCCGCCATTGAGAATAACGATGGGGTGGGCTGGATGAGTAAAGGAGCGAGCCCTCAACTCTGCGAGAGTTGCATCACTGCTTTTTTATTTTTTGCCACGTTCTGAGCCCCGATAACACGTCACTTCAGATCACAGAACAGGGCGTCGTGTTTCTAACCCAAGGCCATAAACGTAAACACATATCATATTAGATCAAGAGAAAGCTCACACTCCGTTACTGCAACATATCTCACTTTTGTTTAAAGTTAAATGCTTATGGGAACAGAAATGAGCTTAATCATTAATTAGTGCAAATGACAAGCAGGCCTATGTAGGCCAAAGAGATTTTGTGGAATGATGCCATAGAAGAACGATCTCTGGGGCTCTGCAGAACTTTTTAATTTCTCTTTTAGAGAAACAGTATTTTTAACCGTCGTTCATGTATGATCAATGACCACATACAATCAGTTTAAATGGAGTTAAACTGAGTCTGTTTATATTCTTGTGAATCAATATGGTGAGAAATACTGAATAAAACATGTTGTCAATAAAACAATGAGCAAATATGTAAAACTCAACATCAGCTTAACATAAGGTCTTGGCTCATGTGTTTGAATATTTTTATACTTGTTTTACTCACTCATTTTGCTACTGGCCTAGCTTTTCTGTGTGTATTGTTCTTGTAACCCTTGGTTAACCCCAATAGCTACATTGTTGTTGGCTGTAAATTTGATTTTAATTGTAAATTTGACCTGTCAGTACACGCACTGACTCAAATATAACGTACGATCTTCAGTTCCTCTCCCTTTAACACACACACAAGAACAAAGTGTGTGCCTAGGTGTATCACTGTCCCTCCCACACACAAGGGTAGCAGCATTGATCATATAATTTACTCTTCTCTATTAGCCAGTGATGATATTGATCAAATAATTCCTTCAGCAGAATTTGGACGCGGCCAAATTGCTAAAACGGCTGCGCTGCATTTAAGCATGTGCCATAATGGTGTGCCCATCGATTGCGCCTGCCATTCTTTCTCTGCATGTAAACAACTCCCTTTGAGAAGGGTCCGGGCCCACACGGAGTGTGGCATGTTTGTGTGTTCATCAAACTCTGAAATTAAGTAATTCAACTCGCCCCCTCATCCTCACTACTCAGAATAGAAACAAATTGCCGGCACTCACTCCTGAGGTAATTTCCCAACGATTTGAAGATTACGGCAGCTGAAAGGCAATTTGACCCCATTTTCTTACAGCTCCACTGCTTGATTTCCTACGAGGCCCTGAGGCTGAAGGAAAGAACACCTCTCCTTAATCTCTCACTACTGTACTGAAGATGAGATGGACATTGACAATGACACACATATATACGCATGTCCTGAACTACACACAAACATACACACATACACGCACACACGCGCACACGCGCGCGCACACACACACACACACACACATACACACACACATACTCAATTAATTCCAGCTGTTTTTATTTTCTGCATGGTCCGGACAGTTCAGTTGCCATTGGATACGCCAACAAATGGCCCCTGGAGTAGGGAGAAGAGTACAGGATCCAGATCTCATGTCACATTTGATTGTCATGGGTCAGAGGAGACAGGGAATGCTCTGAGTTCTTTATGTGTTCTGGTCATTGTGTGTGTGAGACAGCGAAAAAGAGAGAGAGAGAGAGAGAGGGAGAGAGAGAAAGAGAGAGAGAGAGAGAGAGAGAGAGAGAGAATGTATTTTTGCTGAACAACTCTGTTATAGATTGTTAGCTATCAAATGGTGGAGATGTTCTGGCAGAAACAGAAAATTAACAACATAACAGGCACCTTTCAAAAATGAATGTTTTACACACACGAGAATCCACATCAGTAAAAATTAAACTGAGTATCCAGAAAAAATCTGTAGTATCTCTGTTTCTCTCTCTCTCTCTCTCTCTCTCTCTCACACACACACACACACACACACACACTCACACACATACACATACACATGCTGGGCTCTCAGCTCAAATCATGTTTCGGGAAAGCATACTCTGGACTGCAGCTGGTGGCCCAAAAAGTGGCGATGTGGGGAAGTGACACGTCCTGTCGCTACGGTGACCTCGCTCCACTCGCCACTGAAATACCCCGTCAGCCAGATTTGCTGATAAAGCGCCCTCTCCATCCCTCTCTCTATCCTGCTCTCTCACTCTCATTCTCTCTCTCTCCCTATTTCACTCTCCTTCATGACCTGATCCTGTGGCATGGAATGATGAGAGAGAGAGAGAAAGAGAGAAAGCGAGAGACACACAGAGAGGGAGAGAGAGAGAAAGAAAGAGAGCGAGAGAGAGAGACAGACAGACAGAGAGAGAGTGTGTGTTCTGTTTAGATCAGAGTGAGAGTGACATTGCATCAACTCACTATCACATCCTCTACACACTGGTGTCCATCAGCTGCCCAGCCTTCTAACGTCCTTGACACACAAGCAGGCTCTTCACCATTAACACCACAAACACACACACACACACACACATTTGCCGTGCTTTTTGCTCTGCACATGAGGCGACCAAAAAATCATAAAAATGTACAAGTGGCCGTAGTGTTCTACCACTACGCGTCCAGAGGGACAGAGGCTCAAATTGCTGGGTTGGGGGGGGGGGGGGGGGCTTAATTTGATCGACCGAGAGGTGGGTGGGGCGATGACGTAACATTTTGTCGACGGGGACATACCCAAAAAGGGCATCATGGGCAAAAGAGCAGGTGTTTGAACACCTAAACCCCAACACCTCCCACCCCTCAACACCTCCCCCAAACGTGCCTGCTCTGACAGTGCAAAGATAATGTTTGGAGCAATCTACTTAGGCTCCCTGCTCCACACACACACAGGGCAGCATCTATATTCATTCAAACATGGAACGCACCTCTAGGAGTCCACTGATTTGCATGTGATAAAAAAATGAAGGGAGCCAATCAAGCAGCAGTGGAGGCAGGATGGTTAAAATTACATGACAACTGCAGGGGTTAAAATAAGGGAAAAAACAACGACAAAATATCTTCCGAGGTTTTTTTTGTTATTGAGTGTCGGCAAAAAATAAATAAATTAATGAATGAATAAATAAATAAATAAACCCACGTTGCTGGAGGGCGCAGTAATGAATTTGAAATAAGTTCTTCACTTCAGCGGTGAGTGTCTGGCGCGCGCTCCTTACAGCTGGTTTGTTGAGATAATTGATTTTCAAAACAGTTCTGGAGACGCGAGAGGCGGGCACGCGCGCGGCGCCAGTTCTGAGATGGACTACTTTAATTAGACCAGCACTGATGGCCTTCAGCACAGGCTCTTTACTGCTCCAGTACAAACAATCTGCTCACTCACACACTCCCTCCCTCCTTCACTCCCTCCCTCAGTCTCTCTCTCTCTCTCTCCTTCACTTCCTACCTCAGTTAGACACTCCCTCCTTCACTCCCCCCCTCAGTCACACACTCTCTCTCCTTCACTCCCTACCTCAGTCAGTCACTCCCTCCTTTACTCCCCCGCTCACTCACTCACTTTCTCCCTCCTTCACTCCCTCTCTCCCTCAGTCACTCCCTCCCTCACTCCCTCACTCCCTCAGTCACTCACTTATTCAATTTTTCTCTCTCCCTCATTCTTTTACTCACTCAATCAGTCCCTCCCTCTCTCCCTCCCTCCCTCAGTCACTCACTCTCTCCCTCATTTTCTTTCTTTTACTCACTCCCTCACTCCTTCTCTGACTCACTTGCTCCCTCACTCCCTCTCTGACTCACTTGCCCACTACCTCACTCATTCACTTCACTAAATCATGCAATCATGCACCTACTCTCATTCACCCGCTCACTCAGTCGCTCACTCACTCATTCTGTCACTGAATTAAACACTCATTCACTCATCGCTCACTCACTCACTCACTGAACTCACTCACTTCAGACCAAACCTGAAGCTGACGCCATGTGATTGAGGAGAAGAGAGGGAGAAGTCAGATGGGCCAGAACACAGTAAATGAAGGTAACAGTAAATGGTGGTAACACAGTAAATGAAAGTGTGCACTATGATTTTTCACACCAGACACCAAACTCCACGGCCAGGCAGTTCTGAAGGGCAGACTGTTCAAGTTAAAATATTTTTGTATATAATAGGCCATTTCCAGCTTGGCACTTCTGTGGGTCTGGCTATTAGTTACATTTCCATTCTAAGTGTGACAAATACCACAGTCAGTGGGGCTTGAGGGTGCAGCAGATCTTGCATTTGTGGTTTAAAAAGTTTATTTGTGAAGATAAACATTACAGTGATAGCTCTTAGTGATACCTTAGCAAACAGGTTGGTACATAATTACAGTTTTTCACAATTGCTTACATACTAGTTGTGAAATTGGGCTCATTATGTCAATATTCTACACAAAAGCCAAATAAGACACAACACTTCAGGATAAACATCTCACTTCTTTGTCAAAATGAAACTCTGCAATCAAAACCTAGCAATCCTTTTTTCAAAATGAAATTTTTTGAACAAACTAATACACACTTTTACAAAACACTGCTGTCTTTATACTTTATACTTTTTTTCATTTTTTTCATATGGGCTTTGATGAGAGACTGCTCCAATACAGAACATCAGTATGAGAATATCTATTCACAAAAATATATACACCTTTTTGCAATTGCAGGTTTTCACAAAAAAAGTTCTTTGCTTACAAAACAAAAGAAGTGAGTTGATCTTAGCTCTATTTAAAGTGCTAAGACTGACTGGTGTCCAGTTACTGTTTTTGTGTGTTTCATGTGTGTTTGTGTGTAAGTGTATGGGTGTTGCCAATATCAGGTATTTACTGCAACAGAAGTGTTGTCCCAATGAAAAGTGTGTAGTATTTTACAAGAAAATGCCTTTATTAAAGTTAAGGTTTTGATATATATACACACTTAAAAAAAACTGTACTTTCCAAATCATCTGAACTCATGTTCATTGCAATATGATCTTTTTCACAGGAAGAGAACCTGTCTGCTTAAGCATCACTTCCACTCAAAGCACAGTAGTATTGTTTAAATGATAGCATATTACAGTGTCTCAGCGGTAAGCTGTGATACATTTTAGATTAATCATTCCTGACTGAAAAAATAGTGACTGGAAAAATTGGATTCAAACCAGTCAAAACACTGATTTTCCATATTTGGTTAAACAAGAAAACGGAACTTTTGCATATAGTGATAGTTTATTAGCTTCTTTATATGTGATCATTTATTAGCATATTTATGTTTAACTAATGAAAGTGAACCATCTGCGATGCATGAACACACCACAGCACATAGTGTGAAATTTGTCCTTTGCTTTTAACCCATTCAGCAAGTGAAGCAGTATGTGGGGACGGTACCTTGCCCACAGGTACCTCAGTGGTGCAATTGGGAGTTCAGGGATTCGAACCCACGCCCTTCCGATCATGGGGGCAACACCCTAGCCTCCAGGCCACCAGCTCCCCCAGATAAAAATAAGTAGCAAGGTAGGTTTGCTACAGGTGTTAAACCAAAAGCATGCTAGCTTTCTACCACAAAGCATGAATTCCTGAAAACAGTGGAAGGTGCGTTGATGATGTCCAATACATTGCTTAGGAGAATAAAAGGATAATGTCATGTGTGTGTGGTGTAACAGTGTGACAACAAGCCAGCTAAAAAATAATCATCAGCTTTCTTTTCGAAATATTATATCCATGGTAAGGTGCGACAGAGAGCAGAAGGGAATATGCAGCATCCTCTCATGAGTTTCATCACATCAGTGCTTTGACTAACACAAACCACTTCTTTTTTTCATTTTTGTCATCTGGGAACACAATAAAACAAAATATGTGCTGTAACACACTATAATGACGGTCTGCTTCTGCCGTAGCTGTTTTGAGTTTAAGTGGTTTAACACCAACTAAAGCTTAACCGGAAAGAAAACACTCTGAGTAAAATCTAGGGAGAATTAAAGTTGTATGTATGGTGGTTTTTGTTTGATGTTGTGGCACTGAGGGACAAACCAACTGCATTAAAGGTTCACTGCAGCATTCATTTGGATTAAACCGGAAATGTAGTCACCTGATTGGTTACTCCATAGGAAATATGCTTTATCCACTTAGAAAGAACCAGTAAAAAGTCCCAGTGATCCAAACAATTAGAGCTCGATGAAGTGGAGGTAGAGACAGCTCAGAAGTTAAGATGGACTGCAGACTGATGTAACATTACATTAAAAAAAGACCATGATAACTCAATATAAATTTTAAACAGTTGCGTTAGTTTTACAGTATTAAGAATAACACACTTTACTTTAATCATTGTATGTTATCACATTGTCCCTCGACTTCTGGGAGCTGATGTCAATTTACATTGAGCTGCTATAAAAATGTTGTCTTGAAAGCTGGAAAAATACAAAAGCAAATAGGTATATGACGGACATTAGTTTAAATCTTACTGCATTCATATAAGACATTCTAAATGTAATGAAAAGACAGTGTAATGTACACGTAAATTATAAATGCTCATATGTGTGCACATGTGTGTGTGAGTGTGTGTGGGAGTGGTGTGTGGGTGGGTGTGTGTGTTCAGTGACTGCACAATTCTGTAGCAACAAATATTTTCTTATTTTAATTTACTTTTATTTTATTTTATTTTATTTTATTTTGTTTAATTTTATTTTTTTAGTCATTGATAACATGCAAAACAAGCCAGCCCTTACCAGCCTTAAGCACTTCTAGGTCTACCTGCATGAGAAAATGGACCAGAAACCAATAACAAAGCCAAAGGAAATGTGATGCTTATACCAGAATGCTAGGAATTATTTTATTCTTAAATGATGTCACAAGATGACCATGAAAGATAACCTTTAAACAATGAAAGATAATCTTTATACTTAGTACCAAGATAATCAAGAGTAATCATAACAGTGTTAAACAGCGCTGATTAAAGACCAGCTCTTTCAGTGACTCTAATCAGAACTATTGTGAGCAAAAAGTCAAGACTCATTTGAAAACCCCAGCCAATGTCTTCATATCTCAATGAGATTACAAACAGTGGCGGTGCTATAGCGGGGCTCCAGGCTGACCCTCAGGCCCTGCTCGAGCAGGCGGAACACTGAAGGTAATCTCATTGCCTGATTTTGTGGCTGAACATTAGTGTGTGTGTGTGTAAGCCAGGGTGAGATGAAACTCAATCCGTTGGCTTTGTGTCTTAGGAGGTGCTGAAAGCAACATACACAATTCCTTTGCCCAGGCATGTGCTCACAAACACACACTCTCTCTTTCTCCCTCTCTCTCTCTCTCTCTCTCTCTCTCTCTCTCTCATTCTCACACACACACACACACACACACACACAAACACAGACCATCATTTTGCAATGGCTAGGGGTGCAATCAGACAGCGGTATATTGCACACATATAAGCATAATTTCTCAATAGGTTTTCTGTCTGTATTCAATCTCCACTTTTCAAATATGCAGCATTCTGGGTCATTTTACTTTAACGTCAGTCTAAATGTTCTACAGCTTTCTCAGTCATTATAATCATTCTGGACACATCTCTCGTTCTTCATTCCTACAGTTTTGTTGAAATCTGTAAAGCTGTAGAGTAGGTACATCATAGAATTATTTTTGTGTATGTACTCATCTATTTTCTTATTTTATTGACAGCAATGAGCGGTGATTCAAAACATCAGAGTATCGAAACGCTGTGCCTCAAGAAAACAAGTGTATGACTTTAACCACGGCAGTGTAAACAAACTCAAGGGGTGATGATATGATGCTATGGTAAATGCCTGTCACTGATAAAATGCTGATCATTATACGTCAAGATTAGACATCAGTTAACAGCATCATTCGGCTCTCCGAACTGTGCCAGCTCCTGGAGTGTGTCAGAAGCACAATGAGAGCTGTGAGATCAGGCTAAGCTCTGCACAGTGTCCATCACAGTTCTTCAGATGGACAGCATTGCTGCCTGCTGTTAATGTGGACTCATCAGTGTTATGGTTTATCCATTAGTCTGAGCCTGCTACTGTCTGGAGCGTTACGCTATTTCTGACCCACTTAGGGCCCAGTCTGAATCTCCTCCTTGCTTGTGTAGCAAGATCCATTGGCTAGCAGTCACTCGAACTCTGAAGAAGCTTCTCATGACCAACTGACCCCACAATAACACTATCCTCCCGAGCGCTGCCAAGGAATCCAGTACAAACTCGGGGCTCCATTTCAGGAGAAATCTGCTGAGCACCCAGAGTTGTTTTTGGTCGAGGACGGACATGTCACTTATCTCGCATGTTCCTACGGGCCAGAGACATCTGATAGTGGCCCGCTAACCTAAATCTTCTTCACCGTTGTCAGGTTGAATCATGATATTGGAGTAACACCCTGAATGTGTTTCTCTACTGGCTTGTGGGTCAAAGAAGACCTTTATACCAGTAAGGAAGAGACGGATCAAGAATGGAAACCTGCTTTTAATCAAAGACTCCCAATCCGGTTAAAATGACTCTTCAAGGGCCCATATAATGGAAAAATGAGTTTTCCTTTCATTTTTGAAATGAGAGTTTGATGTGGAGTGCAAGTTTCCAAATATATCACTTGGTCCTCTATCCATACGGACCACGTATATGCTGCAAAAAAGCTCGTTTGGAATTCATCGTGGCTGTGATGTGAAAGTTATGAAGAGATTAACATGGGATGGGCATTCCAAGCTAATATCCCTGAGCACACATACAACAAGGGAAAGAGAACACAAGCCATTCTAGCTTTTCACAAAACACACCAGCCTGCATGGTGACAATGCATTCATCATCATCTTAACCCTGGCGGCTGGCAAACAGCTTTTAGGTGCATTACTGCCCCCTTCTGGTGCGTCTGAGGGTAGTAATGCAGTACTTAAATAAACATGCAAAGAAAATACAAAGAATATAAATGTTTTATACAGTATAATCACCCGTCCTCATTGAAGTGATATGGAGTGTTGGTCCTGCAGACAGTCTGTAGAGTCTATAGAGTCATGTGCTAAAACAGTTAAATGTTGCACTGTTTCTGGCTGTCGGGAAGCAAGCAGTTCACGCCAGAATTCTGTAGGATCAGGAATTTTTTCCCTGGAGATTTCAGTCTTTTCAGAACTCATCAGTTTGTTCCACATTTTAGCACGGACTGCTTTTTGAGTGAGACACAATACAGGAGAGCAAATCAGAATACAGATCATCGTCATGTATAACTGACCTAATAAAAAAAAACCCTAATAATTGGAATACTTGACATGTATGTGGGTGTGCGCGTGCGTGTGTGTATATATGTATGTATGTATGTATGTGTCTAAGTATATATATATATTCATATACATACACACAAACTTATTTAATATTTTATATAGTGTATAGTTTTTTTTATATTATACTGTTATATTGTATAGTTTTTATTCTATTGGTCGTGTTTCTTCTGCTTTCTTCTCTTGTTCTGTCCACTTTGCTGCTGTAATAATGCAAATTTCCCACCAGTGGGACTAATAAAAGGTCATCTTATCTTAAAAGTGCAAGAAGGGCCAAAGAGGGCTCTATTTTTTTTTTTTTTTTTTTTTTTAAAAGAGGGCTCTATTTAAAAAATTCGGATTTAGACTATACATTATAATATGTTATGTGGTAGCGGTCAGACACATCTTCTGTTTCCAGTGTCTCAGCCCGAACAGCTGGTGTGATTTTAGGAAGTGTTTCAGCAAGTTATTACAGAAAAGATGTCACTCAGTCCACACTTTCAAAAAGGGCTGGGGAGGAAATCAGTCGGGTGGGGGCCTGTCCTGTCTCCAGCGTGAATTTGCTTATGCATAAACCATACTAACAAAAGAACATGTAGAATATGAGCCTGTTAATATCAGTCGCCTTATAACTCTTTGTTTTGTTGTAGGCTTTTCTCCACGTGGTACAACAGGCATAAGGGTCCTAATTCTTTATCCGAACTTAAGTCTTTGTGTGACTTTGTGTATGATTGTGCAGACCAATGACTGTCACAGAAGAATGGCATTTATAGTCTGCTGCTGTTTTAGCTTTACAGTTCTGCTGAACATCACATAAAGGTTCTAGCTGAAGGTCACACGGGCTCCTCGCCTCCACAGTGGACGGAACCACTTAATGTATATATGACACCAGTCTTAATCCATCCTGGAAACATTCTGTGCTGTTTATACTCATCTCAGTTGACATGTGTTCTTTCTGCCTTGTTCCACTCCACTGCCTTCTCGGTTTGGAGGGTGATATGAGCGAAAAGGAAGCTGTTTATCTGTGGTCTGACACGAATAGTGCATCGGGAACTGGCCCCCGCCCCAGAGCCAGAGCCTGGCAGAGGCGGGGGGTAAGCAGGTGATGAAGGGCCAGCCACCTTGAACACAGCGTGTGAATGTGGGAGGGGTTTTCACTGCTGCCTCAGCGAAATTGAAGAGAGCAGAGTGTGTCCAGGCCAGAGCCGCCACATTAGAGTTTATGACCGTAGGGCTGTTAGCAGAGTTAGAGCATTGGAACTGAATTTTTGGGTCACTAATGTGTAAAGTGGAAGTGTAAAGTAGCCATTTGTCACGCGTGAACACAGCACACAGTGTGAACAGTGTGAAATTTGTCCTCAGCGTTTAACACGTTCACCCGTGTGGAGCAGTGGGCAGCCGACGATACAGCAGTGTGTGGGGATGGTACCTTGCTCAAGGGTACCTCAGTGGTGCCACTGGCAGTCCTGGGATTTGTACCCACGACCTTCCGATTGCAGGAGCAACTCCGTGACCACCAGGCCACCAGCTGTGAGACTCGTGGGGCAAATTTAAGCTCATAAAAGTCACTGTGTAAATTAATATTGGATTTAAAAACAGTTGTGGTTTTACTTTGTTTGTGGTAAATCTGATCGTGTTGCAATATTGACAGACAAACTGGAGATATGCCTAGTCACATCTGCTATTAATCATCTTTAGTGTCCCATCACTTCCATTTGGAGTTCAAGAAAAAATTAATGCACAGCTGCAAGAATTGTGATATTTATCATAAAGAAAATGGTCAGTTTTGAGGGAGGTTTTTCTCAGACTTGTGTACAAACTTTTTTACTAGGTAACAGTTCACCCATTTTATGGTTTGGTTCGGTTTCTGAGCTACAGTTCGGTTTGTATCACATCTCAGTCGCAATCCCGTGGCTCAAGCATATTTCGCGTCAGTTCAGAATCCCGTGACTCGAGCACATTTAACCTCCTCATTCGGAATTCTGTGACTCGAGCGTGTTTAACCTCGTTTGCAGTCCCCTAGCTCGAGTACATTTAATGAAACATGGATTCATTTTCAAGAACCTTTACTTCATTGCATTTTACTGTAAGTGAGAACTTCAAGAACCAATAAAAAGCCTCCATGTGGCCAAGTTGGGATAATTTTTAAACTAGTCAAAAATAACTGGATTTTCAAGTTACTTTTAATCTTCTTTTATTGATTTTCTATGTATTTATTTGTTTATTTATTTATCTATCTATCTGTCTATCTATCTATCTATCTATCTATCTAGTTAGTTCGTTAGTTCTTTTATTGTTTACTTCCTGCTGTTTTATGTTTCCTGATTTATATTCTATACCTGTGAAGCACATTTGTGTATGATAATGGATTATATAAATGAAGTTATGAAAAAAATAATAGTCTAAATAACCCTAGTGGTCTGTTACTGATCAGAGGAGGATTTCTCGAAAGCTTTGTAATGCAAAGAGCCTTGCAAGATGGGAGAGAGAGAGTATCATTTAAGTTCTCTCTTTCTCTCTCTCTAATGGTTAAGATACTTTAGGGAAAGGTGCGTCTTCACCGATGTGAGATTTTCACTGTTCTTCTGTCTGCAGGCCTCAGGTGTATATCGAGCAAAAGGCACTGGACACCATCGCCCACCTGTGTGACGGAGACGCTCGCGCAGGACTCAACGGGCTGCAGCTGGCCGTGCAGGCATGTGTGGCCAAGGCCCGCCAAACAAACACACACGCTCCTCAACACATCCTGGTCCAGGAGGAGCACGTCAAAGAGGGCCTGCAGAGATCACACATCCTCTATGACAAAGCAGGCAAGTACAGAGTGTGCTTCGTCCTCGATTACTGATCGTTTTAGAGAACTAAAGCTCATATTGCTTTACAGCGAGGGGTGTCAAGAATTCAGACGCTTTTGTTTTTCTGTTATTTAGTGTATTTCCATTGCATATATCCACTTTAAATTTATACACATGGACTCTTTGGAGTTTGTATTTAAATATGTGGTGTATTTGCAATATTCATAAACAAAGATATGATGATAAGGAAGGAAAGAGAATACTAATGCTAGTAAACAGAGAACAAGAAGCACTGGACTGCACCACAGCTTTCTTCGTTCCTACACTCTCTTGGGGCAGTTGGTGGTCTGGTGGTTAGGGAGTTGCCCCTGCAATTAGAAGGTTGTGGGTTTGAATCCCAACACTGCTAGTGGCACCACTGAGGTTCCCTTGAGCAAGGTACCGTCCCCACACACTGCTCCCCGGGCGCCCCTCCTTGGTGGCAGCCCCCTGCT
Source organism: Brycinus macrolepidotus (assembly GCA_037974445.1). Classification (NCBI taxonomy): domain Eukaryota; kingdom Metazoa; phylum Chordata; class Actinopteri; order Characiformes; family Alestidae; genus Brycinus; species Brycinus macrolepidotus. Next base: position 11,446,228 of record JBBPCZ010000156.1, on the reverse strand, counting down.
TCACTTAGTGAATGGGTTAAATACATAGAAAGAATTTCACACTATGCGCTGTGCGCTGTGCTGTGTTCATACATGACTATAAGGGCCCTCTTTGCTTTACTTTACTTTACACAAAGGAAGCACAGAGATGCATATCTAAAATGTGCACACAAACTTTTAGACAAATCAGAACACCTTTACATGGACTCTGGTCAAACGAAACTAAAATAGAACTCTTCGGTGATAATTCAGCTTATGTCTGGAGAAAGAAAAGTTATCTCTAGAACACCCTACTCACAGTGAAGCATGAAGGTGAGAGCATCATGATATGGCGCTCCTTCTTTGAAAACAACTCGTCATCAAAGGAAAGGAGGACATTAGACGAGAATTTAGTCTTGTCCAAAGAAGAAGAAGAGATGGACGATTCACCAAGACAGCGAGCCCAAACGTACCAAAATTAAGACGTTGTTCTAAAGTAGCTTAGTGTTTGCATGGCCTAGCTAGTCTCCTGGATTCAGTCCCACAGAAAATTTATGGAGGTGCTGAAAGAGTTTGAAACAGTGAGTCCAACAAAGGGGCCCCTTATGACCTTGGGACCTTAACAAAGGTTTACCAAGAAGAATGGGCCAAAATTAAACCACAAAGCTGCAAAAATCTGCAGACCTTTCAATGCTGTAATTTCCAGCATTTGCAACTAATGCTACTAATTTGTGGTGTTAATACTTTTTTCTCTGTTCAATTTAGTTTTTTAATCCTATATTTTTATACATGTTAATGCTTATGAATGTAAACTTGTTGTTTACATTAATAAGTACAAAGTAAAAAGATTGTCCGTGCAAGTTTGAAGTGGAATATGTGCACTAGAAGTATGTTAAATAACAGAAACATGTTTACCCTCTCTGTAGGATCATTCTTTAGAGGGATATTCCTGTGTTTTTGAGCCTCAACTCTATTCGGCTGCATATTAATTAACACGCTTAATTCTGTAGTCATAGTAGTTTGCAGATTACGCTGTGAAACTCATTTTAGAGGTGGAAATGACTTTCCAGAATTGTGATAATTCATTACCAGAAAAGTGGTGTGGGCCTGTGAAAACCTGCAACATCAGAGAAAATGAAAGTAAATGGAATTACTTTTTTATGTCTCTTCAGTGTTTGAAAATTGAATAAAATTTCATAAGAAACCGCTTTGATAAGAATTTTATAAGATCTTATTGTCCTATAGACTTGTGTTATATGTCACATATTTCAAGTGGAATTCACCAACTGCCCAGTGGCGTATAAGTGTTTTTCAAGTAAAAAAGTCTGATACTGGGATACAAATTGAAAATACTGTCTGTGGTCACCAACTCACACTGAGTTCAATGCATAGAGATTAGATTTCCATTAGTGTTCCATTAAAAATGTTTAAAAATGTCCCTGAAATCTTAACTGAAAAGTCTTTAATTAGTGAATTTGATGGGATGTATAAGGTTATACCAATCATTCTCATTCTCAGTTCTTTACTACCCCTATTTTTTATTCCTTTTCCTCCTCCTAAGAGAGCTGACTTAGGTAGTTTGCTGCCCTGAGGTCTGTAACCTGCATTTCCTGCAATTATTTGAATGTTACTTAAGGATAAAAAACAGACAGCATTCCATCAAAGGCTCTTTCATCAATATAAAATACAGTAAAACAAATAAGCATCTTTTTTAGATCCTACATAGGTCTTAAAAATGAATAAATAAATGTTTCATTCTGCGAAAAGCTTTTTGTGGTGGTGCAGGTTTGTTGTGACCCTGGGAGTGAGAACACTCATTTTTAAAGCATTTTTAAGGGTAAGTCATTCAGAATAGAACAACGTTTAGGTGATGCATGCGTTCCTTTTTCTTGCCTCTTATAAAATGTTGTAAATCCCAGTGTACAGCACTTCTGTTCCAAGGTCTCCTGTAACTTGGGGGTTTGGATTAAGCCGTAAGAACAGAATTTGAGGCTTTAGAAATTGCTTTGCTAATTCATTTCTCCTTTTTTTAAGCAGATGGGAAGCTCTTTTTGACCCAGACTTTTTCTTTTTTTAAAGACATCCCTAGGTTTGTTGTGACCCTGGGAGTGAGAACACTCATATTTAAAGCATTTTTAAGGGGACGTAGTTCAGAATAGAACGACTTTTAGGTGGTACATGCGTGCCTTTTTCATGCCTCTTACAAAATGTTGTAAATCCCAGTGTACAGCACTTCTGTTCCGAGGTCTCCTGCAACTTGGGGGTTTGGATTAAGCCTTAAGAACACAATGCTCCTCAGCAGGCATCTCTCCTTTCGCTCCATATAGAGCCACTGTGCTAATTACCAGCCATGCCCTGGCACCGTGCTTGTATTGGCCGGTACTGTGCCCTAATTCAAGCCCGGCCGATCAGCACTTTTATGTAACTTTGTGTACTAAAATTTGTACTAAAGGTTTTGTTTTCATGGCAAAACTAGAAGTGCTGATTCAAATGGCAGCTCTGTTTTTGAACACAGAATTTGAGACTTTAGAAATCGCTTTGCTTATTCATTCTTCATTTTTTAAGTAGTGGTTCTGCCGTGGTCGTTATCAGATGGGAAACTCTTTTTTGACCCTGACTTTATTTATTTATTTATTTTATTTTATTTTTTTTGGAAAGACACCCTTATCTAAGGCCGTCGCGGCCGCTCGGCCTGAGTCCATGACGAGTTTCCGCCAGCTGGAACCGAACAGCTCTTAATGCAAAAACTGTTAGAGCTTTGTCACCAGCCAGGCTTTCAGAAATAGCAACGTCAACAGGAGGATCCGGTGCTTCACAGGGGATTAGGCTGAATAATCTGAGGTCATCAGTTTGACTGTAGAGCAACATCAGTAAGACACTAACAATAATCACAGGTTAACTTTTTCAACTTATTTAAACTGTTGAGCTATGCATCAAAGTGATCAGTCAGTAGGGATGCACGAAAGTCTCCGCCTCCAAAAATGAATAGTAAAAGACGAAAAAGATCAAAATGAAAAATAGCGATTACATTTATATTATTATTATTATTATTATTAATATTTAGATTACATTATTGATATTATTTCATTTTTCGTTTCATGTTTTCCATTTTTTCTTAATAAAATAGGATGCTGTGGTACACAAACAACCAATTTAATTTCACTGGTTTCATGATGTCATGCCCGTTCAGCCATATATGGGCACAAGGAAGTGCAAAAGCAACCTGTTTTATTGTAAAAGATGAAAAAACAATGGAAAACGGTCATGCAAAAATACACACAAATGTCACAAGTGGACTTCAGAAGGAAAAATGTAGGATTTTGGCCCTTTAAAACACTGTTTGTTTCCTTCACTCTCGATCAGTACAGATCCATTCAGAGTGCCAGCAGACCAACAATGGATTTGTCGGCTGTGTGAACCCGTTTCACTGTTTCTAAAGTAAACTGACCTTTAGAAAGCAGTGTGTGGGGACGGCACCTTGCTCAAGTGAACCTCGGTGTCACTAGCAGTGTTGGGAATCGAACTCACAACCTTCTGATCAAATTACAGATCATATAAAATTGCTCTGTCTAAAGACAAAAACTGTATACATTTTTCATTCAAATTGAGTATTTTAATCAAGATTCAAGATTCTTTATTGTCACGTGCATATACAAGTACAACACGCAGTGAAATGTACCCTGAACCGCTCCTTTTTTATGAAATAAGAACAAATTTAAATTTAAAATCAAATCTAAAATAAGAGTAAAACAACTTAAACAAGGAACACAAGTTAAAGGTAAAATGTAAAAACTAAATTAGAGTATTTTAAGTTATAAGGTAAAAGTGAAGCAACAGTCTGGAAGATTTACATCTGTAACTCTTTAGTGGCAACTCTGATGAAGTGAAACATTTGCTTTCCCCTTTAAAACTGTTTTCTTTCCAAGTCCAAAGTGCATCACTGATAACCAACACTTGTGTCTCGCCTGTAGGAGAGGAACACTATAACTGTATCTCTGCCCTGCACAAGTCCATGAGGGGTTCTGATGAGAACGCTGCCCTCTACTGGCTGGCCCGAATGTTGGAAGGAGGTGAGGACCCGCTGTATGTGGCCCGCAGGCTGGTGCGGTTCGCTAGCGAGGATGTGGGTGAGTCACTAATGAGTTAAAATCTTAAACTTAATAGTGGAGATGTGAAATGTGTTACAGTAGAGAAACGAACCGACCCGGGTTTCTGTACAGTGATGGTGATGGAAACCAGGGGTGGCCATATAGACAGTAACACAGTGTCTCACTCATCAGGGAACATAATTGTAACCATTTCATCCCATAACTGTCTGTGAGGGAGCTTTTAAAGACATAAAGACGTCTGGTTCCATTCACCACCACTGTAAGCGACTCGGTAAGTATGTCCAGAAACAAACCGCTTGAATTTGGCAGGTGTAAATTAACGTGCTTGGCTCTTTTTTCAGGTCTGGCCGATCCAGCAGCGCTTACTCAGGCTGTGGCTGCTTTTCAGGCCTGCCACTTCATCGGCATGCCGGAGTGTGAGGTAACGTTCGCCTCTTCACCTGCTTCACTGGGTGTTTCTCATAGGTTTGACTTCCGTAGATATTGGCCATTAAGTTTAATTAAGAGTTTAATCTGTCATGACCAATTCATCTCTTCTGCGTCACCCTCAGTGATCCTACTTACACTAAATCTGTGCTTTTTTCTATGCATTATTATTTCCTTATGAAAAGGAAAAGGAAACCAGCTTCTTATTTTTTGTTTCTATTATTTCTTATTATTCCTTATACAGTGTTTATGGTATTAAAGGTGACAGGAGAATGCAGCTTTTGTTTTGTCATCAAAGATTTAGATGCTTTTACTGACAGAGCTTAATTGTCTCTACAAAACTATTCCTCAATTTCTGTACTGACATACACAGGGTCCCCGCTGATCCTTGAAAAGTATTAAAAAGTCTTACATTTTTTTTACGTTTTTTAAGGCCTTGAAAAGTATTGAAAAGTCTGGAATTTTAAAAGGGGTGGCATTAAATTAATTCTGGGGTGAAATGAAGCCTATTTTTTCCCTTTTTTTTTTTTTTTTCTTTTTTTTTTCCCAGCACATGTCACTGCCCGAAGCAAAGGGGGAAGTGTGTCCCCCATAGGCCTATATGCATGC
>JBBPCZ010000156.1:11411161-11429376 GCA_037974445.1 Brycinus macrolepidotus | reverse complement strand
CCCTCCCTCCCCCCCCCCCCCCCACCTCAGTGACCGTGAGAGAAACGATTATCCCAGAAACCTGGGCTGACTGGGCAACTGAATAAATTAACAAACAAGTAAGTAAGTGAGTAAGTAAACAAACAAACAAACAAATAAATAAATAAGAGACTGTGAGAACATCGACCATATAGAGCAACAACAATTTAAGACACCAAGTACATCGAGAGAGAGAGAGAGAGAGAGAGAGAGAGAGGGAGAGAGAAATTAACTGTAAATTGCTAAAAGATTTTGATCATAAATTCATCATTACATACTTAGTTTCTATTTTATGACGACATCAACATATTCCTTTTTTCATTCATGTTTTTACTTTTTTAAATTAACTTTTTTTAAAACTGTTGACATCAGTGTTTACATACAAGTATTATTTTTAACATTCCAGTCAAACTTCAGAAAAGGTCTCAAAGACTTCCCGTTTTAATTCTGAAACTGAGTGAAATTTGTCTCTTTGTTTCTATTCGCGGTCAGTGCAGGAGCAGAAAATGCGGCCAGACTTGAGACTTTCGTGAGTGAGAAACCAAAACTTCGGAGAAACAGCCTTTGTTACCTGCTTCCTGTCTCTAATCTGCTCTAAAAAAAACTTGAGCCTGAATTACAATTTCCGTTATAAGATTTCTTAACGTTAAAGTTTGGAACATTTGTTGATCTTTGAAATCCGGAAATAAAGGTTTTAGTAAACTGACTTTGACTTTCAAAATCTGAAAACATTCCTCAATTTCCTTTCCTCGAATTCTGCCTTTATTAATGAACGTTATTTATATGCAGTCAATATGTCTTAATATTAAGAATAACAGAACGACAAAGACAAAGTTCTTTGCTTGACTAATTAGTGATCACCAAGAACATTACGGTCTGTTAAACCTAAAGAACCTCCACGCTGGCGAGAACAGGCTACTAAATACCATAAACATGATTTTACATACTGACTGACCAGGATGCGCTTCTGTTGAAGTCTAAGGTTAAAAAAACACGTAGTCTGAACTGTATTTTTTGTAGAGTAAAGTCTGTGGCTGAGCTGTGCAAGAGGTCTGGCTGTGGACACGTTGTGTGCTCTGTTATTCCCTTCTACACCTGCACGCAGCTCTTGTACCTGTCAGCACTGTGCAGCGCTCTGAGCTCCTACAGCTCTCCAGACTTTCTGTATTGATCCCTCTGGTGGAGCTCTGGCTCGGAGAGAGATCCCGTTCGACAGAAGTTACTCACCCGGACAGAACGAGTTCAGCGGACGAGCGTTTCCAGCGCTTTATTGTGTCAGCTGTAACAACAGGGAAGAACTCAGACCCAGTGGACGGATCCCTTGGATGGGAACTGTACTGGGAACTACTGGGGCTCGCACCAACTCCACCAGTAAGTTGCATGTTGATTCAGTAAGATACAGGATTACACATGATTAGGCCTGCTAGCTTAAAGCCTCGCCTATAAGTTTAACGTCATGCATTTATTTATTTATTTATTCACAAAAAGTCAACATTAATGGAACTCAGCAGTGCCATGAATATTCACTATATTGTGCAGGATTTTGAATCTTATCCCACAGAACACATATCATAAATGTTTGTACATCAAGAAATGCTATATACATATTATTATTATTATTATTATTATTATTATTATTATTATTATTACTATTATTATATTATTATTATTATTATTATTGTTGTTGTTGTTGTTTTTATTATTATTATTATTATTATTATTATTATTATTATTATTATTATTATTACCACTATAAGCAGCAAGTAAAGTCACTCTATGTCTGGAACCTGAGTCTGTTAAAGTAAAGTAGAGCATAAACGTTGAATATTATTCATTATTATTTTTAAAAAGTAAATATGGCATTGAATAATGGATGCATATTCATTTTTGAATTCCATTCCATGGAGCACTTCCATCATAAATGTCTGTACACCCACAGATGTATTTATTATTGTAAAACCTGAATCTTCCATTTCATTTGCGTTCTGAAACCCCTATCACTCACTGTCTCTTGATTTAATTACATATGAGGCCTATTGGGCTTTCACGGTTTTATATTTCTAGTGAACTAGATTATAAGAAATTATTTAAGTGTGTCCAAACAGGCTGCTCTTAAATGTTTGATGGGGGTCATGGGGTTACGACATTTCCAAGCCCACGTCTCATTCTTTTGTTCGGCTACTATGACTGTTTTAGATGTGCCTCTTAAAACTATTAAATGATGAATCTAGAATCTGGAAACGTTTTAAACACCCCCCACCCCCACACCACCCCTCCAGAACCCCCCTGCAACCAGCCCATCCAGCCCAGCTAGCCTCCTTATAAGAGCACGACGAAATGCTGTAATCCCCGTGTCGCACTGGAGCAATAATCACTGTCATACTCAATAACTGACCAGTCATGTGAGGATACAGTGGCAGGGCCCGTCCGATTTTAATGCGCTGGTCCCGCGCAATTTTTCGGTCACTTGACTCCTTGTTAACTGAAAGGGGGAGCGAGAAAGCTAATGTCACACACACACACACACTGCCGTGCAGGAGGAGCAGGCGCTTTGTATCCAAATGATAAGACTGCAGTGTGAAGGACAGGGACTGTGATGAAGTGCAGAACAGACTTTAGTGATGGAGATGTACACTGTGTGCAGAACATTAAGGAGCATAATGTGGATAGTGACAAAGACAAGAGTTGTGTCACACACCACACATAAACACACATCCCTCGTCCACGATTTGACCCACGTCGATGTCAGGAATAATTCACTTCTATGCTCCAATAACAGAGACCAAGAACACTAACAAATAAATAAGTGAATAAATAAACGCGCGCGCACACACTCACACAAACACACACGCACCCACACACAGGCCGCGTATGAATTGATGTCAGAGATAATCCAATTCTATGCTCCAGTAGCAAAGGCCAAGAGCACTAACAAATAAATAAGTGAATAAATAAACCAATTAGACTGAAATCAGGCAGCGGTCTGTGGTACGGGTAAGCGCCCTTGGTAGCACCGGTCTCACGTGTTAAAACAGCCATTGCCACAAGTTCTGGCGGCTCTAAACTAAAAAAAACGCGTCCCAGACAGAGATTCGATGTAGCAGGAGGTCTTAAAATAAACGACGAATTGCCATCGATATTTCTTGGTTACTCGGTCAGCTTGCTAACCAAGTGGGCGTTTATTTATATCGTGCTGCACAACACACACACACACACACACACACACCACACACACACAGAAATTCAATAAACAGCAATAATAACAATAACAATAACAATAATAATAATAATAATAATAATAATAATAATAATAATAATAATAATAATTATTATTATTATTATTATTATTATTATTATTATTATTATTATCATTATTATTATTATTATTATTATTATTGTTGTTGTTGTTATTGTTATTATTCTTCTTCTTCTTCTTACTATTATTATTATTAATATTATTGTTGTTATTATTATTGTTGTTATTGTTGTTATCATTAGGTATGGATAAAATGCTTTGTTTCTTTAATATTCATTTGATATTAATTTGCTAGAATGGATTTAGAATATGGACTGATGAACACCCACGTCAGGTGCTAGTTGCCCGTTTAGTGTCATGTGTTAGGCTGTGGGCCATGAGCAGCGCATTCACTCCATTATTTCTGCTCCACGTGCTCGACCCAGACACCTGGAAGAGTGATCATCACCACCTCCAGCGGTTGGCCACTGCTGCCTACCCTGCAGTCACGCTCAGCTTCTGCTTTACTCACTACAGTGTGGATGTCCTCACTGATTAGGAGCTGCTCATTAGAAACGCAGATTTTTAAACACTTATCAGCTAAAGTTGTTCTCAATTATTCCGCTACTTTTATTTATTTTGATTCCCAGTTTTCTGCCTGATAGAAATAGTAGTGTTTAGGGGACAGCGTGTATAAACTTTCGTATAAGCACTCACTAAAAGAAACTTTTATTGGTTTTTAATGTTTTTGTAATTGGAAATAAACACATATAACAAAAGTGTCTTGCAAGCCCCTACACTTACCCTAAACGTACCCTGAAGATAAAAAATACAAACAAGCAAATGCAGAAATGAAGTAACACTTGCCCCTCCATAACATTTGTTAACACGTGAACAAGTGTCCTCGTGTCAGAGGAAACCTTATTCTCCTTGTTCACGTCAGTTAAGAAAGGCACTTTATGTGACGTACTGTTATAAAACGTAACACATCTGTTACGAGAGTGTATTAAAGTAAGCATGTAGTCTTAGTGAATGAACGAGTAAATGAATGAATGAATGAAGCCCATACTACCTATGCAACTTCAGCTGAACATGAAAGCGCCGTTTAAGAGGGACCTCCACAAAATGAGGTTTGTCCGTCGGTGGTCGACATATGGTGGGCCTGAGAAATAAGACATTACATTACTAAGACATTAACGCTGGGCCATGCTGTCATCCTGTCGTTAACGGAAGTGAACTATTTCGCACAAAACACTTTTTTTTTTACCTCGCGTGTGAGGTCTGGTCGAACTGAGGCTACAGAAGAGCGCTCCCTTGTGACGCGCCGCGTTACTTCGCTGTGGATGAAATGTCCAGATTCCTGGTAGATCTGAGGAGTCTGAAGTTTATTTTAGATGGAGTGGGGGTGAAGTCTTAATCCCCACACATCAGGGATGTAGGGTGGTCTGGATTCAGGGAGTCAGAGGGGGCGGCCCGGGACGTCTTACGAGGTGAAGCACCACACCCCTCTGAATTAGCAAAGCAATAAAGGACCTGTCCTATAAACGGGAGGGACATTCTGCGTGCGTGCACATTTGTTTTTATTCGGGGGGTTAAAACACACCACACACACGCGGATTTAGTAAAGACCCGAAACGTCGGAAGACAGAGGGCCTGCAGTTCCGGCGCCCGGTTTCATTGAGGAGAAGTTCCAGCTGCTCCTTCATTAGGAGTAGCGAGTTGACACGAGGTGTACAGACTAGGCGCAGGCGCCGTTGTGTGGGCGCGCGGAGAGCCCTCATTAAATGTCGCTAACGGGCCGTGCACATGCCCTGATTGGACAGCTCCCCCGGGATGCCCACTTAATGAGACCACACAAAAAAGGGACAAAACCGTCACGGTCCAATACGGCGCGCTTTTGCCAAAATGGCTAAAACGTTTTTCATCGACAAGAACGGAAGTTCTGAAACAGCCCGTGAGCGCAAAGGCACGCGTTAATTTCCTCGCCGACTCTGATGAAACTGGTGTATTTCAGGAGGCAAACTGGGATGGGATCAGACAGTTAATCACGTGGTTACATTAAATATTTGTACTTTGTGCACTAGTTGGCTATATTTTTACAGTTCTCATTATTAGGCTTGCCAGTACTGTTTCTAAAAGTTAGTGCAATGTGCGAGTTCACAATGTAGTATTTTGGGTATAGCAAATATTCTCAATTACGTATAAAAAGTAAAATGCAGAGAGTGCTACCTGTAAGCAAATACACATTTGTAATGATCATCCAAAAATAATGTCTGTTTATGAAAAGCTTCCCACTTTCCTTAGCTGAAGGTAAAAAAAGTGAGTACATTTAAACTCGTGCAAGAATTCAAGCCGGTGCCAAAGGAACGCGGCTGAAAGCTCAGAGCAGGCTAAGAGAAAGGGGCATTTGCGCCCCATCCCGACGGTCCCACCGAGCTGCAGGCAGCGTGGGGGGTTTTTAAGTGGAGGGTAGCTCAGCAACACGAGCTGTAAGTGGATCTCGGTTCTGGTTTACTCTACGATCCACTCCAGCAAACTTCACTGACTCAGATCAGTTCTCAATAAACGAACTTTTCCCTCCCTGCGAATCACATCATATGCAAATTCTGCGTGTCGGCAACTTACAAGCAGTGAAAGTGATGTCCACTCTCAGGCGCGCGGCACGGACCCTAACTGCGTGCATTAAAAAACGCCGTAACGCCACAAGCGGCACGAAGCTCTGAGCTGAAGAAAATAAGACAGAAAGAGAGAGAGAAAGAGAGAGCGAGGGAAAAGATAGTGGAGGAAAAAATGACAAGAGGCAAGACAAATGAAAAAAGAATGAAATATACAAAAGGGTAAATAAGTTTTACAGACCACTTGCGGGTCAGTTTTGATAAACGTGGAAATCAAGCTCAAACCGCGGCTCGGGTGGGCGTGATGGTGGTCAAACTGTCCACTGCGTTGTTCCGCCCCAATCAGACAAAGTCAAACGACCTATAAAAAAAACAAACAAAAGAGTTTAAAGGCAGAATCCGTTGAAGACTGCGCCGCTTCCGTTGTGCAGAAGCACGCGAGCACTGTCCGGTACGTTAAACGTGTTGATAAGCCTGTGCTACTTTTGAATAGAGAGCCAAGCGACAATGTAGCCAACTTTCCTTACCTTTCTTTCAGCCCAGCGCTGCGCGTCTGTCTCCCACCGTGACGACACACGTGCTCGTGAAGCTCCGCGAGAAGCTCAGAGAGAAGTAAGCGCGAAGTTTTCGGAGCTCTGCTTCACTCCACCCCAAATAAGAGAGAGAGAGAGAGAGAGAGAAATCCAGTGCCAGGTTGAGCTTAAGTGATACATCCAGAGAAAATCGCGCCTGCATTGTGATGTGAGGTGGCGTGGGATTAAATAAACAGAGAGGGAGCTAATGGCTGGGCCGTATTGAGGGCGCTTGTCCCCCGCTGCTTATCGCATAGACTGGAGCGGGAGAAGCTCGAGGATAAACAGACAATTAGCCCAGGTGAATAAACCCGTAGTGATGTGGGGGTAGGGGGGCGTTAATTACACGCCCAACGTAAACAAAAAGCCGTGTTAAATAACGTGAATTAGCAGGAACTTTGAATTAGCAGGAACTTTGTTCCATTTCTTGACGATTTCCGTCAGTTTTCCAAATAAAATCTAAAAAGAAAAAAGCAAAAGCAGAAAAAAGCTTCACTGGACGTGTAAGGTGGTCAGTCTCGACGCCTGGATGTGCGAAATAAAAGTAAAGGTTGGATTGACGTGTGAGTGCATAGTTATACGTATATCCATACACACATGCGAGTTCCTGTCCTAGAAGCCTGCCAGTGAGACCGGTTCGAGTACCACTTGGAATCGCTCCACTCAGAAGTTTCGTTTTGACGGGACAACGAGTGGGTTTACAGTTGAAGAGCACAAACTGAGCCTCCAACCACACGACCCCCCCCCTCGCTGAGCTTCGAATGTGAAAACTTAGCACTACAGAGAACTAGAACCGAGAGGAGAGGAGAGGAGATCAAGTTTTCAAATTGCAAATGTGGCTAAAACACACACACACACACACATACACCCCCCGCCCCCAACACATACACTCACATGCACGCTCTGTTATCTAATCCCGCCGCCGAAAGCCTCCTCAAAAAAGGATGTCGTGCAAAATTGAAAACGAAAGAAGGAAAAGAGTTTTGAATTATTGAACGATTCTTGGCAAAATACAGCTTAAGGTAATTATGTCAGCTTTAGCGCGGCAGATAAGCCGAAGTCTAGATTCTGTGTCTCACCTCGCCTAATACATACACTCTGACAATGTGACTATTGTTCTTAATCGAGTAACGCCGGCTAAAGTCCCGTCTAAATAGAGAGCAGTGGAGAGGCCAGTGCAAGCCCTGAAACCCACACCTGCACCCAAGCCTCGTGACAGGTGGGGATGCAGCCCTTACGTTTGTCCCCATCTCTAACGCGAGTGTAATGCCTTTCTGATTTCAGGCTGTAAAATGAGAAATACTGGCCTGCCTCAATAGTCAGGAGCTCTGGAACAGAGCTCTGGTTCCCTGTTTTGACAGAACACATCCATCGCGCCAAGTCGTCGGGTGTTTAATGGGGATGCTGGCTATCAGCTCGTTATTTGCCTTCAAAACGCTTCCACCTCTGTCCACGCGCTTGTTGGACCAGGCTTGAGTGTTTGGCCTCTGAGTAAAAGCAGTGGAGGGATGCTGAGCCAGCAGCAGCACCAGCAGCAGCAGCAGTCCACAGATCACAACCAAAGCCTTGTCAGGAAAAAAAATGTCAAAATCTACTTTTGTTGGATTCAGAGAGAGAGAAAGAGGGAGGGAGGGAGAGAGAGAGAGAGAGTGAGAGAGAGAGAGAGAGAGAGAGCGGTATCACCATCGAGATTTATGTTTACCCTACAAAAATGCTCAGGGGGAAACAGCCGTGCACTAGGCTGCAGCGTAGCTCGATCTAAAGCACGAGAGATTGTCCTATACGGACGCGGGTCTATATGATCATCTGGGTTATGGAGATAAAACCGCGTTGTAGACTCCGTTTCAAGCCCTTCATTTAAATATGTATTCCGTCTCCATGGCTGTCACCCCGAGCCCCCACTCTGCCTTCTCTTTACTACATATCTTCTTTAGCTTTAACGAGTCTCGTTAAGATCGCAATAATATTCCACCCACTAATTGCTCATTCCATTTCAACAAATAGGCGAGCCTGGGCTCCGGCTCGCGCAAGTCCGCGCAGGGAGGGAGGGAAGGAGGGTACAGGAGGGAGGGAGGGAAGGTACAGGAGGGAGGGAGGACGGTGGTGAGATTGCAGTTCCTGATAACCCCCCGTGCGTGCAGCAGAAGTGGTGAAAGCCTCTACGTACTGGCTAATGATTGGCACGCTTGACAGTGATTGGCAGGGCTGCCATGACAACCCCACAACGACACCAAGGAGACCAATAGAAAAGCGAAACAAAATATTTCAATGCTACACTCACGGCGGATTTTAGGGGGAGATATTATGAGGCTCGGTGTCATTAGGCGATAGCTATTGAATCATTCAATCTCCACTTCGGCGTTCTCTTTTTTTCCTCGATAATTTTCTTTCTCTCTCAGGTCATTTCCATGGTTTTCAGATCGCCTTTAGAGCTTTATCCCTCCCATTTCTTCCTGCCAAACTTTGCTGATCGCCCCCTGTTCCTGGCGAACAGCGCGCCCAGCGCCAGGACCCCCGAAGACCTGTCCATGTTTCAGCTACCGACTCTCAACTTCTCGGCGGAGCAGGTGGCGAGCGTCTGCGAGACGCTCGAGGAGACCGGCGACATCGAGCGGCTGGGGCGCTTCCTGTGGTCGTTGCCCGTGGCGCCGGGCGCGTGCGAGGCCATCAACAAGCACGAGTCCATCCTGCGCGCGCGGGCTGTGGTCGCCTTCCACACGGGCAACTTCCGCGACCTCTACCACATTCTGGAGAACCATAAGTTCACCAAGGACTCGCACGGCAAGCTGCAGGCGATGTGGCTCGAGGCGCACTACCAGGAGGCCGAGAAGCTGCGCGGGCGCCCGCTCGGGCCGGTCGACAAGTACCGCGTGAGGAAGAAGTTCCCGCTCCCTCGAACCATCTGGGACGGCGAGCAGAAGACGCACTGTTTCAAAGAGCGGACGCGCAGCCTCTTGCGGGAGTGGTACCTTCAGGACCCCTACCCCAACCCCAGCAAGAAAAGGGAACTGGCGCAAGCCACTGGACTCACTCCTACACAAGTGGGGAATTGGTTTAAAAACCGTAGGCAAAGAGACAGAGCGGCGGCGGCCAAAAACAGGTGAGTTCGCTCAGAGTTTCAAAAACAAGTTGGAATTCCTGCCGGTGGAAAAGTGCATGCGCTAGAATTAGAAACTGTTCGTGGTGGACTAAAAGCAACGGGTTGGTTTGTTGTGCAGCGTTCTGAGTTGAGAGATAGAAAAGCTTAAGCTAAGTGAGCTCGGCTGCTTCTTTTTACTTCAATAATCATGAAAAAGTGACGGTGAGACACTAAAAGAAGGGCTAAAAAAGTAGCTGGTTCACTTCCTGTATCTGAACCAAAATAACTCAGCAACATTTAACTTGTGCTAAAATAAGAATAATTGCACACAGAAATTGACATAGTACTATACATCTATAAGGCCATAAAACTGTGCATAAATAAATCAGTTGTTAACGATGTTTATTGTTAAAGATTTGGTCGTAGCTTATTAATAATAAAGTCCATTATTTCTACAGGACATAATGCCATCAGTGTGATTATCCTAAACACATCCTAAACATTTCTATTCATCTGAACATCCTTAACCTAGTAGTTTAATCTTTAATGTCACTGCCAAGTGCGGAAACTATCTACTCTGTCCAGACCACGCAGCCTGGCACGGTGTTATACGTTTTACTGCACCCATAAGGTTGGACACATCTAATAAAATCATTAGGGCTATTCTGTGAACCTATTGACAGAAGAAAGTTTCGTTTTTCCTGATCTGACCTACTGCCACTGCAGAAAATGTTTTTTATTTTCTTCAAATGCCAAAAACTGCCTATGTGAGATAATTTACTTAGGCTGATTTGTTCATACTAATAATAATTTAGTCTTCCAGTCAGGGTTCCAGTTCATTGCTCAAAGCGTTTCTCCTTTCTCTGTTTTTTTTAATATTTGATAAATAATAAGCAGCACATATTGTGGAGTTGTGCTGAGGTTGGTTAACAGGCATTAGCTGTTTTGCTAACAGAAGAAAGCGCTCGACTGAAAGTGCTAAAAGGGAATAACTTCGGTGCATCTTACATTAACAGATATTGTGGTAGTAAATAAAAAATAAAATAAAATAACATAAATTGAGTGACGTCATTACTTGCAACAACAATAATAAAAAGGGGCTTGAACACTGTCGTATTTTTGTTTACAAAGGTCAATGGTGGAAAAAAATAGATGTAAGATAATTTTGGAATGGGGTGCATTTATTTTGTGTCGTTTCTGCCCAAATGGATCTAAAAGCAGTCGGGCTTCTGCTGTAAGCTGAAGAATGAGGCCTGTTTTCCAGACGTGAGCGTTTTGTTGAAAATTTGTCCCATTTAAAACAAGCGCCGAATGTGTTCTAGTGTCAAACTGGAGAAGAACAACTTAACGTTTAGTGCAAAGACCACATGACGACCGTGAGATCTCATTCTTTGACATTTTTTATCGTCCACCAGGCTCCAGCACCAAGCAATAGGGCAGAACGGCATGCGCTCCCTGTCGGAGGCCGGCTGCACCCCCCACAGCTCGGCAGAGTCGCCCTCCACCGCGGCCAGTCCAACCACCAGCGTGTCCAGCATGACGGAGCGCGTGGACACGGCCACGTCCATCCTTTCAGTAACGTCGAGTGACTCTGAGTGCGACGTATGATACGCAGAGAGAGAGCTATTTTACAGGGAATACGGACCTGAATAAACACTATAAAATATCGGGGAAGATAAAAAGGACCAGCTGATAATTATTGAGAAAAAAAATGAAAAAAAAGAAAGAAAATAAGAGAAAAGAAAAGCACGTCTTTTTTTCAAGCGCTTTCAATGGACCCCACGCCTTTCCCTTACCCCCATCACTTGCATGATATATCAATAGCTTTTTTATGTTTTTTATACGAAGGAAAAATGCCCTTCGCTCGATGTTTCTACCGGGACCACCGAGAAGAGGGAATTACCGTAATCTGGTGTCCATCGCCTCTTTTTATTTTTATTTTTTTTTATTTGTCCGAGTGATGACGCGCAGCCAGGATGCAATCATTTGTTTTTGTTTGTTTGTTTTTTCTTTTATGTTCATCAGACAATCATTTGAGTCGTAAGCACCTTTTTTTACTACACTTCTGTCACTGCCTGTGTGGGGTACTGGTCAAAAATGTGGAACTGAATCGTTATGACTGTATCAGATTTTTATTTTTATTTCGAGATTTTATATTGAATTATGTATATCTTAAATGATGCGACCATTCTCCCAAGTCTGTAATATATGTGTAGAAATATGCCTGTATATAATATTGCTCTACGTCTCCATTGTCTTTTCTATCCCTTGTTCACTTTTTCTTGACTTGGTGTTCATAAACTATTTGTCAAAGCGTAACTATTAAGTGCTCTAGGCGTTTGGTTTCTCTGTTTTTTATACCTTGGAAGAACGTTATGACCGTGGATTTTCAGTCGAAATTTATGCAAAAAAAGAAACACAAAAGAAAGGAAAAAATTGGGATCTTATCGACTGATTGAGCCAATTTGGTGTTTAGCTTCGAGCGCTTATTATTCAATGTTACTTTCTTGCGTGTTTATGTTAATGTATACATTTCTAAGCTAAATACAGTATTTCATTTTGTTATAAAACTGCATTTAAGTCTTTCATTTCGCCCGATTGTCCACAGTCCTGTCCCCTATAGTGGGGACGCTCGTGCTCGTTAGATGGACACAGACAGACCAGGCGGACTTCTCAGTCACTGGAGGGAAGAAGGACTCGCGGGTGTCTGTGGAACAGTCCGTCCGTGAAATAGTAGCCATGGAGCTGTTTTTAGGAGACGAAGCTCACTCTCCTTTTGCCTGTAGTCACAAATGAATACAAAAAAATTAAGTAAACGCGCTATTAAATGGACTAATTATCAGGGACTCCTCCCATGGCCCAATCTCCTATTGTGGCCACACTGAAAGGGCTTTTCATTCAGAAGCGAGCTGTAGTGCAGGGAGAAAAGCATTCCCCGGGCCTTCCGCCCACAGAAAGCCCAATTCACACAACTTTTCATATTAACCAATAAGGATACAGCTGTTTTCCCTTAAAAAATGAATAAAACAAAATAATATAAAACATATACACAAATAAATGAAATAGGCTTTTCAGAATGCGATTACTTTTTTTATTTTCAATTGACCAAACATTCAAATCTGAACCTGTCTGTTGTGTTGACCAGAGTCTACAATCAATCTACAATAGTTGGATTTGTTTATCTCCGGTTTTGATATTGATTTGTTTTGGATTGGTAGCTTGGCTACCGCGAATTAATCAGATATACGCAGTAAATGCCAAGCGTCGGTCAAATGTCAGCAGTTTCTTTTCACGTCTTTCTACCTTATTTTCCCCACGACAGGGCTGTGATAACTACGCCGTCACTCGAACACCCCAAACGTTTAGTTGTCACTCTATGAAAAGAGTTTTCTTTGCACTATTTCAAATAAACCAGCATTTTCTTCACTCGACGTGTGTAAAAAAGTGAGACACCTTCAGCTTCATATTATCTTGCAGGGATTTTGGAGAGACTGCAGATTTTCCAGCCTTTGAATTCTCCAGCCTTTGAATTACACACTCTTCTCTGTTTTACCCTTTAAATTTGTGGAAATTGCTACAATTTCTACAAACATCTAGCATTCTTCTATATGTTTTTTTGGATTTAGAACGCGGCGGTCATTCAGGAATTGCAAAAGGCTAAATGGGATAGAAATATACGAAATACATGGGTTTGGAGCGCAGCCACCGCTGGCTGGTTTGGGACTGAATCTGCATCCGAGCTCTCTCCTCTGAAGTCCCTCTGCAGGGTAAAGATAGGCCCATCACCAATGCACTGATCTTTATCTGTGCCATCCTCTCAGTCTACATTAGTTTTCTTGGCCTCGATATGTTCCTACTTGAGTAAATTAAGTTAAGCGTTTTTGTTAATAACAAATAGAATCCGATATTAAGTTGAACAAACCGGATACTGCAGATCTTTAGTCGGGCGCGAGGGCAGTAATAGGTTGGTGGATACAGAAGAACAATGTATGACCAGATTTGTCAGGATTATTAGTTATTAAAGAAAGGAAGATTGCAAACTGGACGGTTTCCTCTCGCAACAGGTTTGACAAAGCTGTTAAAGGTTGTTAAAGATTTTTCCGAACATTCCCTCGCCAGTTAGAGAAGAAAGGCACAACCTATCTTGAGCCAAATACTTTTTCACCATGTGTGTCATTGTGGAATCTGGTGAACTTGGTTTTTAAAAGGGTAGGGACGGCGCGTGACCGAGCACGGAAAGACAGGGCCTCGCGCGAATGTGAGACAAGTGGAACAACAATAGTCTGCCATGTTGTTCCCCTAGTCCGAGCGTATCATCAATAGTGCGTGTGGCGGAATGGATTATTTGTCCTGTTCCCATAACCTTACGCGCACAGAAGCAAGAGAACCCAATTGGGCCGCGAACCGCAGCGAGAAAAGATCGTTTCTTTTCTCTCAGCCCGTCGCTTAACTGAACCCAACTTCGCTATTCGGGGGTATTCATGCAGTCCTGAATGAGCACTGGCTCCCCTGACCCGGATTGACGGCGCAGAGGTGCGGGGAGGCCAGTCAGAGCAGCTACTTTTGCCAAAGACAGTCTCTTCCCCCTGAGGAAAACACGAAAAATAGAAAACAAAAAAAGACACTGGGTGCTCAGAAAACTGTGCTAGGGTGTCTGTAGTCCCTGGCTGAGTTAGACTTATAGCAAGGGGTTTACAATGTGCCAAAAAGTTTTTGCCCCCCCCCCCTTTTTTTGTAAAAATAAAACTTACAAACGGAATCCAGTTAGACTTAAGTCTCACTGACTTAACTGGTAAATTAACTTTTGCAGTGCTGGTCAGAGAGTAAACGAGACACTGACTTCAAGCCGCAGTAACTGCTACATTACGTCATTAGCATAAGGATAGAGCGGCGTCAATGTTGCAACGTCACTATAATTTACTCTGCACAAACGTGATCTTTCATTACGGACATGTAAAAAAATAGTTGCAAATGAACTATGAAATATGTTACATCAACACAACGGATACCTTTCAGTGCATTTATTTTGTAATTATTGGCGTAACACATACAACCGTATGGGCCATTTGAATCATGTAAATTTAAAGCTCCGGTTTTTAGTGTACTGTTTCACTCTTTACTATTCACCTGCTTCCTTATAGACATTTCAATATGATTATTGCTGTTCCACTATGGAGACGAATTCAATCTACATAAAGATGCTGCTTTATTCTGGATATATTTCATTATGGATATTACTCTCACAACAGATTAACGTGACGAGTATTTCCCACATATATGCTGGTTCACTGCACATATTTGCAAGAGATACACTTTTGGTCTGTTTATCCAGTCGCAGTTTAGGATGAACAGAGACATGCACGCGCGCGCACACACACACACACATACACACATACAGAGAGAGAGAGAGAGAGACATATGAGTGGTGGATTTGTTAGACAGCAGTAAAGCTAAAGATCTAAGGCTCTCCCGCCATGACCCCGGGTGATGGGCTTTTCTTAAAACAGGCGCGATTAAAAATTGCAATTCTATTAAGGCAGCGCTTGCGAAGCCACGCAGGGCTGTGATACAGGATCAGAAAGCTCTAAGCGCTCATTCGAAACGTAATTCAGAACATTTGGAATCCAGTGAGCTGCAGTGTTTCCAACCCAGTAGTGTCCGGATATTCCACACAGGGCAATCGATTGAGCAACACATTCACACACACACGTACACACACACACACACACACACACACACACACACACACACTCACACACACACTCACACCCACACACACATTCCTCTAACCAGACAAAACTTTAGCTCCTTTTCTTGAGGCGTTCACACATATAAACTCTCTCTCTCTCTCTCTCTCTCTCTCTCTTTCACACACACATACACTCACACCTCTTCTGCAGTGCGCAAACATGCACCTTAAAGGCTCGCAGCACCTGTGTTTTTAACCGGTATTCACGGTATTCAGCTGACAAGTATATAGTATTAGCATAGTGTATAGTATATATAGTATACTCTTTTCAAAAACAGCAATTTTTATTTATTAAAAAATAATTTTACGTTCTCAAACAAGAGCTAAAATATAAAAGTTCATTTGCTGGAATAACAATAACAATAAAAACAAGACTTTTTATAATGGTTTGCTCACCTCCATTCGTGCTCATGTGAAAACTGATTTGTTACATATTTCTGTCACCTACCAGACATAGTTTTTGATTTTGTAATTTTCAGTATAAAAGAAATCTGAGAAAAATATAGTTATGAAGTAATGGGCAGAAGACAGAAGAGTGTATAAAAAAACAGTGCTATCAGTGGCTTTATAATTGCGCTGTTTGAAGGGAAGTTTGAAAAACGAAATGCTACCGTTACAGTTAAACCAAACACACACGCACACACAGATTTTACATGTTTGCCCTCTCCAGTGTGGAAACTCCAAATGTAGTAAAACAATTCGGAAAGAAGTCGGCTACAGGGTGTAGTGGTCAAATTTTTGGGTGAGAGAGAAGGAAAAAGGGAGAGAGAGAGAGGTTTGGTCTCATAATGTGTGAACAAAACGCTGGGCTGGGCAGGTTGAACCGTAAGCCACTGGGCCTCCTCAGCTCGGCCTCCTCAATTAGCAGCGCTCCTGCAGGAGCCCCGCTGCGTGGCCTGCTCGCCCCCTCCCGAGCAACACATCCCCCAGGACCCCCGCAGCCACCCCGCGCTCAACAATCAGCAAACCATTTACAAATTGACTCGTTCTGTAAATAATCTTTGACGCTCAAACAAAGACGCCTTTCGAAAGGAGTTTATTAGCAAGAAACCATTTAAACAGATGTCTGTTTTTTCTTTA
Organism: Brycinus macrolepidotus; assembly: GCA_037974445.1. Lineage (NCBI taxonomy): Eukaryota > Metazoa > Chordata > Actinopteri > Characiformes > Alestidae > Brycinus > Brycinus macrolepidotus. The sequence goes on along the minus strand of JBBPCZ010000156.1, from coordinate 11,413,028 downwards.
AGGCTGGGCTCTATTGTTACAGAGTTGCAGGCAGACCGGCTCTCCATGCACGAGCGCTGGAAGCGGCTAGTGTGGAAGAGGACAGACCCCTGAGAGTCGCTCATCCGAGCGGCGATACGGAGCGACAGACCGGCCTTCCAGCTGAAGGCAGAAACCACTCCTCCAGCTCTAACGCTGTGGCTTCAGGAGATGACACCGCAGTGTTTTCGCACTGATTTCACACAGGGCTTTTACTCTGAATCAGCAACGAGGACAAAAAGGCTCTAAACGAGAATATGTTCTGCGTGGACAAGCGTCCACTTGATTGTCTTTAAACAAAAACAAAAACACAACAACAACAACAACAACGACGACAACAATAATAATAATAATAATAAAAATTGATATAAAAATAATTGTTATAATAATAATAATCACAATCATAACAACAATAATAACAATAATAATCATAATCATAATCATAATCATAAGAATAATAATAATGATAACAACAACAACAACAACAATAATAATAATAATAATAATAATAATAATAATAATTGTTGTTGTTATATTATTATTGTAATGTACTAATCATTTAGTTATTAAGGTTTTCTATAATAATAAGACTAATATGTACTGATGTAAAGGTTTAGCGATAACTTACTATTTTAAACTAATTTATTTATTTATTTGTTTGTTTGTTTGTTTGTTTGTTCAAATATTACATTCGCATAGCACAAATCATAGTTCAGAAGAAACCTGTAGGCAAATCCAGTCTGTCTGTATGTATCAGTCTGTCTTTCAGGTGAAGTCAGCAGACCGCAGAAGCCGGACTGCTGAGTGAACACGTGCTCCTCAACCCCGGACTGAAAGAGTATTCAGGTGCACCAGATTCACAGCATCTCATGTGCGCATATCGCCATCGTGTGGAGAAATGTGTAAACACACAGGAGAAGCTGTTAAAAGTTCTATAAATCATAAATAGACATTTTTGCTAACGTAGTGCGGTTAAGTGAACTGGGTTAGTCAACACGAACGCCACAGATTTCAGTAGCCAGATTAAAGGCGTTTATCACAGTACAGTGTACTTAAAATTAGAAGTGCAAGAAAGAAGTGCACATATATTTCTGCTAAAAAAAATCGACACAGCGTTGGTGTTTCGTGCAGAGTTTGACAAAAATAGACAAGAGTTGCTGCAGGTGACGGCGCCACTAAAGCTTGCTTTTGACAAAGTTTAGACATTGTCTTGTGCAAAATTTCATCTGAGCCAGGAGCCTTTTATGGACCCCCCAGTTTTCCTGACTCGCATCACGTCTTCTCTGTTTTTCCATGACAGCATTTTTGCTCTCCCCTCGTTGCTTAAGGTGTGATGTGCCATCTGGCTTGCTTCCTTTGTCACTTCTTGCGCTCCAATTAATGCCACCCACCGAGGGATAGTGCGGAACAAGCGCGCGCATCAATGTTTCATCACGTGAGCATCAAATCCTGTTTGAACACTGAATTGCATATCCATTTGTGCGAGATCTCAGAGTAGGATGGCTCCGAATGTAATGGAATCCCGGCTCCCTGGTTAATTTTTCACCACTGATACCCAGCCTTTCCGAGCTCTGGATGTGAAACTAATGGGCTTCGGTGAAGCGCGGCCTTTTAGAGTTTAAACTCCAGGGTAAGAGCGCCCGGGCCCGTTCTAAATGGACAGTAATGCGCTCGAGGCTGCAGGACAGCCATTACTCTGGACTCCCGGTAGAAGTGATTTCATGGCGCAGCACGTAACCGAGTCTGGATGCGTGCGTTTTCCACTTAACTTTAGACTTTGGTCCTATTTTAAATCAGACATATACACCCCACCAACCGAGCCAAAACGTCGATAAAGTAAATATATATA
>JBBPCZ010000156.1:11387398-11405585 GCA_037974445.1 Brycinus macrolepidotus | reverse complement strand
TATATACTTAGAAGGCAGAAAACGTACCTTGTTTCTTATGATGGTTTGAAATTTTCACACACGCGCATGCGCAAATTTTAAACCATCATTTTATACAATAAACAAGGTAGGTTATCTGCCTTCAGTGTCCATCAAAATCAGTGCAGGGAAATGGGATGTGCTGATTCTGAGGAGGCTGCGACGACTGTAGATTTCAGGATTGTCTAACTGCTACTACTAAAATATTAAAGTAACTAAAGGAACTAAACTCTGAAAAAACTGCTATCGAGTGTGGTTAGCATTTCATTATCATTATTTCCCACGGTAGCTGTTGGTCGCTTTGGTCTCCAGACTCCCTTTCAGAATACATAACCTCCAAAATGTTAGAAACTATGCAACCCGACAGGGACTTTTTGCACCTTCTAGTTGTCTACTCTAGTAGAAGTAAAGGCACCTAAGATTTCTTGGCTTAGATGTAGCATTCTAGGAAAAAAGAAAACAAATAAACGTTTAATTTTGATAGAACCATTGCATTGTGTGATTCACTGGGTATAATCACTGATACGTGTCAGGAACGTTAGAGAACAAAAAGTTCGGTATTGTGACGCAACAATTACCCTCTGGGATTTGTTTTTACCAGTCATGAAAGTCTAAAACGTTAGTGTGGAATTCTAGAAGAAACTCATGAGTTTCTAGGGAAAAAACTCATTTTCCAGGACACAGGATTGTTCTCTTCTCAAAAAGTTCAAATTTCACCACAGCTATCATATAGGCCAGTGCATTCTTCATAGGGCAGTTATACACGCTCACTTCTCCTCACGGTTATTCTTCACTGTTGACCTCAATGCAATAATTAAATTTTGTTTTACCTACACAGTACTCAACCCAGGCAAAAGGCTGTAAAGTCTTCATTTGTTGGAGAAAGTGTCCTTCCAGCCAAATGTCCTCATAACATCTAAACTAAACATAATTCTAACATTAAACTGTAATGAGCCAAGAATTTTACCTTTTCAGGTTTAAAAAGGTTTTTATAACTGAGGAAAAGTCTGAGAAGTTGGGAGAATTTCTTGGTCCTGACATTATAGGTTACCTCTATTTTTCACTGGTTCATTTCAAGACATCCTAAAAATCAGCAAAGCAGAAAAGCAAGTAAGCAAGCAAACACAAACACACACATACATGCACGTGCACACACATACACATCACATACACACACACACAGACTCTCTTTCTCTGTGTCTTCTACGAGTTTAATTTAAAAGCGTGGCCCAAGAGACCTAAACAGTGGAGGGCATGTATATTTGATGTGATTCGCATTGGATGACTCACATCATTTCTAACCAGACCCAGTGGAGAAGCCATTCGGCCCATGACCCCTCCACCCTCATGCATTTTTAAACATGTGGCTTTGACAGTCCTTACCCTCTGCAGATATTCTAACTCAGTTTCCAAACTCCTTACTCCCTTTCAGAATACATAACCTCCAAACTGTTAGAAACTATGCAGCGCAACTTGGGCTTTTTGTTTTTTTGTTTTTTTTTGGGCTTCTAGTTGTTTACCCTAGTAAAAACAAAGGCTCCTAAGAATTGCTGGCTTAGATGTATGATTCTAGGAAAAACGAAAACAAACATTTAATTTTGATAGAACCCTTACTTTACGTGATTCAAGTTCTTCACACTTACACAATGTTGCTTTTAAAGAACTATCCATTAAAATGTTCTTTAGAGAACCAGCAATTTCCTCTATGGCATCTCTACAAAAAGTTATTCCGTTTTTATGTTCATTCTTAAGAGTTTAGGCCAGTGTTTTGCAGTCACACTGAACAATATAGTGCAGGTAACTGGCCATAGACACAATAACTACCTTCACACCCAGGTTTCAATTGTTCAGTTGGGCTTTATTCAAAATAGTGCTTTATTCAAAATACCTGCATGTGTGATATGAAAGAAGCTCTAATCAGAGCTCCAGTGTTGGCCTCATCTTTGGAAGATCACATGATGCCAAATTCATTCGTAGGATGGACCTCTCTCTGCTGTCCAGTGAAATGGATGATGAAGACATGCCAAAATTCATACATGCCAGCCATGCAATGTACAGCCTAGGGCTTGGTAAATGTTAGACATTCATGGCATTTATTGATTTTATTCTTCTATAAACACTATGGAAATTATGAAAATTTACATGATTAAAATGTGTCAGGTGGTTATAAACAAGTAATATGTGTCACATCAGCAAAATCTCTTAACAAAAAAACAAACTTCAGCTTATGACTTTTTACATTTCTGTTGAACATATTGCCATGGTGGTGGTCTAGTGGGTAGGATACTTACCTCTGGGCCAAGAGGTCATGGCTTCGATTCCTACCTTCAGCATACCACCACTGGGTTCCTGAGCAAGACCCTTAACCCCAAGTTGCTCCAGGGAGACTGTCCCCTGTAGTTAGGGAATGGAAGTCGCTTTGGATAAAAGCGTCTGCTAAATGCCATAAATGTAGTCATGAACTAGTGCAACTGTTTACTTACATAACAGTTCATCTCTACAACTAAGTGCTTTATTCACTGCTTTGGTAGACAGTATTGCATCAGAGCTACCAGACTCATGTGCACTGAGTTAAGAGTGCCATCTTCTGGTCAAAAGATTAAGTAGCTACAGCTCAATAGTTTGCAGTCTCTACAACATGTGAGCCAGATTTTCTGCAGCTGCAACAGACATTTTTTTTTTATAATAATGTCACAACTAGTACGAACAATGTGTAAACTAATAATATTTATTTGTAATCCAATAGTTAAACACCCAGCAGTAGTGATGCTGTTTATCTAAATAAAAGAAAATCACTGTCTTGGTCTCAGGGTAAACTTAAACTTTAAACATGAAAAAATGTTTAATTTTTTAAACAAAGCATTTACATGTTATGTAAAGGCAGTTAATAGAAATTAGATCAACCAAATGATCTTCAAAAGACTTGTACAAAAGTCTAAACAATCAAGGATACTGTAAGCATTAGAACAATGCAGCCAAGTTAACCAGATATGGGTTTTCAAAATTTGTTTGCAATTGTATGATGGTAAGCATAAAAAAACTTTGAGGATGTCCCTGATTTTTAGTGGCTGTCTGCATAGGAGGAAAGTGGAAAGTGACTGAATTTAAGGAGGTGGGTGGATAAGTTCCAAAACATAAAATGCAATAAAGCAAGCAAACAAACAAATAATCTGGGACAAAATAAGTGTTGAGTAATATTAGTACTGATTTATTAACCATTACTGTTAATACATGATTTAATAGAGCCAGAAAACCAAATGTTCCTCTGAGGGAAATGAGCAGAGCAGTCTAGAAGAGAGTCTTAAAGTTAGATTACATATAAAGTTTCTCTCTCCTTCTATTTCCCTGGCTGTCTCCTTAACTCCTCCCTCCCTACCGCCTTCCCTTTGTAGTTACAACAGAAAGTCACTAGAGGATAATTGAAACTAATTGCAGTGCTAATTGTCTGACTAAATAGACTAAACGATTATTGAACAGCAATCAATGTAATTTAATGCCTGGTACAACACTTAGCTTCTTACATTGGATCATTCAGCTTGCAGGCAAAGTGGTTGACAACACACTCAAAAAACATACAGAGGCCATAAAAAGTTCTTGAAAATCTAAAGAAAACACTATTTACCTGATATATTTGACAAGAGAATTGATTAAAAACAGAATGTCTTCAACATGTACTAAATTACATATATTTAAAAACCGTTACACTTTCAGAATTGTTGATTGTGATTTTTTTTAGGAATTATGAAGACAAATCTTGACGCTGGAGCTGAAATCTCAACCAAGATACATGATTACAAGAATAAACCATATATGCTTGTATAATATACAAAAGTACTTTGCATTAAAAGGAATGTTTTTACCCTGGTGTGATAATCAGACAAATTGAATGTTGTTACTAATGAGGCTTTAAAGGGTAAAGGTGGCATTTGGCTGACGCTCTTATCCAGAGCAACTGACAATCATTAGTTACAGAGACAGTCCCCCTAGATCAACTGAGGGTTAAGTGTCTTGCTCAAGGACACAATGGTAGAAAGTCGGGGTTTGAACCTGCGACTTTGTGGTCATCAGGGTCACTGGCAAGTGTTTTACCTATTAGGCTACTACCATGTATTAGAACTAATACTAAATTACACAATAAAGAGGACCTATCATTATGGCTAAATGGAAAATGATGATGATGATGATTATTATTATTACTATTAGTAGTAGAAGTAGTAGTAGTAGTAGTGGTAGTAGTGGTAGAAGTAGTAGTGGTAGTAGTGGTAGTAGTAGTATTAGTGGTAGCACTAGTAGTAGTAGTAGAGGTAGTAGTAGTAGTAGTAGTAGTAGTAATAGTAGTGGTAGTATTAGTAATAGTAGTAGTAGCAGTAGAAGTAGTAATAGTAGTAGTACTAGTAGTGGTAGTAGAAGTAATAATAGTAGTAGTAGTAGTAGAAGTGGTAGAAGTAGTAGCAGTAGTAGTAGTGGTAGTAGAAGTAGTAGTAATAGTAGTAGTAGTAGTAGTAGTATTGGTAGTGGTAGTACTATTACTAGTAGCAGTAGCAGAAGTAGCAGCATCAGTAGTAGTAGTAGTAGTGGTAGTAGTGGTAATAGTAGTAGTAGTAGTAGTAGTGGCGGTAGTAGCAGGAGTAGTAGTAGTTATTGTTGTCAGTGTTTTTGTTGTTGACATGTAAAATGTCTTGGAATCTGTTTAGGGGCTGAAGACAAACAGACGTATTCATGTCTTGGAATCTGTATTTTTATAAAGTAAGAACAAAAAAAATTCAAAGACAAAATGATTTTTTACTATGAAAATCTTGCTCTGTAGAAGTCACCAACAGATCATGTTAACCAAAACAACTGTTATGAAAAAAACTAAAGAAAACGTTTCATCAGCACCAAAAAATTAAAAGACCAGCCTCGAATTGCAAAAACAAAGTATAAAAAATAGCCATCTATGAAAGGAAAGGGGAAGGGTTAGACAAAAAGTGGGGCTGAAAATCAGCCTGCAAGCACAGGCACTGTCCTCAGCATGTATGGCTTCCTCTGGAACTGGCAAATTGTTTTAATGATGATGCAGCCATTGATGGAAACAGCAGACTGCACTCTGATGTCATGTGCGGTCCCCTAGAAATGCTTCTGTATGCATGTAATACAGTATGTAATACAGTACGTTTCAAACGCATTGCACACATAAGCAGGGTGTTGAAGTGCAAAAGTATGAAGTGTTGAGAAATAAAAATACAGTTTTTCAATGTTTAAATCACCCTCCTGATTTAAATCCATTAAGTATGTTTTTCATGTGTAGAAAAAGAAACTGAAGTCAGGAAATCCCTAGACACAAGTAGCAAAGCCTGGTGGTGTCAGAGGTCTGAGACATGAGGCAGTTATCACTTAAAGGAATAAGGGCCCAAATACTTCATGCAGCTTTAATTGGGTTACATTTATTTGCCCCAGTATATGGTAAACACTGAGGCTCAAGCACAGGCAAAAATGTCAACAACCAAAAACATGTTTTACACAGTAGCTCCATTACCTACTCCGGCTTCATATTTATCTGTTTTCTGATATTCCAATTCCATGCAACAAAACAACCAGTTTTGCTTTATTGTCCAAATACTTCTTCTCTCTGTATATCTGCGCAAAATCGCTCATAGTCATCAGGGTTCATTTAAATACTCCTACTGTGGCTAACGTACTATGGTAATCTCGCGCTGTTGTATGTTTTGTACCCTCACAGTACGCTAGGGGAGCTCTGACACAAACATGTGGACCACACAAACTGGAAGGTAGAGAGAAATCCTGAGGAACGTGCTTTAGCTTAAACTCACTTTACCTTGGTGCTCCACTTGAGGGCGTGAGTGCTCCACTGGTCCAGGTAGCTCTCAAAATGATCTCGTATTGTTGGAATGGCGTCTAACTCTAGAATAGCGAAGGTTTGGAAAACTTGCCCATTGCACCAAATGTGTCATTTACATTCATATTGCCGTATATACATTCTTACCATTATTATCATGGAAAGGCGTGTTTGTGTTGTTTTCATATGCACGTTTTAAAGAGGAGTACAGTGTATATACTGAGATTGGAGGTGTGTTACAGTGAGATGTCTCAGTGTGGTTTGACATTTTGGGTTTCAGAGGAGTGATTTCGTGTTGGAATAGTTGAAGAGACTTCCAAGCTTAGCCTGACATTAAACGTTTATGCAGTCTTCTAGTCGGTCACTAGAGGGTGTGGATGACCAGAAATTTCTTTTAAAACATTCTTCTTCGTATTTCTTCACAATAACCACAATATGATTTATTTGTTAGACACTTTTTTCTTTTAAAATATCAAAAAAGTGTAAAGATCTTTTTCAGTTATGAAAATAAAAACAAAAGCAATGTTACACATAATTTCTGATGTTGTTTATGACGCTAATAGTATACAATTTGACGCCATAATGGCATTAATGACGTATTGCATATTGTACAATAACATCTTTTCCTTACTGGGGCCCATGCCTTTCATGTCACAAATTTTTAAGTTTTGATTTTTAAAGGTTGCTTACTTGAGGAGATTCGTTTCAGTTTGCATTCTTATTGTCATTTCTATGTAATCTTTACGAACCGTAAAATAACATCTTCAGAAATACACATTAATATTTACTACCGCATCAGATCACTGAGCTTATTAGAAGGGGGCTAATAATAGACATTATCGTTCAAGACCTAAACGTGATAAAATGTAGAACTGTATGGGAGAACACTAGCTTTTTCCAGTCTGTGAATTTTGCTGACGCTGTAGATAAAGCACGCGGCCTGTGGCAGATTAGGGTACCTGCTGCTATAGCATGGTGGAGAGCTACAGGCTGTCGTGATGACTGACTGTAGAGTTGGGTAGTTTTATTGACTCATGCCACGCCTGTATACGCTGGATATTAATACAATAAAAAATAAAACAAAACACACAATGAATCGGAGGGCTTTTGCAATGTTTATGTTTTCTGAAAGTTGTATGTTAAATTATTATGCTGATACTAATATGCTGATGCTAAATAGCCGATTTAAAAATAACATGACACAAAAGTAAAAGACATATGTACACGGAGAACACAAACATATATATTGAATGGAAATTTTTTGGGGAAAAAATATTGTTTGAAAAAAAAATTGAATCAACTTCTATTGTAGTTCCATATCTGATATAATATCAGATATCTGAAAGAAACTTCCTCTCCCCTTTAAACGTATCTTTTTTAGACAGTGATGCCTGACTACCAGCGTTTAATTGTGCAACGTGATACTGGAATTCACGACAGGCCGACATACAACGATTTCCAATATGGGGCTTTATATTTTACCTGATTAAATACACCAGACTTCATTTTTGCTGAGCCCATCTATATTTTCCTCGGTCTCCCGCCCTCCTTTAATCTCTAGATGTGCGTATGAATTCGCCAGTTGCAATAACAGTGGACGCGCTGTGCGATCATTAATTATTTATTTTTATTGACGAAGATGAAAATGGACTTTTATGATGAATTCATGACGAATTTATTATGGGCAGCTTCGTTCTGTTTTTACTTTAACTCTCACTGGACCTTAATTCTATTACACTTAAAGCAGCCTACAGGTTAAATTTTCATTGCATTATTGAAGCTGTCTGAATACTGAAGACAGAGGTGTTTAACTAAAAGGAATTAAATAAAAACGTGAAAAAGAAACTATAAAAAACACTTTGCTCATTGAACTGTTGTATTTTGAGTGTAAAAGATCGTCTAGAGTGAACTTCAGAAGTACGTGAACGTTTTCTTTTGCGAACTCAAGGCAGCTGTTGGCGTGCGGTATCTTAGCTGTGGAATATGTGGAAACATCTCCGCATCTCCACACTCTCTCGCACTCGAGCGCTCTGAAGAACTTGATGGGTCGCGTTCATAGAGTCCATTGCCCTCTGCAGTGTTTTATTACGAAAAAATGACTAGTTTAAAAAATACTTTACAACATTAAAAAGTCGAGAGAGAAAGAGAGAGAGAGAGAGAGAGAGAGAGAGAGAGAGAGAGAGAGAGAGAGAGAGAGACAGACAGAGAGAGCGACAGACAGAGAGCACTGTATGCATTCGTTTAAGGAAAAAACATGTATGATGCTTTGGACTTACGTTAAGAAAAATGAAGAAGAATGAATGGAGGTATTGTGAGGTTAATATAGGAACAGTGGATTGTGGCCTGTTGTGATATTAGGAACAGCGTGTCATATGGACCGAGTGTATTGTATGGTAATTTGAAAACATTGTGATGGATGGTAATATAGGAACTGTGTGTTGATTGTAAAAACTGTGCGTTATGGTCTATGATAATAATAGAAAGGTGCGTTATAGGCCAGGGGTTTCCAGAGAGGATATCTAGATGAGTGTTTTATGTGGTAATATTGAGAGGAATGTGTTGTATGGTAATAATAAGAACAGTGTGTTAAATGGTAATATTAAGAACAGAGTGTTATATGATGATATTAAGAACAGAGTGTTATATGGTAATAATGGAACATTTGTGTTTTATCGTAATACTGGGGAAACTGTGTTACATGGCATTATGGGAACAATATGTTACCTCGTAAAATTATTAACACTATGTCATATGGTAATATTGGAACAGTGTGTTCTGAGGTTCCATTAGGAATAGTATGTTAACGTGGTACTATTGGTAAGAGTGTGTTACATGGTAATATGTGTATTATATGGTAATGCAGGAGCGTTGAGTTATAAGAACAGTGTGTTATATGATATTATTAAGACCAGTGTGTTACATGCTAATATTAGGAACAATATGTTATATGTTAATATTGGGAACAGTGTCCTGTGAGATATGAGAAGAGTGTGTTATGTGGTACATATGCGAACAGTGCATGCAAATATTGAAACTATGTTTTAGACCACCGCATGTCATAAGCCCTGAATGATAGTTAGTCTTTTATTCAGTTTATTGCTACAATTATTTTTGTTTTCTAATTTGGCCAATTTACATTATGTATATTATTTAGCACCAGTTGCGGTAAACAAAAGGTTGACGGTCTCCAATAGCTGAATCAAGCATGACTTTTAGGCTTAGGTGCATGTAATGAAAATCAACAGAAAGCCAATATTTTGTAAAAGCAGGTAACTGTATGCTTATATAGACAAACACTGAATGTTTTATTCTTACATATAAATACAAAGTATATTACATATAGTGATATGGATTTTGTAGCTTATGCAGAAAATTGACATGAACGCGAATCTAATTCCATGTGCAGTAGAATACCATGCATTTATTTAATCTTAGTGTTTGCAAATTTAATTTGCGTGGTTGCAGACATGCGTGGCACGACCGCCCCAGCCAGAAGGAAGAACAGGAGGGCATAGCCTATTTGTCCTTTAGAATGTGAGCGGTGCAAATGTGCACGGTTGTTTGGTTTTCTGTTGGGTTTCTGATGTAGTTTTGAGTCATTTTCCCTATAAACATACTTTCCGGCACTAAATAAGCGTATTCGATTGCATTTATAGCCGCCAAGTGCTTGTTAGGCCTCGCTAGTGCCCAGAGCTTTTGTAACATCTCATGCCCAACTTTAACAGGCTCTCCACCCCCTTTCAAAAGAACACACTATCACTCGCAGTAATGTCCTTGTTAAAATCCTAGACAAATTCCCAAAATGAAGAACGTGGAAAAACTCGGCTTCACTCCAAGTGAAAAACGTGTTTGAAGCACATAGCAAGCGATGTTTCTCGCAGCCCCCCTCCCACTATTACCCTCCTGCCACATCTGCTTGGAGACAGATATTTACTCACAGTCCTAATAGGCCTAATATGTGAAAGAAAGCCAGTCTGAGACAAAAGCGCTCATTTGAAAGCACTGCAATTGAAAATTTTTGACAAAAAGACCTGTTTATGCCGATGGGAATGTTGATGGCAATATTATTGTTATTGTTTACCGTAATTATACATTTCAGACCAAATGGGAATTACCTGCAGGTCGTTTATAATACTTTCAGCAGAGGTTAACCTACAGCAAAGATCGCAATAATTTTAAAAGAAAAAGGAAAGGCAATAATGATATAAAGAGTAAAGAGAAGAGAAGAGAAAAAAGAGAAGAGAAGAGAAGAGAAGAGAAGAGAAGAGAAGAGAAGAGAAGAGAAGAGGAGACACTGAGAAAAATGCGATTACTTTATTCACCTATGTCTTATGCATTGTTCCCACCTCGCCCTGAGCAGCAGTCTCTTTAGTCAGCCTGCTGTCAGACAAAGAACTGTCATTTGTTAACCCTAAAAACAAAATAAAACTCTACAAAATGTTGGATTAAAAATGCAGCCAGTCCTTCATCTTCAAGAAAACAGTTTAACTGAGCTGAGCGCTGAATACGTCAAATAAATTCAGTAGATCGTTCATAAATTGACGTAATAAATCATAAAGCGACAGGTATCAATTAATATAAATTAATTAGCCTATTAGCCAAACAGAGACATTTATTTTGACAGGAAGGCCAATGTAGTGATTATAAGTCCATATAAAATAAACTCAGAACATTCAACAGAATTAGTATATCCGTAATACATCTAATATTAACAAAGCAAGAAAGGACGGTTATTATCATTCATAACCCACTGTTTGCCTCCTGGTGCATAATTTACAAAGCTACAAAATATCTTTCTGGGAAATCTAGTAAATCTATGATAAAAAAGTTGTTCCAGACATGGTATGCAGATCTGAATTCTGGCACTAAATGTCAAACTGAATTATGCATTATTTTTAAGTTGCATAACGAACTAAACAAAAAGCTCATAAATGCAGGCTAACAGCCTTAAAGACCAGCTTCACTTTTCTTTTAATGGGGTCGCTCGGGCCACAGCCGAAAAGCGTGGCTTATTATTGCTGGTTATTATGATTTGTGATTTGAACGAGATTACCAAAGGACTGATTTGTACATTGTCAGAGGAGCCACCCAACACGTGTTAGAATGTTGTGGCCGGCCTGTGGCTCTTTAGTTGTGGTCCCTAATACCAACCATGGAAGAACACAATTCAAACACGTCCTTCGCTCAATAAATGCACTTTAGCTTTTATTGTAAAGGCTATATGAAACTATGGTGGGATCGAGCTTATAGTTTTTATTTCTGGTCGCAAAGTTTACATGCAGTCGCTTTCCAAAAAAAAATAAAAATAAAAATAAAAATACAACTGAAACAAAGAAGAAATAAATTCAATAACCGCAGCACTGGCAATAAAAAAACACTTCATAAGACGGCGTCCCATTAAAATGCAACTTACTGTGGCCTTTAAAAAAAATCAGAAAAGACAATGTAAACAGTAATGTATACGACTTAGAAGTTAACGGATCTGCTGCAATATCTAAAGTAACAACGACATCGAGAAGATGAAATAAGACCCTTTTAGTTCTGAGGCTTTGAACAACAGACCGTAGCGTTTGTCTACATTCTAGAAAAAAAATACCTTATCTAGGTCGTTTTCATTGGCTTTGCGCGTTCCAAAATAAAATCCACAGCTTACTCTGTCCGATACCTTTTTTTTGCTGTGTCAATCACTCCAAAAAAGTCTGGAGATGCTCTGCAGTCGTCCACGTTACAGGCGTCGGTTTTTCAGTGGGTTCCAAATAAGCGTTTCGTTTTTTTCTCTTTTTTTAAGAACCAAGATCGACCAAGTTTGAAGACATTGGGTTCAGTATGGTGTCATGTAAGGCGTGGTGATGGTGCACTGAGTCCGCACTGACCACTGGAACGGCGCTGGGCGCGGGTGGAGGCGCCAGGCCATGCAGGGACTGAAGACCAGGGCCAGACGTGAGCAGCAGCGCGGGACTGGACGACGTGTGATCCGGCGTGCCGGACGGAGTCTTGTCGTCATCTGAGCTCCCCAAAAGAGTCTTATTTCCGTTCATAGACGTGGCCAGCGGGTTGTGGCTGTTCGTGTTCGAGTTCTCGTTGTTCTCTCTGTGATAAATAATTTAAATAAATAAATAAATACATTTATAAATAAATGCGCAAATTGAGACCATTAGAAGAACATCTGGCAACCGTAACCTGAAGAACAGGAGAGACTGAGATCGCACTGATTTTCAGAGAACCAAAACAGTTAAAGAAAATAGCACAAATGGAGGCTCGAGTGTGTGGTTTTTGTAGGGATTACCTACAAAATTTAATGTATGTGCCTTTAGTTTATGTCTACAACTTAGATTTAAGACTCAGTTATTTTAACCAAATAAGTCTGATTTAAAGAAACAAGAAGGTGTTTTCATGTTGTTTACAAAAAACTAGCCATAATTGGTAACGGAAATTTGAATCAGAGGTGCAGTAAATGTGTGGTGATGTGAAAGAGATAATATGAAATGCTATTTAAGTACAATGCAAACCAATGATCCACATATCATACATATGCACTGTCAATTCAGTCCAACATCCGGGTCTTACTGTTTGAAAAGAGTAAAACAAGACCATAGGCCTAATGAAGGAGAGAAAAAACAACAACAAAAAAAACTAGGTGGATGATGTAAATCTAGCGCTGCGTTTTAAACCAGATAAAGTCATTTGTTGCACCCGAATTCATTCTGACAAACTATTATTTTACAAGTCAGACAGAGACTGTGAAGGGAAACTAGGCCTTTAGGGTTGTCCTGCTCTACGGGTCGTCATCTGATGCTCAGTTGCGATCAATTTTAAACTGATTTAAAAACTAAAGTGGACTTACTGCTAACTCTGAAACAACGGCCTGATTTAACATTAGGACATTTGAAAAAAACTTTTTCTAAAATATGACTAGTATCTTTGGTGGTCAAAGCCAAGTTATATGTTGTAGAAGTGCAAACTATCTAAAGACTTTGCTCTGTACTACATATAAGGCTGTAGTTTTAATAATAATAATAATAATAATAATAATAATAATAATAATAATAATAATAATAATAATAGCACAATGTATTTGAAAAGTGTAGCAAATTCTGCTCACTCTACTAACACACACAGTCCAGATGGAAATTTCTCACGTTACCTTTCTTTGGCCTCGGCCGCCCGGTCTCTCTGCCTGCGGTTCTTGAACCAGTTGCTGACCTGCGTGGTGGTGAGCCCCGTGGCCTCGGCCAGCTCGCGCTTCTCGCGCGGGGACGGGTAGGGGTTGTGTGTGTACCACTCCCTCAGCACGCTGCGGCTCTTCTCCTTGAAGCAGTAGCTGGTCTCCTCGCCGTCCCAGATGGAGCGCGGCAGGGGAAACTTCCTGCGCACGCGGTATTTGCCCACGGCGCCCAGAGGCCGCCCCCTCAGCTTCTCCGCCTCGATGTAGTGCGCCTTGAGCCACAGCTGCTGCAGTTTTGGGTGATTGTGCGGCGAGAACTGGTGGCTCTCCAGGATCTTGTAGAGCTCCCTGAAGTTGCCTCGGTGGAAAGCCACCACGGCCTTGGCCTTGAGCACCGACTCGTTCTTGTGGAGGTGCTCGCAGGCCGGCAGGGACCACAGGAAGCGGCCCAGGCGCTCGATGTTGCCCCCCTGCTGGAGCACCTCACACACACACGCCACTTGCTCCTGCGTGAAGCCGAACGTTGGCAGCATGGACATGTTTCTCTCTGTCTGCTCCGAACGCGCTCCTCTCGAGTCAGTACCGACAGCCTAGAGCAGCAATCCTCGAGCGCAGCGCGGCGCGAGTCCATGAACGTCCATGAAAGTTCACAAAAGGCGTTGCGAGAACGCGAGTAAAAACCACTCCAGTTTCCCACTCAAGTTCACGCCAAGAGGGACCACCGAAACTTCAGATCCACTCGAGCTCGCGTAACATGCCGTATATCCATCTACGAGAGAAAAAAACAAGTACTGAGAGAGAGAGAGAGAGAGAGAGAGAGAGAGAGAGAGAGAGAGAAAAGTTTTGTTCCCCTTTTTGCGCGAGTCGCTCAGCGCCGTTTTCCGCGCCGTTTCACCATCGCGCACTCCCGGAGAGCGAGGCTGCTTGCTTCGTTTAATAATATTATTCTAAGCTGGCAAGAGAAGCGATTATGCGCGCTGTGATTGGCTGGTTATCCGAGCTGGGGATGGCTGGGATAAGACAATAGTTTTAGTCCAATTATTTGCCATGGCAACGCTGTCATTCAAAGTAACCCGATACGCTTTGAGGTGGCTCCCTCGCTCGCTCATTATTCCCCTCATTTAAAACCCGCCCACAGACAGAAATATAGCCTTATTTTTTCCTTCTATCTTACATTTTCTTGCCCTGGGGGTTTGACAGACAGCCGGAGCAGCCAAAGAGCGCAGGGCTCGGAGGGAGCAGCGTCTCAGCAAAGGGGGAGGACGGCGCCAGAGGGCGCAGAGAAGTTTTGCACTCGTCCAGCCAGCGACCCTGCAGCAGCAGAACTGCATTCTGAGCGGGACCCCCTTCAACCTGTTGATAACACCACAGCACGTATTACAGGAACATCTCACAGTGATCTGGAGACTGCACGAGGCCACATTAAACTGTTCATACATCCTCAACAGACAGATTGATCTCTTTTATTTGCGGTGGAATTAAGAGTGCAGTTGTAGTTTTATTTGTAAATTATTGTGTACTTATTTATGTTTTACGTTGGTAGATGCTTACTCTTTGAAAATCACAGTATATTTTTATTGTTTTTTATTCTTTATTCACTGCCTCACTGATGACCCCCCTGGAGAAAAGTTAGCTGTGGTTATCGCAGTGCTCTATGCATTATTGAGCAGGGTCCTGCTGAGGGTGTGTGTGACACACGGCTCAGGGCGGGTAGCCTCTACTGAAGCAGTGGGAGAAGGCAGTGGGTTCAGAGAGCCGTGGAAAAGAGCAAGAAAACCGCGAAGGAAAGCGCTCAGCACTCCTGCAGACCCGCGTGTGTGTGTGTCC
Source organism: Brycinus macrolepidotus (assembly GCA_037974445.1). Classification (NCBI taxonomy): domain Eukaryota; kingdom Metazoa; phylum Chordata; class Actinopteri; order Characiformes; family Alestidae; genus Brycinus; species Brycinus macrolepidotus. The sequence goes on along the minus strand of JBBPCZ010000156.1, from coordinate 11,390,739 downwards.
GCGTTTGCTGGAGAGAACCTGCGAGGGAGCCCAACTGGTAAGACTCTGGTGGTCCCTGGCACTTAAAATATATAGTCTTGATGAAAGTACAGTTCATTTGTTTCTACACTCATCACAAGTTGCGTTAAACTACGTGATGAAGGAAGATTTGCGGTGTGGATTTTGAAGGCAACGCCGCGTTTCTATTCCCAACGGGAAATAAAACGGACAGAACAGAAAAAGGTCAGATGTGTAGACTGTCCTTTAATCCTACTCTCTTCCTCTCCCTCCCTCCCTCTCTCTCTCTCTCTCTCTCTCTCACACACACACACACACACACATACACACAAACACACACACCCTCACACACACTGAGCTCAGCAGTTGTAAGGCACAGAAGTGACCCTGATTTTAAGGAGAGTTGCAGCACAATCACGTTTGATGTGAACCGATAAAGTCTCTAATGCAGGGCGGTGTGTGAGGGATTAAAGGCGTGTTGGTGTTACGTGTAGGCGTGCAGGCCTGTGTTATTGTGGGACATCAGGCATGACATCAGATTTAACAACATGCAGAGACACATACACGAGCACCATAAACCAGAAAAAAACACAGATAACATAAAACACAGAAGTGTAAACACAATATGACGACATTGCAGATTATTGCAGATTATCAGCGTTTCTGGAAGACATGGGTCATACCGACAAACTGTAAAAATAGTTTTAAACAAAGTCATATGTTTTCTCTCTTCATTCTTTCGAGCGTTTTTGGACAATACAGAGATCGATTTGAGCAAAGTGTAACATCCAAGTAAAGGATTGAACATTTCCTCTACCAGGAGGATAAAGACACTAATAAACATAACTTCATCAGCAGAGGTTATATGTCGTAAACGGTGGTTATATAAAATGAATGTCTACAACTCAGGTTATAACACTGAGTACTTGAAAAAAATAGAGACCGATTTAAATGTCTATAACGCTTAATGAACATAATAAAAACAACAACAACAACGACAACAACATCATCATCAACGACAACAATAATAATAATAATAATAATAATAATAATAATAATAATAACAATAATAATAATAATTATAATTATAATAACTATTATTATTGGTGGTGGTGATGGTATCAGAAACACACTGAAGCGTTATTTCTTTGCTTTTCATATAAATCTGGCTGCAAGCATTGTTCTCATTTCTTGTGGTCTCGTTTCTGTTTTCTTGATTTGAACAGACTTTGAACAGTCACCACAAAATCAACGCTTCTTCAAATAGTTTTTTTGTAGAGATGCAATCAAGGGCATTTGTCTATCGCTTTAGTTCAGAGTATTTCTTGTCACCTGACAACTGTGTTCCTCGGATTAAGAAGCTCATCATCCAAAACTGAATTACTGATTTATCATGTTCATGTTTTTGTATTAATGCGGAACTCAAACACAAATGGATGAATATTAAACACATTACACGACGTAGTTAATGGGCGTTCGTTTGGGATTAATATGGATACAAGAAATCAACACGTGGTCAATAAGAACATCAGAACTCGCTGTACATGTGGCTTCTGGAGGGAGATCAGCTAAAAAATTCTAAATTTGCATAGAAGGTCCTCGCTGAAACCGAGGCAGGCCTTCACAGCAACTATTGATAAATGGTCATCTGTGCTGCGTCACGCAGCCGGAGGCGGTCATCGTGGAGCAGCTTCGGCCTTCAGTCCGGCCCGGACGACCACGGCAGTGACAGGCCAAATCAGGCTCCTCGTCTCGCGCTGACATTGTTTGTAAACGGCTTGTTTCCACGGATCAGTTTGATCAGAGCTACGCGGGCCGGCGCGCGCCGTGATTATTACCGCGCTGATGAATGGGGATCGCGTTTCCTCTAATAGCCGCCCCCTGTTTTCACAACCTCCCACCGCCAGGCCGCGCGCGCACAGCCGCGACCTCCACTAATTGGACTGATTATTGCAAGATGTGTTTTTTTCATATGTCTCCCGGAGGAGCGCGGCGCGGCGGGCGGCGCGACGAGGCTCCTCCGCAAGACAAGCCGAGCTTGATGAGTTACATTCCTTCAGATATGTCATGTTCAGGCGGGGGTGGGGTGAATTAGACCCAGACGTCTGGTGTCAGGGTGCGCTTCCATGGGAAGAGAACGCAGGACACCTTCAGTGTAATCAATATCGGTGTGACAGTCTTATAGCAGAAAGAGCCAAACACATAATACCTGCGAAAGCCTCAGGCATCTGTCTCGGCTGTGTGTTTTCTTCTGTAAAATAATAGAGTACATACAAATAAATACACGCAATACTAACAAAAGGGCGCATTTATTCATTTATTCGACTTCAGTGGTTTTGTTTATTTATTTGTTTGTTTATTTATTTACTGCCCAGGTAAATAGCTTTACATATATTTTCACATATGATCTGCTTTTATTGCTGCTGCAATGGAAAACACCTTGCTTGAGTATAGCAGAAGCTGAAATTGTACACACAGACACACGCACACACTACACATATAAAAAGACCTTCACTGACTGCATGCCTGCTCTGAGTTCAGGTATCATAGTCGAGAGCTGAAGTGGTTTTCGAGGTTTATAGGGCACAGGCGGTTCCCTCAAATAATCAATTCACTCCTCGGCGCGCACATGCTCAACAATGAACAAGAACTGGTTTGTTGTTGTAACTTAAATACTATCTATTATGCTCTCCAGCTCTTGGATACATGGGGCACAACACTTGATACCGTTTGCTTAGCCTGTGCTGTCCCAAGAGGCCCGCGCTGCGCGTGACATCTATCGGATCTGTTCAGTGTCCTGCACCTGGACCACGCTCTCTCAAAGCTCGGTCTGTTAGGTTTACCTGATATTTCCTCCAGAAAGGCTCGGTTACACACAGCACGGGCACGTTTTTTCGAAGATCCGTGTTTTCAAGCGATGCTAAATAAGAGGCTATGGATTATGAGAAGTGCATGCAGCACACAGTGAAAACAAACGTATATGATCATAATCTGTAAACAGGCATTACTATTAATACATACATACTAATGTAGTGTGACCTCATTGTCGCTATAATTTGAATGTCTGACACAGTATTCGGAAAATGTCACCCTCCAAATAGTCCATGGATTACTATCACACATTTTATATTAAATTAACAGAATTGGAACATGACAAAATGATGGACAAAGTTGTTTAATAATGTTTTTTTGTTAAATACATTGCAAAATTGAGAATATTACTAATTGCTCAATTGCACATAATGATAATCCATCAAGAATTTTAAGTCATACAGTGTCATCACTGTTTAAATTCTGTTTAAATGATATTAGTAGTATATTATATATATATAGTAGTATATATA
>JBBPCZ010000156.1:11358156-11381152 GCA_037974445.1 Brycinus macrolepidotus | reverse complement strand
AGAGAGAGAGAGAGAGAGAGAGAGAAAGAGAGAGAGAGAGAGAGAGAGAGAGAGAGAGAGAGAGAGAGAGAGAGAAATTCTTCATGGAGAAAGTGGGATTACTGTCAATTGCTTACAAATTGCAATAATACCCCAAGCCCAGGCCACCCACAATCTTGTATGTTTGTGCATATATCCACATGCTGTAACATGAATACACACACACACACACACACACACACAATGCTGATTGATAGCTACATGTGTCCATTCCAAAAATGCAAGGTAACCCAGGATGTTTCCTTCACTTAGGGTTATTAGCGTCCACTGGAACCAACTGGAACCTAATGACAAATAAGAATTCCTTTCCGGTTTATTTCATGGGCCGATCAGTGAGCAACATCCTTTTTTTGATTCATTGAAAGCTGATAGTTATTTTACAGCAGAGTAAATACACAGTAGGCACATAGTAGACATATCTATCTAACTATTGAAACAATTAGCTATTATCCACCTGAAAACAATCATTTGTTTTTATTTACATTTTTACTGCATTAGCAACAGATTAAATCCTCTTTATTCTCTTATTCTCTTATTCTCCACAGAATTAATACATTAAATTTACTTAATTGAAATATGACCATTACACCATACAATAATTACATTAACTGAAGGACACATCTGTGTTGATGTATAAATGTATTTTATTCATGAGGAAATAATGGAGTAATTTGAATCAAACAAATCCAGTGTTCACTTTTTCAATGCTTATTAATTCCACTATAATTAATTCTATATCTTTTTGTTCAGCAACTATAATGAACTTTTGGAACTGTTATGAAACAAGTTATGTATCGATGAGGGTGAAGAATTGAAAAATCTGAATCTGCAGTTCTTTGGAGTAAAAAAAAAAATTGTTAACTCTTATGCAGTAAAATGACAGATGAACACTTGTGTAATTTAGAAAACTCTGTGTCTAATATACTAGTATCATGCTTGATGTGTGTGTGTCAGTTTACATTTGCTTGGAGGATGGGTGAGAGAGCAGTGGGTGTAGAGAGCTCAATTTGCCCCTCTGTCTGGGCTGCCTGTGGCGGTGGAAGATCAGAAGCTGAGGTTTGATGAGCGTTACTGATGTCTGATTTAGTGAAATTGTTTATGTGGGCCAAAATGAACCTGAAGTTTGGAGAGCAGTGGTTTCATGTGCTACTAATACCAAAAGAACAGCATCCATTGATTTCTGAAGTTACTACCAAAAACAAAACTCAAGTTCAACAGAAACATACTTGTATTTAAAAAACAAACTTAAAAAAACTGTTTTATGTATAAATATATATATACATAATCTGTCCTTTTATTACAGTTTTTTTAAGTGTTAGCTGCACAAAAATTATGCTTTGAATTTATGTATGTTTTGACACTAATTCTTGTCAAAGGAAGCAAACTTACAGATGGCAGTTGTGTTGATGTAACGTGTAGTCACATGCAATCACATAGATTTATAAATTTAGCATAATCGTCCATTGAATTTTTTAATTTCTAATTTTTTTTCATTATTAACAATGATTACAGGATACTGTGCATGCTGACATATGTTTTGTGCCTTCTTCCTACAACAAAATCTAGCATGACCTTATAAGAACATAAGAAGAAATGCAAATGTATTTATTTATATATTTGTGTTAATCGCTTGTTGACTGATAAAAGATAAGGAAGTTCTTGTTTTGTGTACATTTCATATAAGGGAGTTAGGCGGACTGGACAGCGAAGTAAATGCCTGCACAGTCACAGCACACTTTTCTTGTGCTGCAAGATTAGCTATCTTCTTGCACACAGAACAGATGGCTAATTGAATCCCATTCACATGCAAAACTGAGGGAATCACTCTATCACACATTGTACGCCTTGAGCAACGAAGTTAAAAACTGGATAGACAGATCTCTGAAGGAAACATTGCATCTGGTGGTGGCGTCTCACTGCGCATGGGGCAGCTGGAACAGTAGTGGGGACAGTAGACCTCTCCTTAGTACTCAGGCATTAAAGAGGACTTTACACCAACAGGTCAGAGCAGATGAAAGACCAGGAGGATCCGAGGGGGCACCCCATTCTAAATGTGTGTCTTTGCACGTGCTACAGCTGGCCAGGCACTGAGCAGCAGGGTGGGTTTAAGCATCACTGCAAATCAGCACTGTATCTGATATGGGGGCTTAACCTCACTAGAACATACAGACTGAGAATGTGACCTGCAAATCCCAGAGAAACTGAAATTTGCTCTTTGAGCTTATGTGAGATAAATATAAAAAACTTTAAAAGTTGATCAAACCATCACTAAATCATATCCAAATTGGCTAAAGAATGTTTTTTTTAATCAGTTTTGTAGTTATGTTAAATCTAATCTCGATTATATGGGACTATTCATTTTTAACTACAAAGTAATAGCAAGTGCAGTTTCCACTGAAAATCAAAAAAGATTTTTTTTTAAAAAGCACTGTTATATATTTATCTAAGATATAATTATACAAAGTTTTATCACCTTAGACCAAGCAGAACAAGTTCTTCATGACACTGCATTTAATTGTTGGGAATAAATGTGTTAAGCACCTGTATTATTCATTTGGCCAAAGATTGTAAAAAAAAAAATACAATACTGTTTAGCGGCTATAAGCTTTTGCATCCATACTTTCCTTTGTTTTTTAATGGATTTCTCCACATCTGTTTGACTGAACAATGGTTTACAGCATGTCAGGGTGTAGCAGACATGTTTGATGGACTAGATTGTGTTTCTAGCAGTAAAGCACTGTAAATAGATTTCTCTAAACTCCCACACCAAAGGCAAGATTGTCCTATGCCGAGCTTGAGGAAGAAGCCTGAGGGTGAGTTATTTATGGCTCCATATGAAACTACGGCCCAATATCTACTGGAAACATCCGTAAGAATGAAGGGAGAGTGTTTGAATATTTATTGTGGTGCCGAGTGCTTATAGCTTCCTGCAGTCTTCTATGTGAGATTCACCAGAGGGAGCTCAGAGCAGAGGTCAGGACTGGGTCTGCCGGCCAGCAACAACCCACGCCGGGGGAGGGGATGTACAGCTATGGCCATATTTACATCAACTACAGTAATATTATCTCTAAAAACCAGGTACCTTAGAGTAACTCAGCCCAGACAAGGGACTGCACAGCTGTCACAAGTCTGCCGACAGCCCTAGGGAGGGAAGAGGAGCTTTTGAGACCACATAGAGAACACTGACCTTATCTGAGCTCTCTAACTGAACTCATCAGGCCAGATTCCTCGATCCAGAGTGAAGGTTGGATCATTGGTTTTAAGGGAAAACATTTAGCAAAATTCTCATCACAGTCCATTATCTGTGAATAAAACCTCAGAAGCAAAAATGGGCCTTTAAAAACCAAATGAAGTGGATCACCTATATCCAACAACTAGACTCAGTTTGGATATTCTTCTTGCAAGTGCACGGCACATGGAGAGTTGCCCTAGCAATACAAATTTCTAGCTTCAATTTTGTGACAAAACAGTTAATGTACTTCTCCCAATAAATAATGGAAGAAAAAAAAAAACAAGAAAAGAGAGAAAGAAGAATAGAAATTTAATTTTGCTCTCTTTTTCTGCTAAATTGCATCACACATATGAAGTTAACAAAGTGGGCTCTGGCCTCTAGTGTACTCAGTCCAGTAAAGGTATAATTATGCAGGTAGCTAGCTCATTAGCTGTATCTCTGTCCACATATGGCATTGCTAACAATTAAATATAACTAAGTTAGAATCAGCATTTAGTTATTTTAGTATATGCAGCTCGTATACTGCATATGGGGCTTTAAAAGAAAGCTGGCAGTAGTGTGTATGTTTGGTTATTGAGTTTCAAAACAGCTAGCTTCAGCTAGGTTTCAACAAAATCAGAGATCCCACTGTTACACCAAAACCTGAGCATTTTAATAGTAAAACACCATTTGGCATGCAATGTAGACCAAGACGAATCATAATCGGTGCAATTTATAATAAATATTCCCAGTCATCAAATTGACAGTATCTTTAGTGAAGGGAATAAAGGCATGCTTGTTGCTATTTCATGAGGGGAAGTCATATTAAATATCTTTGGACTTAAATGGCAACAAAATAGCTAAACAAACTGGCCCTGCTACAAACTAGGCACACTAATGGCCACTAAAACCACAACTGGTCCTCACCCTTCTGCGCAGTTAAACACAAGGGCGAAATTAGCAAGGGTGACTACATTCCTGTTGAGCAGTCATTAATGAGAGCTTGCTCACGTATCAGTGTAAGGTCAGCGGGGTCCTGGGTGAGATGGGATGTGTGGATTGGTTTTAACATGGCTTTTTATTAACAAGCCATTCTTTAGAAACTAAAACCATGCGGACAGAGTGCAGGCCAGCATAATAAAAACACATGAAGTCCTGTAACTGCTACTTTGATGTTTCATGGCTGACCTCTCTGTCACAGGCCACCGGCACTTCATATTGTTCCTCCTCTCCAGTTCCAGACTAAAATTGGCCCCCGCTTAAATCTGAATGATAATCCAAATGCACAGATAAGCGTCACATACACATTCCTCCAGTGGTTTCCTTTGAGTCTACAGATGATGTACCAAGCCAGGTTTGAGCGTTCTAACCGTAGTTCATCTGTTGTTGTATTAACATGGAGAAAGAATGGAGAGCAGAAGGAGTTTTGTTTGTGAGTGAAGTGTCCTTCTAATGGTTTCTTTGGAGACCATATGTCCTTCACGTCAGCTGAAATTCTACAGTTACAGTAAGGGTTAGTGTGAAAGACAGACAAGCGGCATAATAGGAGGCCTTGGGGCTTTTTAAGCAGATCTCACCGTATTGCATTACCGTCAATAAATTCAGCCCCTGCGATAGTGCTGACATAAATTAGGGGCCCTGTTCTCCTCTAACCGCTCCTCCAAAGGTGTCATTGTGCTGAGGCGCATTTACCAGCCTCTCTACACTATGGCAGTTCCGCAATTAGACGGCCACTTCTCCAGCAAATGCCTGCTCTCCTCGGGTTGCTGATAGCAAAAGGCTCTTAAACCTTATATTCCTCCATGGAGTGGAAAAGGTAGCACAACATTAGAGTTTGATGCTTTGGCAAATTCATTAATGCTCTAGACTCTTGGGGAGGGGAGGGATGCTTTTGCTGCACTTGTGCAGTGTTTGTATCATCATGGGTGTCATTTCTTCACCTGGTGCTCATAAATGTACACACACAGCACAGCCTTTTTGGATTTGTAAACTGAAAATCATTCAGATTTTTTTATGATTATGTGTAGAAGATTTTAATATGCTCAAACACTTGAAGAGACTGCTTAGTCTACTTGGCGGAATTTTCAAAAGGCCAAACTGTCTTCTTGCATAATTCACAAGGAGTAAAATAAGCACTTAAAGCTTATCTTGTGCATCTCAGCATATTTATACTCTTTTAGGCCCAACTAATCTACTGAGTAATTTAATAATTTTTGAGCCACTTGGAGTGGGAAAGGAAGACTTGAAAGAGAAAAGTGTAAAAGGGCGGATATCCTTCAGTCAGGGTCAATGCTAATTTGATGTGACAAGGCTTTTACCCATTTTTCACCTTTTAGGTTTGCACTGACTTTCAATGCTGCATTTATTAAAGACAACATCCAGTTTGTTTTCATAATCTGCTCTTTTTTAACAACATGGCTGAGTGCACACAGAAAGCTGCCCTGTCCGAGCGTATTCTCAGGCCTTGCACCTCGCCAGACAGAGTGAGAACTTCTCTTTGAACAAGGCCTCCAAAAGAAATAAAAAACACCCTCTCTTCTCGCTCTTTCGCTCAAATGTAGATGCAGCGAAGGAGAGATTGGCTCCTCGCCCAGTGTGAGAGCCAACTCTCAGCCTGGCCAGAGCGCGTCAGCAGCCATGCTGAAGCAGTAGGTATCAGGGCACAGGAAGAGCCAGATGGTGGCGGGCAAGCGGGAAAGTGAGATGCAAGAGGCAGATCACAGACAAGGTCAGGAAGACGGCAGAGGAACAGGAAATGAGACAGGATCTTCTTTTCCAATATTTTTTTTTTGTTCAGCAGCCGCAGCTGAAGCTGAGAGGCCTTCTCACTGAGTGACAGGCGAACAGGGGAAAGCTGACGTTGTTGAAGTATGAATTTCACCGTTTGTGTTTTTTGCAAAACACTAAGTCAGATCAGTCCCTCTTGATTGCCGAGAGGGGCTTGACCTGTAGTCGACCCACTATGCAGACGAGGGGGTTTTATTGGCCAGTCAAGTTTAATTTATAATAGCCACGCAACTTAATTCGTGGCTTCTCATCATGAAAAATATGGACTATGATAAACAGCACACAAGGCAACAGTTTTCAATGCATAAGATGTTCTTCCTGCCACTGAAAAAAGTGATGCATTGAAAATACTTTGTGCCAGTTCTTTGTGCCAGTATCTGTACTGTTGTTATATATTTTATTTATGTGAATGATCATGTACACAATTGAAACAATTCATATATTTTTTTAACTATAAGACTGCATTGAGCTATGCGTGTAAGAAAACATGAATGACAAAATAATAAGCTGAATTTGGTGGAAATACTATGTTAAATGATATACTTGTGATACTTTTATTGTGTGTGTGTGTGTGTGTGTGAGAGAGAGAGAGAGAGAGAGAGAGAGAGAGAGAGAGACAGAGGAATGTCCGGTCTTGATCCTAGCCTGTAGGTGCATCTTCTCTGACAAAAAAGCTGAAAAGCTCAGACCTATTGTGACGTCCATGAGATTGATGGGTAAAATGAAACCATCCTGTAATAAAAGGATACTCTGAGCAACAAAAGGCAGGATTATAAAATCCCTTGTCAATGCAGAAACATCAATCCCCCTGGACGTCAACCAAGGAATGAAGCGTAAAGCACAAAAAAGCAAAATGTCATGAAAGAATTAAGTAATGAAAGATATTGTGTGTATGCCCACTTTATGGGAGCTGGTCATCTGGAGAATGGACAAGGCTCTGCAGGATTTTGAAGAAGAGCAAGTATTCTTTTCAGGCCCAGTAAAATACAGGTCTGGAATCAATCTGCGATGATACCCCATGCTATTTTACTGCCTCCCTGTTTCTGTTGTTTTATCAGTGAAGGAATGATACATTTTTGGGCTCTACCTGCTCACAAGTGCTTTAGCAGAATAGTGCAATATTATAGCAGTAATAAATAGTGGACAGGGTGCAGCTCAATGGTGCATTCTCAGTAAGGCCTTTCTGGCCCTTGGTACTCTTTCAGTATGGATTAAATGCAGCCAAAAACAATAACATCATTGTCATCACACCAAGCCAACATAGTTTTAGAATTACTTATTATTTACATATCATTAGAGGTTGTATGGACTGACACTGCCCAAAGGTTTGACAACATTTTTTTTTCATTTTCATAGTTATTTTTTAAATAAGTAAAAGGTTAATCAGAATGACTTCCCTAACCTTAACCCTTACCCTGAAAATTATTGCAAGGTTAAGAAAAAAAGGAAGAAAAAGGTGCAATACTCATATACCACAGCAAAAACTTGACTTAGGCATCTGATGAAGGCCTTGAATGTGGGCTGAAACACAATGTCTTTAACATAGTAAAGTCAGCTTTTTGCTATGGTATATAGTAAAAGTAATACTTAGTTGCAAAGAAAATGGGCCCATTTGTCTTGTATTGTATGTTTTTCTATAATCACTTAGATGCACTTTCCAAAACTTTACACTTATTCTAAAATGAGGCCCTCAGAACCCAACAGCATTAACACAATTGGCCATGGCACTTCATTTCTCATTGTGTTCACACAAAATTAAAAACATTTATCATGGCACAAATACAATCTTCATTCTACTGTGTAATGTCTGTCATAACAAATTATAATCTCATTTGCCAGCTATGCACATTTCACACTCACTTTAACACAGTTGTTCATTGTGTAAAGTTTTGCAAACAAAATACTGTTTACAACAAGAATTGCAAAAAATACTGTTTACAACAGAGGAAGAGCTGTCAAAGTGTGTGTTGGTACAGAGGAAAGATAGGAGAAGGTAAAGGCCACAGAACATTTATTACCACAACATACTACCACACAGCACTCTACACTATGCCTGAATGTCAAATGGTTGAAGGAGCTCTTACCACACTATTCACCCCTCCTCAATCCTGCTGACAAATTCTTCTCAGCATGGAAGTGGAAGTTCTCCAGGTTTATAAGCAGACATCTTTACTCAAGGCTGTGGATACTGGTTTTGAGAACGTCAGGCTGAGAGTTTCAGAGGGTATCTCTGACTTCTAAGAAGGTTTGAAAACACTTAAAGTCTGTTTTCATAGGGCTACATGACATGTACATAAGACTTTCAGGAAAATGACATAAACATACATAAACATTTATAAAGGCTTAGTCTGATGTGTCAGCTGTGGTTTAGACTGATTTTGTCAATTCTGATGTCAGAAAACATTATGACAACTTAAACGTAATTATAAATGTTTAAGTTGTCATGAAAGGCTTATGTATGTGTCAGGTGGGCTTATGAATGCAGGCATTAAGTGAAGTGTTAACAAAGGTTTTTCTCTCAGCTTCGAACTGATAAAGTGCTGAGGCACAAGGATTAGCATTGGAGTTATATTTTTGCTTCTATTTCACTGTAATTATGGTGACATTGTGACATGAGACAGTATCACTTTTATTTAATTATTGAAACCTGACTTTCACTTGTTTTATTTTATCCTTATATAATTTTGTATGAATACTGTAAAAAGATATTTTTCCCATATTTGTGTGTGTGGGGGATAATCATCAGTGACTATCAACAGCACTGTGTAGTAATTGGAATTACAGTGAAAATATTTCACATTTATTGAAATTCGCACCTGTAATGTAGTTTTGTAAGAAGTACTTTTATAGTTATGGTTGTTGAGAATGAGATTAGTGTTTCAGGAAATGCATCAAAGTATTTAAAATTTTTATTTTTTTTGATAAGCTAGGTGTCCCCAAAAAATTGTTCTAAAAGAAACACGCACATGTTCTGTATTACTATATTTGTGAAGACATTCAGTTGACGAAATGCTCTAGCTGAGTAATAGAACATCTAAAGCAAACACTAACTAAAACCTTGGTAATGAAAAGGAAATCCCTCTGCTTTCTGCTTTTAATTTTCCCAAAAAATTTACAGGACCAATTTTTTAAAATACTTTTGAATCATATTGAATCATTTGCCACATAACGTTCAGCCACCACCTCTCTCTCTCTCTCTCTCTCTCTCTCTCTCTCTACATATATATATATATATATACCCACCCAACTGTCCTCAAGATGTAAAAGAAAATATGATTTATCATATCAGGGCACCTACTTCCATTGCTCCATCGTCCAGTTGTGATGCTCACATGCCCATAATAAGTGCTTTTTTAAAAACAGCCAGGGTAATCTTGCATTTATGTTTCACAATAGCTGCTTTTTAGTTTCACTTCCTTTTTGTATCTCTCACTTTGTAAATCACGAATCATGTCTTGATTCTACAGTTAAAGAAATCCAATGACACCTACGTGAAGACAGAATCTAAATACCAGCACAAGCCAGTTGCTGAAACAGACTTTTTTCCTGTCTGGAGTTTTTTACACACTCGCTTAATCGCTCTCTCTTTCTCTGTCTCTCACACTTATACACACACAGATGTCTCATTGTTCCTCTGAGACTCACTTGGTGAGCTTAATTAAAGTTAAACTGCGGGAATGTCCCTATTGCTCACTCAGTGAGAGGCTATAGCGCTTTCTTCTCTCCTCTCTTCTCTCCGCCTCCTCTCCTCCTGCATCTGCACTCTGTCTTTTATCAACTTGCTCAGGAAATCAGAGCTGCCCCCACAGCACTTACTCTTCCATAGCACACTTACTACTGCAAGCATGCGTGCGCAGACGTGGACCTGTGTGTGTATTTACAATACAGCTTTGCTTCAGCTCCTATCGTTCTCCATCGCAGCCTCTAAGATTCATGGAGGCATATTTACAAGTAATGAAGATCAGTATAATTACATAAGCACAATTTCTTACTTGCAAGACTTGATTCATTGAAAAAAGTGATGCACTGAATTTATTTAATTTCATTTCTGCATGAATTATACTATGAAATATATTACATTAATATTTCATATGAATCCACTTGAATCTAACTCAGCGTGTTTTTCAATGTGTAATTAAGCAATCCACAAAACGGATAATTCACTGAAATTAAATAGGGAAGGAGTAGATGGCTGACATATACTTTGCTGTAGTTCCATCAAAATCAGGGTCAACCAAATTCATGTTTGATGATAAAGGTTATCTTATCAGATCATGTTCAGCTTGAGTGACCACCACAATGAGCGAACTGGGCTGCTCGTAAAGTGATCAGGGCAGGAGAGTTCTAGTTCACAGAGATAAGAGGAACAGGCCATCTGCTGCTCATCTGTGCTAGTCTGCATCAGGCTCAGCTACGGCTAAGAACTACTTCCCCAAAGCCCAGCTTTAAGATGGAGCAGATCTAGAGCAAACAGGCTGAAATCCTTTGAACATACATGTTAGGCTGAATGTCACACACCTTAAGCTATAAGTTATGTTTTCAAAACTCAAAACTCAGAACTCCATATGCTATAAAAACAGATCCATATATGCCGGATCAAATTTAAAATGGCTGACTTCTGACACAAAAAGGTCTTTGTTACCCTACAAATGCAGGGTTCGTTTCTCTTTGGTCATATATTAACCTAGACCTGTTTAACACAATCTAAAACAAATCTTATTTAGTCTAACCTGCCCAGCTATCAGGTTCACGCAAGCCATCTTGGGGGTGAGTGTCAACCTGTTCTTCAGCACTGTATACATTATGAGTTCATTTCTGGTCCCGGAGGGCTAGAGTCAGGTCTTCTATTTAAACACACCTCCTAAACCTGATAACTACAAATTCAGTTCGATGGTGTGTTTGAGCAGCAAAACCTGTCTAGGACCATTGCATATCTGCCTGTTATTTTTTGTTTTTATTTTTGCCCTTTTTCAGTATGTGGTGCTATATTAACAGTCTCAGTCAAAAGCAGAAATCGGTGAACAAAACTTCAAATCACTACTCTTCAAAAATGTGCAGTATCTTTTATCTGGACTCAGCCTCCCCTCAACGTTGTGACCTGCTGGCCAGCAGCTGTTCAGTCTCCTGTGGCTGCAGCTACTGTAACACTTATTAGTGTGGACATTAACAAGGCCAAGTACCAGCTGAATGCCTTGTAACATGGACAAGCAAGGTGTCGAGATCATTAATTTTAACTAGGAGAGCCGATAATAATCTCATAGGACCGCTTCTTTCACAGGCAGCCCATATCCTACTCACCTCACAGGACTATGAGGAGAGAATAGAAAAGAACCCTGAAACTCCCAAGACAACACAGCTTGGATTCATTACGTATCAGTATCACTTTAAGCTCTATTACCAGGACCTGGTGCACTGGTCGAGGAATCCCTAACTCTCCAATGTGGTGCCCATTGGAATTTTAATTGTCTGAGACAAAGGAGGTTTTAATTTTTCCGTGGCCCATCTATCTTTCTCACTGGTCTCTCTTCTGCACACCCCCCACCATCCCCTCGGTTCAATGGAACAATAAAATCGTCTGGCTTTAAGTTATGGCAAGCGTTTGAAGTGCTGGAGTCGCCCGTAAATTTGGCGGGCACCTTTGGGAGCTGCTCACAGTGAAGGCTGCTGGGCCACTATTTCATAGCTGGGTTGATTTGTGGCACCCTGCATCCCTCTCACCGCGGCACCATAAATCCAAACTTGCACCGCTGTCGTTAGGTGCTGAGGGGCCCCTGCAAGTGGGTGCCCAAGGGCCACTTCTCACGGACTAACACTTTCAGCCCCGTTTCACCGGTCGTCACATTTCACTGGCCTGAACTCGGACTGAACAGACTGACCCCGGCTATCAAACCCCAGTTGAAACTCTCTTTCCCCTCCCCATCCCAAACTCAGGCCTGGCTCACCTCTTACCCACACACTCGTCAGGGCTCAGTTTTCCAAGGCCTCCCCATCTTGCATGCTCATAAAAGGCTTATTCCTATTAAGTTATAAAAGGCTTTTGCAACAAATGCACCATTTCATAGACCTGAAAAAGAGGGAAATGTCAGTGGGGGAATAAAACTGAGATATCGCTTCCAGTTCGAAAAGCAGAGCAACAAGTCACTGATAACACTGAATAGAAGGAGAAAGGCAGCAACTAGGGGAAGCAGAAGAAGGATGAGAGAGTGGCCCAGAGGTGAGCTGCGTGATCTTTGTCCTCTTTTTCGGCAGGCTGCAGGGCTTCTCGTTGTAGACACCTGTGCGCGTCTTATGTTTCAGCAGTCCTCTGAAAAACAAGCGCTTGGCTCCGATCTCTTAATCCGCGTGGCTCCACAGCGCATGGTCACATGATATGAGCAGGCCGAGGATGATGGTGGGCCACAGTGGTGGGGGTGCGTTTGATGGGCGAGAGGGGTGGGGGGACGCAAGCTTAATCTTTTCTAATTCAAATCAAGGAGGTTCCCAGTGGGGCACGGGGATGATACCCTATCCGCTGCAATCAGGCCGACCTCCACTTCGGCCGCGCTCTAAATGATTAATGGAGCTGCCTTCCCACCTGTTACCATGGTGATGGGTAACCTGATAGCCCACAGGAATTTGTCTGCCCGCCCAAGTGTGCGCCAAGGGAGGAGGCTGAGCCGGGAGATGGGGGGAAAGAGAGAAAGAGGGAGAGGGAGAGAGAGAACGAGCAGAAGGAGAGAAAGTGGGGGTACCTTCTCTAAGAAAGACTGTGTTCAGTAGGATCCAGCATGACTAGCATTCTCCACGACTATCATTGATTAAGCAAAATTAAATGAAGGATTTCCAACAGAATAGACAGGGGTGGTGTATATGGGAACATGACCCTGGACTTCAACATACAGTTTGTATGTTGCTGGACAGCTGACAGAAAGGCAGTGCCCTCTACTGTACTGATTGATCACAGTGTGAAGCATGTCAAGCACATAAAGAATGACAGAAATAGCGTCCACAATCCATGCACCCCTGAGGCATACCTATCTGCTGTTGTGCTCTAGATGAGTTGTGACCACTGTGACTATCGACTTAGCACTATGCTAAAAATACTGCCACTGCTACCTCTTTGTCTGGGTATTCTCCCATCCCCAGCTGACAAAGTGGCACTGGAAGAACCTAGTGGTGTCTGGCTGGTCTCAAATAGTTGCCAAGGCAACCGACAGTTTGTCCAGAGAGCGATTGATGAGGGAATCCATGTTAATGAGGTGGGACCTCTTGTGTTTAAGTGGCCCAGGCTAGATAAAAGGCTACATGGGGATTAGACATTGATAGACACTCTGAGTCTTCATTGATTTGCCCATCATTCTAAAGTCAGACAGGCCATGTACTGTGTGCCTAAACTTAAGGTACATGTGAGAGGAAAGGTGAGGAACAGGTATGGAAGATGGACTTAAATCCATGACTTGGCAAAAGGCTTTCACTAGGCCCAGTATTACATACACTAGTGCCAACAACTGGACCTTTAGAAGTCTCGTGTTATTGGTGTCTTTTGCTATAAAATTTGAAAGTAAGTCATTTAAATAGATAATTCATTACAGAGGTAATTACACAATACATTTACAATCATGTTATTCTGTATCAGCAAGGCTGCACATCTTTTTTTCTGTTTGTTGTCAGTGTAAACGACTGACAAAAATGTGGATTCAGATAATAAAAAAATCTTCTCTCCTCCTTACAAACATAAACATGTTATTGATTGAATGGTCAGAATGTGAAAAATAATTGGCACTAACTTACAATGTCCTTTTTCTTATTGCTGCCTATGGTTGCTAAACGTTAACATCCATTTCTGTTCTGTAAATAGACTAACAGAGCTGTGCATGTGTGTGTGTGTGTGTGTATGTATGTGTGTGTCTGTTTGTTGGGGAGTATCTGGTGTCAGGGTTGTTGTGGTGGTTAAAGGTGGAATCAGCTGCTTGGCTTTCACAGGAAACCACATAGACAGAAAATGCCGCATACAGCCTTAGCTGTATTGAAATACCATCCCACTGTGTGTATGCGCGTGTGTATGTGTGTATTAGAATACCATGTGTCTCATTGCTCATGCTATTACCTAAGGTAACCATATACACGTAGTAGCTTCTCCCACAACATCTTGTCAGTCATTAATGCAGCCACAGCTTTGGTTTTTTGTCTTGCCAAGCCTGCTGTAAAAAAAGATGGAACCAGACAAAGAAAGTAGCCATAACCACATGAACTGTGTGAACCGACATATGAACACTGTCCAAGATCCACACAAAATACAAAAGCGGCAGAACTTCCGTATGCCGCATTTTAGCAAGAAATAGCACAATGAAGAAAGTGTACTGGCTCTTTCCATAACTGGCATCATAAATACACACTGCCACTGGAATGTTGCTTTGTGGTTCTCTTCATTAGTACAATACAATTTTTGCTAATGAGGGAGTGGATGAAATGATTGTCCATGTGTGTGTTGCCATGTGTGAGTGTGTGAGCTGCTTATAACGAATATGTCCATGCATCATGCTGAATGACTGCTGCATTGGGGGTATCAGTGACAGACTGATAGGCATATAAAGCTGGTCTAAGTCACTCCTGTGCTGCTCAGGGTCTCAGTCACCCTCAAGCTTCAGTTTCTCTGCTTCCTGTATGCTCTCATGAGCTGTGGAGAGATGTTACAAATCCTCCTTTGCAGACAACACAAAAATTCTGAGACCCACACAACTATGTCTGCTCCCACTCCGAGTCAGCAGTGTGGAAAGTGCACACCCTTTGTAACTTTTTATTCTGTTCTCTTCCTTGCATACTGGAGGAACAACCTTGACTCAGCAGATAGATATGCCATGGGTCCATCACACTATGCCTTTTGCATCAGCTTAAGGCAAAATCCCAGTCAAGCATTAGACAGAGGCATGATCCCCAAGTATGTTTTGAAAGAATGTTTAATGCTGGTGAAACTCTCTGGGATAAGTTGATTATGTGTGAGAATATAAGTAAACCGTAATGTGGCTGCAATATGCACACGTCATCCAGGTTATTTCTTCAGCCTTCTATCCTTCTGTTTTGTTAGTTACATCCCTACAAAATGTATTGCTGGGAAACTTAAAGTATTAACACCACTATCTCTTCATCACTTAATGTTCATTTTATGTTCTGTCTCAAGTTTGTTGGTGACTCCATTATTTCACTGTGTATTGTAAACCCTACACCTCACCAGCGTGCAATTTATGGGCAGGGTTACAAACAGTTCCTGCAAAAACCTGCAATCTTATTATAATTAAATTTAACTGCATTGTGAGCCCATTTCATGGCCCCACTACAGCATTGGTCCAGCATTGCACTAAAGGCTGGAACATAGCTGTGAGCATTTGATTGCATTCCACATAAGCATTAGTGAGGTCAGGTACTACTATTGGGTGTTCCACACAGAATCCACACATATTTTCTCCACCTGTCTCAGTGACTCTCAAATAAATTAACACAATGCAATAAGACACATTTAAAGGTGTTTATCTCATGGACAATCAATTGACTTATTAACCAACATAGAGTTTCCTTTACACTCTCAGGAATGAAAGATATCATTTAAACTTTACAACTATTAAACCTTATAACACATTCCCTCAGCTTTCAAACACATTCTTATTTCTCTTCTTGTGCACCATCCTTATTTATGAAAACCTGGATGGGGCAGCCTGCCTCTTACTATTGAGATTACATAAAGCGTCATCATAATTTTCCCAGTGTCCCACAGCATGCTGTTTACTTCCATAAACAAAGTGTGTGTTCAAAACAGTGAGGCATTCTCTACAAGCCCTGGGAGCAGAAACAGTTAGTCACAGTGGAACGTCTGACACATGTAGCTGCTGCATTAGGGTAAGCAGTGAGGTAATGTGGCCGGTTGGAAATAGACAAATGGCAAAAAGCCCATAATGGTACTACGATTATTCTACTAAGGTCAAAGTCATCAAGAAAATGTTGACTGTAGATGTTCTCCAGATTTGCGAGGCAACAAATCTGTATTGTATTGTGACCTGACTCTATAAGCACTAGCAACACTCCATCTCAGCAGCAGTACCAAAGGTCAAAGTGTTTTCCAAATGTAGAATGTGTATGAGGGGCATAAAGGCAACTGGACAGTGAGGGGCAGTAGGGGCTAGTCTAATCGGGTTTCATGATTAATGAGTGGAGGAAATGGGGTCATGTTGTATTAAGAAAATGTGTGTTTAAACCCAAAACCGGCATAGAGCAGGAGACTAATGCATCTGTTATCGACTAGACACCTGAGAGTGAGAAGCTGTTAGAGCGGTCCCAACGGCATGCAGGGCCATCCATCCTCACCCAGCGCTCCCTGTCTCCCTCACCCAGCGCTCCCTGTCTTCCTCTCCTCCTTTCAAGCATTCAGTCTTTTTTCCCTCTCTCACCCTCTTGCACCAAAGGTTATTGCTTCATTTTATTTATCTTCCCCTTCTTCCTTATCGACCCTCTCGTCCTTCTCATGTTGTCCTTCATCAGTATTTTTGAGTAAAAACGTGCTGTTTTTAATTTAAAAGTAAACTTGTAAACTGTTTTTAAAATTTTACATTAAGCATATTTTGTAGAATATAACTTTTGCAGTACAACAATACAATGCATTTCATAGACCGATGCAAATAAATTAGTCAGTTTAGTATTGATTAATATTAATTACAATGAAAAATAAACAAACTTAAATATGTAATCCCACAACATCACTTCCTATTTACTTTAGGATTAAAAGCAGAAAGAAAAATCCCACTATTGCTTTACTATAAAATATTGTACTTTTACACTTTTGAATGCTCTAATAAACCAGAAACATTAACATATTGTTTACACTGATTGTCAGACAATGCTTATTCAGTTTATCAAAAATTTTATCAAACTGAGGCACCACCATATTTTTGTACATTAGATCCTTCGTACAAGAATGAAATTTCTTGCAATCATCACAAAAACGCTTCAAAATGCAAATGATTGGCAACACACACACACACAAAAACACATACCTTAAATGGTAACTGAACACCAGCAAGTCTGAGCCTTGGCACTACAGGTAGAGCTCAGGTGAGCTCACCTCTTTTGTGAGAACTTAAGTTTGTATGATATTTACAAGCAGAAACACATTTATAGTTCAGATAGATAGTTGTAAGCAATTTGCTTAGGTGTCTAAGTACTGTATGTCTGATCATGTGTGTGTGTGTGTGTGTGTGTGTGTGTGTGTGTGTGTATTTGTCCTTAGTTCATTTCTGGCAAGTCTATGATTTCCAACACTCAGTCCTCAGTCTGAATCCCTTTACTGAACTGGTTTGTTCGGGTTACAAAGGCGTCTCCTCAGGGCTTCAGTGCTAAGGGCAGAGGTTCATCCCTGCTAGTTCTCTAGCACAAACACAAACCCCTGATCCTGACAAATGACCAGTTTAAGCCATTTATACAATGCTGTCCAAAACTCTTGGGACAGTGAAGTCAAAACTGTTTGTTATTTATTTTAGAGAGCCTACTTAACCTAATGACAACATACATTTTCAAGGAGAATCATTTTCATCATGAGTGAACACACCACAGCACAGGACACAGTGTGTAATTCTCTACATTTAATACATTCACCCAAGAGAAGCAGTGGTGCCACTGGCAGTCCTGGATTTGGAACCCACAACCTTCCAATCACAGGCTGTCAGTCATTGGCTTTGCATTTTAGTGTCTGTCTTCATAATGTGCATTACATTATTAAACCTAATGTCTTGGGGTCAAAACTTTCAGACACTTTGACTTTGCCCCCCTTTACTCGTTCAAACCTGTTCCAGAGTAATTGAGACACATGCATATCCATGTTTTGTGTAGTAAAATGTATCAGCATTATCATTCATGTGAAATTGGAGTTTTCTGTTTGCTACTGAGTTTTCTGTCACAGTACCGGCTTCATTGCTGGATGCTCTGCATTAGTTTCTGATTATAGTAAGAAAAGAATTTAATAAGGGCCGAGGGCTTGTTTAAAAAGGTTGCTTGGGACACAAGTAAACAAAATCTGACAAATTCTTGCCTTTGGTAGATTGTGTTCTTGAGATATCCAGATAAATGCAACATAATACTAGGAAATCACAATATGAATAAATTAAATGGCAGAAATGTCAGTTTTCCAAAGCCATAAGAGGTAAGGCTAATTTGAAAAACTCTATGACACAGCAGAATAAACAATTTCTTGTTTTATTTATTAAAATAGTGCTAAAAATATTCTACAGGTCTGTAGAAATTTAGAATCTTTAAAGACTCTACAGCATTTGTTCACTGTTATGTTTTTTGGGTTTTTTTTCAGAAGAGAGCATAGCAACAGTTTGGCAGTTTAAAATAACCTGTTGTTGTACTTGTGAACCATTTTAACACCTATATATACACTTTCTCATATAAGCTCCATTATTAATAACACGTATAGCATTTGAAAAGGTACAGAAAATAATACTATTGTGCTAAGAGCTTTCTTCATGTTTTACCTAAGTGAAATTGTCCAAATGTCTCACAGTATTTGTGCTGTTTTGAGCACTGTCTACCATTCTGTCAGAGTGAGTCAGTTATTTGTTGTAGGTACAATCAAGCAGAATTACGAAGGATACTCTTCAAAGTGTAACAGCTTATACTGTGAGCTTCAAAAACAGGCAAACCAAACTAGAATGCAACAAAAGTACCGAGGGAACACGGATTCCTAAAACTAAGAGTTATGATGTTAGTAAACTATAAATGTAATTGAAAGGTTAACATTTGGAGACATTCAAAACCACTGGACAATAAAATGCATACTGCTTTATCTGTGAAACATGGTAAAAGTAGTGCCACAGCTTGGGCACGTCTGTAGGCCTATAAAATAGTTTTTTGATGTAAATAAATGTGATCATTGTACAATGCCTGAAAATGTGTAAAGACTCATTGTGCACTGCTTCATTCAACTGGAAAAAGTTCATAATTTAATTTTGTCACAAATAAAATATCACAGCATCAGAACTGACATCTTGACATTTTTGAGGGGCAAGAATTGTGCTGATGTAACAATCATTTGCAAATGCTTGACACATTTTAATAATAAAGAGACTGTCAGCAAACCCTCAATACAAAAACTGAAAATAGTCATAAAATGAACTTTGGGATGGTGGGATGTTATTGAAATATAGACCTAACAAACGCAAGACACATTGGTCCTTACTTTATTTTTATGTTATTTATTCATTTAAGAAGCAATACTGTGGATCTGATGAATGATGTACCCGTTGACCCATTGTTCTTTATCCATTTAAGAATCTATGGTGTATATTTGACAAAAGAATGACGTTGCAGACTGACGAATGTTGTGTTTAATTGCTTTTTCTGTTTTCTAGTGTGCTCAGATATTACAAAAACAAAATCAGTTTTGCAAACATTTAACTCAGGTGTTTTCTGTTCGCTCAAATGGACCATCATACTGAATGTTCAGTTAAAAAAACAAAGATAGGTAAGTTATATGACCATTAAGACAAACATTTACCCATCTAGAGATTGTTCTCATTTTGAGTATATGTCCAGATAAATATGTGCATTGTCACACCGAGCCAAAATCCCCTAAAGGCAATGGAAAACACATTAAACTACAAAGAAAAGTTACTTGAAGAACAACCATAAAATCAAACCCTGACATCCTCATGAAATTTCATCTTCATTTCCAGTTATATGATAGTTACATAAGATGCACGTAAGTGAATGTTCATCTGTTTGTTTGGATGAACAAAATGATAGCAGGATGATTCTTTTTGGATCAAATTATCATCTAAAACAGTCTGTGTTTAGACAGAGATGCACTTCAGCCTAACGATATTGACGTTAGAGCACAAGGCTGAAAACCACAGGCCTAATGAAAAACCACAGGCCTAATGATAACAATGTTTTGCAAACACTTTACCATGCAAATGTGGTCACCAAGACTCAAAAAATAAAGCTACATGTAGTAGCAGCAGAAAATCCAAATGTCTGGAGGAGCATGGAAGAAATGCAGCTATTTGTACCAAAATACCTCAGTAATGAGCAAGATCCAAATACATAGGCAGGCTCTGTATTGTATGAAAGGGTGCAGTTAGATGCTTCACAAATGACTCTCAGAGGTTGTGTGATACTCTAGTATAGAATATCATATTGATTTCCTCAGAGCCATCTTGCTTTTAGACAGACGATCCTGTTTTATTGAACCGTTGGCTCATGAGAGCTCTATATATTAGCTGGCAGTCACGATCAAAAATAAACTGTGAGTAAGGTCACCTCTGCCTCACCATGAACCAAATCAGAATATTTCAACAATGTCAGTTATTTGAACTTGTTCGTTATTTGTTTAAGAAGCAGGGCACCTCAAATGTACACGTGTAGTTTATGTATACTTTCCCAAAAATAGCTTCAAGTCTATGATCACAGTATTGACCCTCTTATTCTAAAAATCTAAAAAAAACAATGGAGTTTTAATACAGGTGTTTTTTTTTATTGTTGTTTTGCTTAATTGTATAACACTTTTTAAAGATAGATTTAATCAATATAATGTTACTGAACGCTGGAAACTTAATGATGGTCTCTTATCAGACACAAAGAATTTGTGGAAAGTGTAAATGCAAAGTACACATTATTACATACAGAATAAGTTTTATTTATAGAGTAGTATCTTACAATGATAAGTTACACTTTCCTTTACCAGCACTATTAAAAGGTTAAAAGTTCCTAACGGTTCTTGGATATACATTTCTAGGAAAAAATCTTCAACTAATATTAGAGTACTTTTTTTAATTACATGAAGTTAGGAATTCTTTAAGCTTTAAAAAGTTTCCTTACACTCACACATAACATTTACAAGAACAGTTCTTTAAAGAACCATCTAATGAAAGGTACTTTAGGCAACCAAAAGTGTTTTTTCTATGTGTGACATCAAAGATCCCTTTATTTTGTGTACAGGTATCACACACTACACTTCCAGGTTTAAACCGAATGGACTTCAGGCAAAAATGCAGTTGACCTTTTGACCTGCTAAATAGGCCAGTATCTATATTATATTCAGAGTGGTGCAAAGGTTTCAGTTCAGATCATGAAAGCACTCCACCCAGTACACTCTTTCCTCACTATCATGACTTGGGTGAGAGGTCAAACGATTCATCACAACAGTTCCTGCTGCGAGAGACACACGAGAGAGTCCTCTCAGGATTATGCCGGGCCGAAGATGGCCTGCTCTGTTTATAGCTGTTAAACCTCTCCATTACATTAAACTCCCTGTTTCCAGAGATGTGTGAACTCATTGGCCATTCCATTTGAGTTACTCTGCTCTGGCCACTGATTCCCCCCCCACCCCCTATTCTGAGTGTGCTGGCCCTGCTGGTTACATTAGCCCGTGTTTGGACATCTGCTGGGGCTCGGCTCAATGAGTGGGCCTGTCATCATGGGCTTTAGGAAATCGAGAAATTGCACAAACAGTGAGCAGCGCAGTAATAAAAACAAGCTCCCGCTCGCTGCATTAGGCCTGCATTAAGTCAAACTGTCTGTGCTCAACTGATGCATCGATGCTGTTAAGGATATCTTTGGTCACAATTAGTGACATTTTAAATGCTTCCTGCACGGGGCCTGAGCAATGTGACCCTGTACCTTTTTGCTCTCTGTCAGCTTATTTTCCTGTTTAGTGTTGGGCGTGTAAATTATGTCTTGTGGTCTAATAAAGTGAAGTTTGTGTACATTTCATGTAGAAGACGCTTAACTTTACAGCTCTTTGTGGAAGTGTGTAAAAGCAAGGAGTGAGCTGCAAGAACAATAAAGGGAGATAGACTGATGGGAGCAGCTCTCAGTGGGGCAGAGCCGCGGAGAGAGCCTCCGCTTATTTACTTTAAACACGCTCTCTTTTTCTGGTCGCCCATGAATCTCCTGTGAAAAGATCCAGACTGATGTTTTGTCATGTGTAAAATATGAGCTGCTTAAAGATATTGTCCTATAGCGTAAATAGTGAAATGACCCCCAGAGTAATAACCATCAGTCACATGCGGCGGATATGTTCTAATATGACGTCGTGCCAATATTTTGAGGCCTTTTTTTTCCCCTTTCCTCTTTGGTTTTAAAAGGAAAAGTTGAATTAGCAAACAGGCTGAATAATGACCCTAAAGGGAGATATGAATGGTGGTAGGGAAATATGAGAGCTGCCGTGTTTACTGCTGCCTTCGCCTTGCATGCTCCCTGGGCTTTTCTTCACAAACACCAACCCCACTGATCCCGCAGAGTGATCAGTGTCAGAAAAAAATGAAATATGTAATTTTTATGCAATATACAAACACACACACACACACACACACACACACACACACACACACAGTATAACAATTAATTTATTAATGAATTATATAGATTATATTTAATTACATTACTCTGATAATGTATAATGGAATTGCAAACACGCAGACACACACACATGCACACACAAACAAAGAAAAGATTATTCTTAGCTTTATTTATTACCTACAGAAAGTATCAGCATAACTGACATGGTAAGTGTAATACATAAGAAAGAGTGATATGTGCAGTGTCATTTCAGCTAATTAGGTTTTCATTTTTAGTGTTGTATTTGTGTCATGCTTCCTTCAAAGGAACCAAGGCAAATAATAAAGGCTGCACTGTTGCTTTGTTAAATATTAAAACATGGGTGAGTAAGTTTATTATCTGATTTTACTACATTAGAGTTGAAGCCAATCTGCCCCTCAGGCAGCTGAACAGGTAGGTCAAGCTAATGATAGGCCAGCTATTTAGAGCTAATCAAATTCCATGCAAATACTTCTGTCTGGGCCCTTTCACTTTCTTATACACACACACACACACACACACAGAGAGAGAGAGAGAGAGAGAGAGAGAAAGAGAGAGAGTGAGAGAGAGAGAGAGAGAGAGAGAGAGAGAGAGTGAGAGAGAGAGAGAGAGAGA
>JBBPCZ010000156.1:11346860-11358056 GCA_037974445.1 Brycinus macrolepidotus | reverse complement strand
CTGAAAAAGCTTCTCAGTATCATGGACAACCCCTCTCACCCCATGCACAGCCCCTCTCACCCCATGCACAGCCCCTCTCACCCCATGCACAGCCCCTCTCACCCCATGCACGCCTCAATGATGGGTCATCAGAGCTCCCGCAGTAAAAGACTCATTGCCTCCAAATGCAGAACCAAACGCCACAGGAAATCCTTTTTACCTGTGGCAGTAAGACTGTACAACTCTTCTTCTTTCTGTGGGTGATCTTTGTCAACCTTCGGCATTAAGTTCGGGATTGTGCAATATAACTCAACGTTTATTTATCTGGATGTTATTGAATATTGTCTCGCCCCCTCATCACCTGCTGCTATATCATTTTATTGCATTCATCATATTTTCATGGCACAAACACTAAGTCGCTTTTCAATAACCACTGGCATTAATAATCTGTTATTTTATTATTTCTGTTATTTCATGTTAGTTTAGTTTTTTTGTAATAGTTTACTTATTATTCCGTTTGCACTATTACTATTTTATTTTATTTTACTTTATTTATGTTATAGTTACTTGTTAATTTTTTTGTAATAGTTTACTTATTATTCCGTTTGCACTATAACTATTTTATTTTATTTTTTTATTTATCTGTTAGTTACTTGTTAGTTTTTTTGTAATAGTTTACTTATTATTCTGTTTGCACTATTACTATTACTTTTTTTCCCCCTCTTCTTCCCTCCTAGCTCTCTGTCTTGTCTTTATTCCTCTTGTTGCACTGAGCATGTTTATGACAAAAGAATTTCCCTCGGGATAAATAAAGTTCTTTCTTATCTTAGCTTAATTACCACTGTTGGGTATGCCATGGCAAGTTTCTATTATAACTGATATCCAGGACTATTCATTAAAAACCCACCCAGGCCTAAACTCCCCTGCTGTATAAACCCAGTGAGCTTGAGAGGCTGCAACCCAGGGCTCTGGCCACCAGAGGCCCTTGCAAACATGACTGAGTGGTATATATATATAATTCCTTATTATAAATGTATTAATGATCAGTTATTATTATTATCATTCTAATATTAATTTTTTTTTACTAACATTAAAAAACATGCTTACATTAATTAAAAATGTGTCCTATAAAGGTCTATAAAGGTTTGACAAGTTTGGTGTGAAGGAACTTCAGTGGCCTGCGCTGAGCCTTGACCTCATCCCCATTGAAAAACACCTCTGGGATTAATTGGTTCAGTTAGATTTTATTTTAGAAGTCAGACATTATATACACGTTTCCATGGGCCCATCCCTCTGAAACGCAATGTACTTAAAATGTGCTTAACCCTACCTTCATTTACCCCTGAAAATACACCCAACCCCTTCATTTGAATTAAGTGGCCGTTAATTTGTGAAACCGACCCCTTAATTTGACCCTAAAATTAGATTGAAGGCATGAGCGTGAAACCCCTTAATCTTAAATTGAAGGCGTTAATTCAGGAGGTTCTATTATTTAAGGGGCAAATTTGAAAAAGGAAGGGGAAAATTTAGTAGCTTTACCCCTTGATCAGCCTTCATCAAGCCCCCCCCCCCCCACCAAACACCCCCTCCCCCCCGAAAACGGGCGAGATGTAGAGCTCTGCGCACACCCCCACATTAAAAAAGCTTCCCGCTCCCTTGCACGTTTCATAAACACGTTTGCAATCAGTGCTAGAATCTGATCTGACATATCACATTAATGCTTCATAGAATTTGGCTCAAGCAACAAAACATGTTTTGCCGTGTTTTTTTTCTTAACTCTTTGTGGCAGTTTCAGTTGAACGGTATTGACGTCTGGACCCCATGGCAGCACTAACTTCCCATTCTTGGTCACATGAGTTTAACAGAATCCGTTCAGAATCTGATCATGTATGACAATGTCTGATTGCTCCTTTTTTAGTTGTTAAGGCATCACATTACTGAGTGCAGCACTGGTTGACTTCATCATTGGACACCAAGGCTGTAGAAGCACAGGGAGAATTTCACCCAGGCATTTTATTAGATCTTTCTCTATGCGTATACGCATTTTTGTGTAATTTTTTAAAGGAACTAGAATAAAGTGACCTCAGCAGGGTTCAGTCAGGTTGTGAATACCCGACAGCTTCTCATTTCGGTCTCTGACACAGATGCTGTAGAAGTGTGATTAAGCTACAGGAGCTAAGTGTGAGCTAATAAGGTCACGGTTGAGTGTGTTTGCGTGGCAGGTGTTTTCCAGCGTGTTTGCGGACTCCCCCCATGCTGCTGCATTTCCAGAACATATAGTGGTCTTGGGGAAAGACCAGCCTACAGGCTTAAGGACATTTCGGTGTACTTTGTCCTGCTTTTTTGTTTTTTTGTCCGACGATTACTGCCTCGCGTTTCATTAGCATATCTCGCATGTTTTTTGTCCTCCTCGTTATTTGATGTCTCCTGTTTCAGAAGATAAGAGGCCTGGTTTCGTAATAAGTCAGAGCGTCGGAGCCCACGGTATTTGCAGGGGAATTAAAACTTTTACGCAAACCTGACAGGCGTGAACACATGTCATTTGCATGGTTACTACGGCCCTCTTGAGTGAAAAATAGGAAGTGATATCATCTCTTGGTTACACGCGCGTCTGGGGAGGGCGCAGCTATTACCCGGCAGGAATTTACATTTTACACTTGTGCTGAAGAGAGCATTTTCGATTCAGAATCAGATGACTTCAGTAAGCCTGTGTTCTTGTTGTCTTCAGTCTAGATGCAGTAGCATTTAGCACAGCAGAGCATCTAAATCTGAACAAGCATGTCTTTCATCCTACTTACTGGAAGTATTGGTTAGCGACGCTCACAAAACGGCCAGCAGCGTAGGCTGTAAATTTCCAATGTTTTGGGGGGGGCCCCTTGCTCGCTTCTCCGTAAGTCCCTTCCCTCTATGTCTGAAGGTTTTTTTCTTTTCTTTTCTTTTTTTTTTCAGCTCTTTCCTTTTTTGTCATCACCTCACATTAACCATTAACTTTCCCTTCTCCACTTTTCAGGGTATCATTCACTTTTGGTTTTGTTGAAAGCGGAAATCAGTTGAAAAGGCTTGAACCGTGTGTTTGTATACAGTGTGTGCTTGTGTCTGTCTTTGTTGCATTCTTCACCAGCACACTTCAACCAGCGCTGCAGTCTATCCACGTTCTTAAAAATAAAGGTGTCATTTTTTTTTAAATCAGTGTCATAGAAGAACCACTTGTGGTTTCATAAATGGACACTTCAATGGCCGTTTCCAGACGTGATTCATAAACGTGATTTGCGAGTGTGAAGAACCTTCTTTTAATGTTTAAAAAATCTTTCACATGAAGTTTCATGGCTGTACACTGGACTCGAGATGTTTTTTCTGTGGTCTTGGCTACCGGTCTCAACAAATTTTCTGGCTGCTCTCAACTGAGTCCAGCTACCTTTAAAAAAAAGTTTTGTTTTTTTTTCCGAGTGACTCCTCCTTCAAAACAATATCCTTTATTAAGCAAGCTTCTTCAGAAAATTATTTTAAAATACATCTAGAACAGGGACTGACAGTGGCAACCAATCAAATGCCGGATTGCCTCCCATGCTCATCATTTTCATTTTGACCACAGACACAATGTCGGCCAGACCAAGCATTTGGACTCGGCCTTGACTTGGACTTGAACCTCTTTGGACTTGGTCTTGACTTAGCCTGGTCTTGGACTTTACAAAAGTGGTCTGAGAACTGTACACCCAAGTCGAGAACCATTCATCAACCTTACACTTTTAAAAGACTAGTTTTAAGAGACTAGTTCATCTTGGTGAGAAGATAAAAAGTTAGGAATATAAGAGACTGGAAACAGTTGTGTGTTCTTTAACTCTTTCTGAAAGAAGCAATTGCGGTGGCTGGATCTTCACTGCAGCTAATAGTTATGTAATCTTACAGCTGGACTCGCTATTGTTCAGGTGATATGTTACAATTCAAAGTAAATCAATTCAACCACTGGTAGGGTTCAACAATACTGGTGTTGTGCTGTTTGAATGTTGTCACAGTTTCCAACAAAAGACAGCGAGCTATATTTAGGCCACTGAATCATCAAGAAATCTCACTTTCAGCTTTATCAAAATGGAAAAAGTACATGGCATTTCCCAATACTGTGATAGACCTTTACGAATTTGTCTGTATCAACTAATATAAAATCTCATGAGCAATTTGCTCTGCTCTGAAGGTTTCAGTCTGGCACATTTGTAACAGAAACAGAAAGCGCTGTTCAGGACCAGAGGGATCAAGAAACGCTCAATGGAACACAGAGCACATGCATAAACCATCTCTCAGCAAGTTGAATCTCAGCAAGACCGAGCAGCCATACTTCTCTAGGAATGAACTCACTGTGGCTGTATCATCTCTCTTCAGATCTCTCTGGTTATTCTATCTAAAAGTGCCAATAAGCTCAGTGTGGCTCCGAATGTCTAGTTATCATTCTCTGCTCCTGTACCAAACCTGACTTGGTCATGCAGTGTTCTCTTCAGCATCCAAAGGATTTGATGCTTTCTGTCCAAGGAAGCTAACCTGGTGCTCGTTCAGTCGCTCGCCCACAATAGGTGTAAAGCGATGATGTTTTTCTGCAATGACAGCAATGGACCTGCACCTTTTTACCTGATGGCCTGATCCCAAAACATGCCTGAAGCCCTTTGAGCCTCAAGCACAACTCAGCTTGACCCACCTTCCGATATTGTCTGAACAGTAGAATTCATGACTGTCTTCAAATGCACACACTGAAGACCCGTCTTTTCTGAAAGCACTTAAATAAACAATAAATTTGCACTTAAAATAAAAATAAATAAATAAATAAAAAACTTGTCAAGGGCATCTGAAAAAAAAAATGGCATATTTTCTAAATAGCATCATTTTCTCTGAAATGTTTTGGTCTCAGAAATAAAACTAAAGTCTGTTTGCAACGTTTTATGCATACTTCTTTTTTCGAGTACATGTGGGGTGATTATGTAATTTATTTTCAAACATCATTTCCGAGATATTTGCCAGACATAGTTCAGATTCATATTTCGTGACCAGGTTTCTCATAGCCTTTCACCTACTGTAACAGATTTTGGCCTGCATTTCTGTTACTTCTCCATATTTTATCTTTTCCTCAGGCACTTTCACTGGCAATACAGAGTTTTACTTGATCTTCAGCTGTCAGCTGTGATGTCCAGGTTTATCTTGAGTTCGGACTGAATTTTCTTGGGTTCAGGTCAAGCTTGGGCTCAAAACCTGGTGCTCTGGGCTGAGTTGGATTCAGGCAGAATTCTTGTGGACTGAGAACTGGAGAAAACTGGGTAAAAAAGGAAATAATAAAAAAAAATTATATACAAGCAAATAAACCAATTACTATCGAAAATGACCATAAAGGGAAAGTTGACATTTTAAGCAGGCCAACTGAGGTCAAGACACACACTTGAGGATGAACACACGTGGCGTGATTGTAAGAGTTGAGATACTGAAAAATGCCTCAGAGTGAAAATCCATGATTGACTCATGCCAACTGAAACAACTGAAATCATTGTCAGTATGAGTGCGGTCTGTTTAGGATCATAAAGAAGCTGGCAAGAAATGCGGCAAATGTTTACACTATCAAAGCCTTATAAATTAATACATTTGATATATATAGTGGTTTTTTTTAAAGAATAGAATCAAGAATTTAATAATGTAATGAGAATTTAAACAGGCGTTATCATTTTAACATCACTGTGATGACCGCATGCACTTTGAAGAACAAAAAAAAAAAAAAAAAAAAGCATTTACAAAAGCCCTGTATCACAGTTCTGTTGCAATCAGACCGTGTGGCATCTGCATAAAGCTGAAAACACTCGTATGAAAGTTGGTTTGCATTGTTTGCGAAGTTTGCTCGTAAACACAGTCTCCTGATAGCTGAATACTGACCTAAAAATTTATCGCACGAGGTTGAGGTTTGCATTGTTTGCAGGGTTTGCTAGGCAACATGGTCTCACAACTGAGAATTCACAGGAATGGGCATGAGCCGCATGAAAGGACACATAGGGTTTAGGTTACAGCTGTTTGATCTCTGAAGCTTATTTCAACAGGTGTCACTCCTATTTGTTATAATTCACTATTTGTTTTTTATTCAGGTATTCAGAGATCATTAGCCAGGCCCACTGGCCACTCGGGGGGGGGGGGGGGGGGGGAACCGAACAAAACAGATTCATAATAGGTGGGCCGAAATGCTTTTTTTTATAACCTGTGGAGGTTTACACCCAGGGTCACCTGTATTTTTTTTAAACCTGTTCTTGGTTTTCTTCTGTTTTTTTGTTACTTTCCTGGTGTACTGGACTGTGTTAGTTACTTCAAAACAATTACAAAATCATTTAAAATCAAGATTTACAACAAATCAAGAATCTTTAATAAGTGTACGCATGTGTTGTGCGTATACATTTTTGTATTTAAAAAAAGCTACAGAATGTAAAAATGAGTGAAATGAGGCTGGATAACTGTAAAGGTTACAGGTTAAGAGGAAAATCTCTGACTCCAGTTTATGACAGTAGTTTGTCATAAAGAGGGAACTTTCCAAAGAAAAGACTGCGGTCCTTTCCCAAAGAGAACATGCTAAATTGTTTTCTTAAGACCCCCTTCAGCCTCCTTCAGCAGCAGACATACTTCAGTGTTTAGCAAATAAAAAAAAAAACAACAAAAAAAAAAAAAGAAAAGAAAATGTCAAATTAAAGGCCCCCAAAAGTGACTGATTTGGAATTGCCCTAAACTTCAAGACAATTTTGTTTGGCAGTTTCACCTTTGAAATCGAACCTAAAATATCCCACTTAATATGCAAATCTAGCCATTTAAATGCTGGGAAAGAAAACAGACTAATATTCTCAATAAATGCGCTAAATTAGTTAATAGGTTTGGTTTCATTGAGATGTGATCACCAACCAATGACTTTCCCAGCAGCCTCGGGGATTTCAGATGACTCATCAGTCAGTCAAATACTATATATACAGAATTATAAAGGGTTGTGTTCTCTAGACCTGCTCACCTATAGTCTGCGTGTGGGGGAGAGAGAGAGTGAGAGAGAGGGAGAGAGGGAGAGAGAGAGAGAGAGAGAGAGAGAGAGAGAGTGAGAGAGAGAGAGAGAGAGAGAGAGAGAGAGAGAGAGAGTTTCAGTTTATTTAGTCCAGCATCTACATTTAATAAGATAAGAAAAAATGCCTCAGAGATTTTTCTGATTTGTTTGAAGTGATGAAATTTTATATAGTTATGTCTTAGGTGAACATCAAACATCTCAGAATATTTTTTATTTTTTTCATGCTTTTGTTCACAATCATATTTGGATTTTCTTTTGTTTTGAATAGTCTCATGTGACCAAGACTGAATTTAATGTGACAAATTAACTGACAAAAAGTCATGCAGTTTGATTAATTTGATTTAATTTAAAACTCAGCTGAACTGAACCAGCAATGCAGATTTGTGTTCAGGCTTAGAGAACATAAAGACTAAAGGAATTTTTCTTCAGATATGGATATCAGTGTGGCTTAAGTTAATGTGTAGTACACTGTTTTCATGCTGTATTTGCTTGTGAAAAATGGCACACTACCTCTGATTGACTTTTAATGTGATATGTTTCAGGCAATACTAGTAGAATAATAAAATGGTACAAACTGAGCCATACATCACAGCTTTAGGCAGCAGCACAACAACTAACCCATGGAGAAATATGGCTCATAAATGTCACAGATGAGTTAAAAAAGTGTCAGGCAACAGACTGTTATGACCACTTATTGATTAAAAGGGATCACACTGTAAACATACTATAGGTGAGGTAGCACTCTGTTTCTTTGGCTTTCTTGCTCTCTGGGGCCACTGGCTTTGAGCTCAAGGGCAAATGAACTTTAAGCGTGACCACAAAAAGTGCTGAAACTAAGGCCATGGGACTGTCAGGTTAATCTCTCCTGTGACTGCCCGTGCTGGGTCTGAAGTGATGCATTTGCATGCCTCATTTGCCCTCATCAAAATATTTTTAGCCACGCTCAGCAGAACTGACAGCAGCACAGTGCGGATATTTGAGCCGAATCATTTGTCAGTGTCAGAGAGACGAAGGTGTAAGATTTGTGCAGAGGGACGTGCAGTGAGCTTGAATTTCAAGGGGCTTGGGACATTTCCTTTAATTCTAGAAGGCCTACTTTAGAACAGTGCAGTGGACATTAAAAAAGTTTATGTGTCAAAATAGCAGAAATGAGAAGTTATAACCAGGCATGAAGAATTATGAGGATGTATGGTTAATAAAACAGAGCAGAATAAGTGAGCCTGTAGACACACTATTGAGGAAGAAAACTCTCCCATGTTTACTTTGCCACATTTACTTTTATATCAGCATGTTTCACTCTATTTTGGAGTGCTAAATTTTTCTTCTTTGGAGTGCTAATTTATTTTTTTTTTAAGGGTTGACATACATTCAGCATATTTACTGAACTCTAGATCCTTTTTCTATTCACTTGTTCTCTGACTAGTGTAGTGAACACTAATGCAGCCATTTGAGATGAAAATGAATACACATGTTCATGCAGGTGACAAATGTGAATATAACGTTGTTCTGCAATTTTTTTGTGCACAATTTCTATACAATATATATCTATTTTCACTTCAAATTTTAGTTTAACATATTTGGAAAAAATAAATATAAAAATAAAAAATGAAAAAATATAAAAAGTGCTTTAACTTTTCCACATACATATATGTATATATATACATATGTATATTGTTGTAGCATGTAATACTATTCAATACATACAACATATGTGATCTTTATAATAAAAAGTATATTATATTATATTACTGTATATTGTAGTAAAGCATAGTTTATTATAGTATGTTATATTTTTATTTATTTACTTTTTTATCTCCATATACAGCTTATTTACGTTACAACAAACCATAGATGCGGGTGATCACTACGTTTATTAAGTGATGCAGCAAAACTACTGAATCTCTTCAGATGAGAGATTGAAACTCTTCAGGTAATTTTCAGTTTAGATTAGTATTTATTATTCATATGAAATGGTACAGTCCCACCAGTTTTTATTACCAGCTTTCATTCTCCCTTCAGAGCGCGGGACTGTCACCTGAACTGCAGCCACTCTACACTACAGCACTAGAGGGTGTTTTCCATAAACAATGATCCCAGATGCAGTCAGGCACAGACAGGTACAGTATTTCTTTTCCTCTGCTTTACATCCTCCCTCGCTTTCTGCTCACCCTGCTGCATAGCACAACTGTCTCAAAGGCCTGTAATTACTCTGAAGGGTATTTATAAAGGTCTGCTGGTGTGCAAGCAGGTGAGTTGTGTAAGGTGATTTAACATCATATTCCAGGTCCATGTGCCTGAGGCTTGTGATTATACAGCAGTCTTATTATTCTGTTATTACTTTGAATACTAATTATATTAATGTAATATGTAAGTTCTATAATTATAACAGTTGGGAATTACAGTGCATGCAAAAATACAGTTAAAGGGTTATTATATAAAACTAAATTAGTGATCTCTGATTTGTATATATCTATATCTGATTTATACATACATATATATATATATTTATATATATATATATATATATATATATACTGACTACGCTCTTATATACTGACTACGCTCTGTTTAAATGATAAGAAATGCTAATACTAGTGCTAATAAAAATCCTGTGCTAGAAAAGAGGATGTCTACAATTTAGAGATGAGTATGAAGTCTGTGAGAAAATGCACATGTATATATGAAGGACAGTGTTAATTTTTTATGCTAATAAAGTGGACTTTAAAGGGAAGAAATAGTCACATCCAAATCTGATTTGAATTTAATCCAAATCATTCATTTGTGCAAAAATAAAAGGAAGAAATATAAGGAATTGTCTTATTAGATGTTTTTATTATTAATCTAATTTAGTTGCTTAAATATTTAAATAATTTTCCTAGTACAGGCTGTTTTTTTCAGACAAACACAAGCACACAAGGTTTATGGCAGTGAAACATTTCCATATATGAATATGTGTTCCACTACTCTAAGAGCAACAACCAAACATGGAGAGGGCTTGGGTGTGTTTCCTCAGCTAAAGGTACAAGACCCTACAAGTCAAGTGTCTATCTTTGAGCAAGGCGGTTAGGTCCAGACGGAGAAGGTCATAACCCCTACAGGGCCAGGCTAGCTGATCCACTGTCACTCACAGCCTCTGTGTGTGTGTTAGGAAAAAGGAAAACGCAGAGGGGTGTTAGACCAAACATAGTACAGGATATGACTGACTAGGCTCTTACATCTGTTTTAATGATGGATCTGACAGCTAATAAAAGTCCTGTGCTGGAAAAGAGGCCTTCTATAATTCAAACAGATGAGTAAGAAGTCTTAGAGATGATCTGAGTAGCAGTGCTTTAACAGTATGGAGAGAAAGAGAGAGAAATAGAGAGAAAGAGAGAGACAGGTGACGCACATGAGATATGTGTAATGCCGCATAGTATTAGGTATAGCTGTATATGTGTACAGAACAGAAAATTATAAAGCAATTAGTCCTGGCTGATAAAATGTGATATTACATTATTTTACAAATCATTGTATGACAGTATTTGAGTTTCTTTTAATAAAGATGATCTTCTGCTTCCTGAGTTCTGGTATTTTACAAAAAATGTGCAAACCTGATACAGCTTGTTTGTTTTATACTGTTCTGGTTCCCTGAACATTACACCAAAGGGAAGCTTGCACAATATCATAAATGTCAACCAAACAAAAAACACACACATTTCCAAAAAGGAAATTTGTGGTTTGTTCAGTTTTAATGTATTTTAACTGTTTTTTCTGAAACTTCTTTCAGATTATATAAACAAAACACTCATGAAATTATGTACACTGCAGTTAGGTTAAATGATTGTTATTCATCAGTACCAGTATACATCACTAATGGATTAATAGCAGATGCATTATCACAAAATAACAACAATTTAAAGGAAGGAGTAGAAAAACACTAGAAAGACCTCATATGAAATACATTTAGAATACACATGTAAGACACTGTCACAAGGTACAAATACTTTCACTGTGGTGGAATGTCTCTGGTACCTGTAGTTAAGGAAGATAGTTGTACCATAGTATGTTATAGTTATATTTTTTACCTTGACTCTATACACCTAGTCTTTTATTTTCTGTTTCTGTTCAAAAAAGAAAGTTACGAAAATGAGTAAATATGACCATTTCCCCATAAAGTGAAG
>JBBPCZ010000156.1:11311860-11344360 GCA_037974445.1 Brycinus macrolepidotus | reverse complement strand
AACATTATTATTATTAAACTGATGGGTAAAAATAGAATAATGCAATTTGTTTTACTTTTAAGACAAAATGAATGCGCATCATTTAATTCATTAGTATTATGTTTGAAGGTACACACACATACACACACACTGCCCTGTTCACCACCGAGTCAGACTGACTCAAGAAGCACAAAACACAAATACAAATTTCAAACACACACACACACACACACACTCACAAATGTTACATGTACTGTTTTTTGCAGTAATGCACGAAAAAGTAGT
Organism: Brycinus macrolepidotus; assembly: GCA_037974445.1. Classification (NCBI taxonomy): domain Eukaryota; kingdom Metazoa; phylum Chordata; class Actinopteri; order Characiformes; family Alestidae; genus Brycinus; species Brycinus macrolepidotus. The sequence goes on along the minus strand of JBBPCZ010000156.1, from coordinate 11,344,096 downwards.
GCAATAAAAAGGGCCCACAAGATCTGTTTAGTTCAGTTTAACATCTTAAGGGTTAAATTTGTCACAGTCCAGTAGATTACTAAGAAGCTGAATAACTAAAAAAAAAGCCAATAAACATAACAGCGCATGGTGTAAATTAGATGTGAAACGCGGCGCGCACCACACATGGTCTTTGAATTGATGATGGTCATGATGATGGTGTTGATGATGATGATGATGATGATGATGATGATGATGATTGGTTAATTGCGGCAGGTCTGCTCTGGTTTTCTGTAAGGTCGCAGTGCTGCGCATGTTGGAGGTGTGTAATGTGTTTAACTGCGCTAAAGTGCAGGAGCTGCGCGCTGTAATTGCTCACATCCTCCTCTGGCCGCGGCGACACTGAACAGATCTCCACGCGCGCTCACTGCTGCTCGTCTCGGAGGCGCGCACTCACCGCCGCGCGCGTCTCGCAGGTTTCAACCTCCGCGTGATCGTGAGGTAAGGCACGAGCGCCTTACAGGTTCACACACAACAACCTCAGTGAATTACATCTAACCAGTGACTGAACCCTTACAGTGTATAGTCCTGAACAGTGTACAGCTTAAATGACTGATCATGATACAATTATACTGTGTGGATTTCACTCTTACAGTGTCTTATAGTGCTGAACAAAGAGTCTACAGTTTAAATGACCTGTTATGATTCAATTATATATAATAAATGTGTGGAGTTCACTCTTACGGTGTTGAATTTGTTCCAGTAGGGTTCATTTTTGTCTAGCTGGATGTTAAAGAGGCCATAACCTATATTTTTCTATATTTCAATTAATGACTGGGAACCATAAAGCATAATAATTGATGTTAGAATTTATATTAGAATTAACCAGCCTGTTTTAATACTACAAAAGTGTTTACAGAGAACATTGGTCTTTTTATTTTTATTTTTCATTTAAATGAAGTTTTAAAAGAGTGATTTTATTAAAAAAAAGTAAAGAAATGCAGTTTTCCAGACTATGGGTCCTTTATATGTATAAGGTGTTACTTCACTATTGCTTTTTTTCTCTATATTTGCACTGATAGTGTTTACATTGTGTTTGAAATGTCCAAATGAATCAGAACTCTTTCTCTTCATTCTCTTTTGATTTTGCTCTAAATTTCACCTTCTCTGACTCTGAATAGGCCTTTTTGTCCTAGGACTGCAGAAATGAAAGACACCGAGCTGCCTGTCATTTTTTTAAAATTAGTTCTTTATAAGGTTTATTTAACTCTGAAGGGTCTTGAAAAAAGTAAAAGTGTGTGTGATGGAGCCCCTGCCCTCCTGTGCTGTGTGTGTGACTGGTTTGGATTTGCTGCCTCGCCACACTGAAATTGTCGTAATGACAAAGTAAACAGATTCTTCCCCCGAAACTAGAGGCACAAACCTTCACCTTTAATTGCTGTTTTCCTACTTACCTTCATACAGAAACAGCAGCGTAATTATGTAAAAGGACCACTTTGATTTTGTAATTTGGGCTGAAAGGGGCTTAAGGTGTTTCAGTTCGTCCTCGTTTAGATCTCACTCTTGAGTTTCTCGGCAGTGGGGCAAGTGCAGGATCCCACAAAGCAAACACCCTAAATCATACTAACTCATTAAAGAACCTAAAATAACTCAATCTAACTGAAACATCATTTTTCTTTATTACTATTCCATTCATATTTTGGTTTTCATGCAAACCAGATACTAACAGATTAGAATTAAGATAAATAAAATGCAATAAATAATTGAATTGACCTGATTTTAATGTGTAAATCACTTCCATGTGAATAAAATGTATGCTATCAGCTCAGTGACTGTCAGAAGATAAAGTGCTAACTATTAAAGTGGTAGTAAATGAAGAGTGTAGTTTATGGTTCTGGTCTTTTCCTCCTCACTGGGTCTCATGAGGGGGTTCCAGTTCATGGCTCTGAGGGGCTGCTACTTTAGGACAGTTAACAGGAGAAGCACAGCCTGACTTTCAGAGAACACAAACACACCATCGAACATTAACTAGACCAAATATTCATATTAGAAGATTAGAGCTTGTATTTGAGTAATGCAGTCAAAAATAATAAAAGAATTACCAAATGATAAAATACCAAATCTGTTACATGGTCTCTCTCTCTCACACACACACAAGTACAGAAATAAAAGACATCGTAATTTTGACATGAATGAATCATGAATGAATCATAGTTTCACTCTGCTTACGCCCCCAAAAACCACATTCAGTGAACAATGCCTCTATAATAACCATGATATAATAACTAGCTATAAATAACTATTAACCACATTCAGAACAGCAAGCATAAACGTATCAAATTGGTCTTAAAATGCTATAAACTTCAGAGGAGGAAATCTAATTGTGGTCTAACATGCAAGTTTAAAGTGACTTAATCTAACTCAGTACCTCCGCACTGGGTGCTGATCTAATATACAAACATTGTAGTCGAATAGACAAATAACACTGCCTTTTTTTGGCCATTGGCTGTTGTGAAATAATAAATCAGTGTGTGCAGCTGTGTAGAAAATACAGTAGTAAGTCAGTATGTGCGATTGTGAAGGAGGTACAGTAGTAAATCAATATGTACACATCAAATGGGACATTTTTTAGTGAGATTACACTGTTACATCTTAACTGCACCTCAGGGCCTGTGATGGTATCACTTTGTATTTACAGGTTAATTAAGGCAGGGATCAGTCTGTGTTTTCTAATGAGCTGGCATTCCACCAGGGTATCACATTTCAACTGAAATGTGCTTTTTGTGAAAACAAATATTAATATTGTCTGTTATCTGTCATTCATATTTCTGGAAGGCCATCCTTCTCTGCACGTTTATATATTTCACCATCATCTCATCTGTGCTCTTTTTTCATCATCTGTTCCACCTCCAGCCAAACTGGTACATAAAGAGCCAGGCAGTGTAATTGTATCCTTGCCATCAAACTGTACAGTAAAGCAGCAGAGGTGTCCACCGGGTGTGAGCAGGGCATAAAAACACTACTGCATGATAAGGAGCTGGAGAGGGTCTTTGAACCTTTTTTTAATGGTGTCCATAAAAGGGGCACTGGAAGAAGGACACTGCGTTTATAAAGGCCTAACGAAGGATCAGTTAAGACAGCTGGGCAACAGCAAGAAGCTTTAACAGTGGAGAGCTTTTACACTCAGCCTGTCCCCTAAAAACCTACTCAGCTGGCAAATTCAGTGCTGGTGAATGCACACTCCGGAGCTGATGACTCACACTGCAAAACATACAGGGGAACTTTAAAACACTGTTTACTGAGCATCCTTTAGTGTAATAGACTACAGACACATGATGTGTGCATGTGTGTCTAGAATGAAGTTAATGTAAGCAACAGTACAGAAAGGGTTACTTTTTTATTGGTTCCCCTTAACATAGCAGGAGCCAGCCTAGTGACATGCATCAAGACGTTTCGGAACTTTACCTTCTTTTTAAACCGCGGAGCTTACTGGAGTCCTGCTCCTGTATTACAGTAATTAGAATATACAATGCTTTGCATTAGCACTTCATGTTTTTTAACCATCACTACAGTAATGTAACCACTATAGTATTAAAACAATTAAAACTAACAGGTTAATATGTGCACATGAAATATAAAATAAAATAGGCTGAACTGAAATAAACTAAAATATATGTTTAAATATTAAACAGATATGCTTATTTATTCAAGAACGTAGGTTATGTACGAGTCTACTAAGTGGCTGATTTTAATAGAGGACGCATAGGACATTTTGATGTTTTACATTATGATAGTAGTTGTCTACTTTGTACCCTGTTCAGCTGTTAAAAAGACAAACAGAGATTTATTCCTTATAATTACACATGAAATAATGACTAGTTAGTGAGATCATTTTGAGCTACTGCAGACAGAACATGTCTAAACATTCAAATACACAAAGCACGTTAGTCAGAATAATTTATTACAATGTCCTGTAAGTCCCACACATCATGTTTCTTAGATTTTCTTCTATGTATTGGCTTTGAATGGATTGTTAAAGGTTTTAGCTTAAACAAAACACTTTAAATGCAATAAAGAAAAGAAACTGTAAATTGTTCAATGGTGACTGAATACAATTTAAAACAGGAAATTATTAACACTGGCTAACTTCTTTGACAGTAAATTATTCAGGTTTTAGTACTGTACTGCATAGTTGGATATCAGCTGAGGTTTTTTTTTTCCTCTGGTAAGATTAATTAGACACATGTGTCAGACAGTGTTAGTGTATATTCACTTTTCTTAGAAGAAGACAGTGTTAGACAGAACTACAGGTCTAACCTAAACATTCAAACCATTTTTCTAATTTTTAAAATTGTGTATTTGAGTATTCCACAAAAAAGCACCACTTTGATGACCACGCAGATAGATAAATAAGGTAATAGAACCTTATTTATCAATTAATCAATTCAGCATTTCTCTCAGGACACAATTACTTTACAGTAATACAGGACAGCACATCCAAAAAAACAAGGTTCTATCTAAAAAAAAAAAAGATTCTGGTTGATGTTTGGGAAAGACATTTCTAAACTCCTCCTGACCTGAAGTGTTTATGTGCAGAGTTTACGCTGTGAACATTTCAGATGTCATCAAAACCACCTTGCTCCAGGGCAAGAAATTGGTTCCATTCGCCGGCTGCTGGAGAGACTGGTGCAGGCCTGAGGAGCCATGCGAGAGGGAAACTGAGAAGCACCAGAAATCAGTGTGGGGGTGTGAGGGGGGAGTGCGTATGTGTGTGTAGGGGAGGACACTGCAGCCTTTCGGGGGGCTTTGTGATGAGTGAAAATCAGAGACGAGGTTGAGCAGGGAAATCGCATGCCACGGCTCAATCAGTGGCCCAGCCCACCTGCTGTCAATCAAGGCAGCTGTGGGTTTGTGGGAAGGCTGGCTAAATCAGTGCTAAGTCTCATTAACCTTCTTTAAACACGATGGAGACAGAACTGAAGCTGATTTGAGAGATTTTAAATATACATTACCAATATCAATGACGCCACTGGAAAAGATAATTCACAATACTTCACTGCTTCATGAGTGTGATTGCATTCAGATCCTGCCATTCAGTAGTGTAGTAGACATGTAGACATGGAAACAAAGCTGTGAATGTATATGATTTAGCTCAGTACTTAGCAAAAGAGCTGTGTTGAACAAATCTGTCCATGTGAAACCATAGGACACATTTGAATCAGGAACACTGGTTTTTCAGTATAGAATAAAATTGTTTACTTGAGTCGCAAATTCTGTTACCTAGTTTTCCATAGCGATCCTGGTAAAACACACTTGATTCAACTCATTTTCTTTGGTACATGCTTAAAAATAAAAATTAACAAACAGTTATTGGTTTGTATGTCTTTGAATTTTTTAAAACTTTTAGAAGTTCTTCACTCACACATCTCATTCAAAAAAATGGTTCTTTAAAGAACTATCAAGAGAAAAGTTCATCAGGGAACCAAAAGTGGTTTTTCAGTAGATTCACTCCAAAGAACCCTAACTGGTACGTTTATACATTCAAAGCTCTGTGTATAAATATATCCACAGTGTTCTTACATATATTTATATAAATCCACTCTGTACATATATACATACATATACTCAATGTGTACATACATACATATACTTTTCTAAGTTTACATATACATATACAATGACAATGCAAATTTCTCATTTGTGGGACTAATAAAGGTTTATCTTATCTTATCTTATCTTATCTCATATTTAAGATTCACCCAACTGTGCTGAATTCTGGACCTCTAGAACCTAATACAGTGTAATACAAGATATAGGGCACGCATGGAGTTGAAAGAGCTCATACTCATTTCTGAATCCACTCTTCATCAGTAGCATGATGACAGGAAGCGCACAGGAGAGAGGGGCTCCAAACCCACCCACTGCAGTATGCCCCCCACTCAAAGGGCCTTCCAGGACAGAGCTCAGGTTTTATAAACTCTAGCCAGGAAGCAATGCTAACAAATGTCAGAGCTCATACCCTCAGTGAGAGGATATGGCGCGTTATCTGCTCATCTAAAAAACGCTCATTCAAAATGGTGCCAAACCATATCAACTGAATGTCAGCGAGGTCGTGTATACTATAGATTAATGGAAAGGAGAATGATGCTCTGTGTGTGTGTGTGGCTTTACAGTCTTAGTAGCACTAGTGAGCACTTACAGTATTGAGCTGTATATACAGCATAAACTGTTAAAACAGTGATTGTGGGGGTATTTGTGTGTGAACAGTCATATAACTGTATAAAATGTGTATGTTTGGCTGCTTTCCCAAATACACTATCTATAAATTTAGTGTGTGTGTGTGGGTGTGTGTGTGTGGGTGTGTGGGTGTGTTGTGGGGGTCCAGCACTCTCCACTCAGACAGAAAGCAGATGTTGGCGACATGCTAAAGGACAGTCTTGTTGATAATCAGCCTGCTATTAGCAAGGTATGTAGCAGTGGTACTCCTAGACTGTGAAGGATTACTCTAGTCAATCCCAACCGGACAAGTGGCTACATCACTCTCAGTGGACATCTAGTAGAGAACCGAGCACACACATACACATACAAGAGTAACAAATGAGTTTGCACCATTTTGGAGCATCTCTCCATGTCTGTTCCATCCACACTGCAGTGTGTGTAAGAATTAGTGAATGAGTTATGGTCAGAGATGGCTGCGTTTCCCATGGCTCCTGTAAACATGAATTAAACTAATGCACCTTCAGTTTCCAGTGTGGGAGGGTGCAGCATTTTTCTTTCCACAAAACAAATGAAGTAATAGCCTCTCTTGGCTATCAGGGTGGAAAGGGAGGGATAATCTCTTCTTATTCTTCTATTTTCATTATTATTATTATTATTATTATTATTATCATTATTATTATTAGTATTATTATTATATTTAATAAATGTGAAATCATTGTTTACAAAATGCCTGTTTGCAGTTCGGGAATTTAACTGACTGAAACCGTTTCATGTTAAATACCCAGTTTATTTACACATACACTGATCAGCCACAACAGTAAAACAATTGACAGGTCAAGTGAATAACATCTTGTTACAATGGCACCTGTCAATGGGGTGGGATGTATTAGGCAGTAAGTGAACAGTCAGTTCTTGAAATTGATGTGTTGGAAGCAGGAAACTGGGCAAGCATAAGGAACTTTTTACCAGAGTCAAGATGTGGTGGCCCTTGACTGGCGACAGGGTCATGAATGCCAAAGCATCACTGATGCGCGTGGGGAGCGAAAGTTAATCCATGCAATCTGATCCCACAGAAGAGCTGCTGTAACACAAACTGCTGAAAAAAGCTTTGTTAGAAAAGCGGCAGGACACACAGTGCATTGCAACTTGCTGCATGTGGGGCGGTGTAGCCCTAGATCAGTCAGAGTGCCCATGCTGTCCACTGCCAAAAGTGTCTACAGTAGGGGTGTGAGCATCAGAACTGGACCATGGAGCAATGGAAAAAAGTGGTCTGATCTGATTAATCATATATATATATTTTTACTTCATTTGGACAGCTGTGTGTGTGTATACGTCGCTTATCTACAGAAAAGATGGCACCAAGATACACCAGGATAGAAGAAGGCAAGCCAGAGGGGGCAGTGTGATGCTCTGGGCAATGTTAAGCTGGGAATCTTTGGGTCTTAGCATTCATGTGTTTGTTTTTTTTGTATACACTACCTACCTAAGCATTGTCGCAGACCAAGCACACCCCTTCATGACAGCAGTATTCCCTTATAGCAGTGTCCTCATAAGGAAGATAATGTATCCTGCCACACTGCAAAAATTATTCAGGAATGGTTTGAGGAGCATAACAAAGAGTTCAATATTTTGACTTGGTCTCCAAATTCCTCAGATCCAAGTTGATTGTGCATCTGTAGAATGTGCTGGGCAAAGTAGTCCGAATCCATAGAGGCCCAACTTACACAACTTACAACTTAAAGGATCTGCTGCTAATATCTTGGTGCAGACACCATGGCACACCTTCAGAGGTTTTGGGAAGTCTATCCCTCAATGGGTCAGAACTGTTTTGGCTGGACAAGAGGGGCCTACATAATATTAGACAGGTGGTTTCAAAGTTATGGCTGATTAGTGTATGACCACATGTGTCAATTAAATTCAGTATTAAGGAGTCATATATATTTCCAGATAAAGCCCTGGCTTTTAAGTGTAAAACTGGCTTTAGACTGATATGTTGCTTGACAACCATAGCCTACTGTTAATTAACTACATTAATAGCTGGGAAGGTTAAAATAGATTGAGCCAATTTCTCTGCTTTGCACCAAACTTAACAAGACTTAACAGCATTTAATTGGGCTCCTGAGCAGCGTAACTGTCAAAGCACTGGCCCTGTCACTAGGAGACTGGGAGTTTGATCCCTGGTGATGCAACAGCCATCTGTGGTCAGGAGTCCAAAAGAGCACAATTGGCCTCATTCTCTCTGAGTGTGCAAGTTAGCATTTAGTCCTCTCTTCCAAGCATGTTGAGCTATCCAATGATGCTGTGTTAGCAGCAGTTCAAAAAGATGCTGTGGAAGATGCACATGCTAGTCTTCACCCTCTCCATGTTGGTGGTGTTGTGTGGAAGGGTTAGTGCGGCCCTCAGTAACTTTGTTTTAGTATCATGCTTGAACAAACTCTGAACAAATACAATACAGTTAAGGGTTTGAAGCCTTTGTATAGTATAAGCTTCTTTTCGATGTCAAACTCTTTCAATGAACTTTACATTATATGAAGAATCTCCAAACTTTATGAAGGTTCTTCACATCCACATATCTCAATTTTTTCCAAAGAAAGGTTCCACTGAAAGGTTCTTTAGGGAGACAAAAATGGATAGTTCTATAGCATCTGTGGCACCTTTATTTTTGAGACTGTAGTGTTTGCTGGTGAGTGAGAGAGAGAGAGAGAGAGAGAGAGTGAGAGACTGAGAAAGAGATAGAGAGATCAAGAAAAAAGAAGGAGAAATAAAAAAAGGGAGGTAAAGAGGGAATCAGCAGACAGAACAGAAACAGAGAAAGTGTTGTGAGATGAAGCAGGGACCAAAAGTGAGTGAGAGACCAAGCAAGCGAGTGGGAAAGAGTAAGAGAGTGAGAGCAAAAGAGAAGACGGAAAGTCTCTCTTTCTGTCTCTCTCTCTCTCGTTCTCTCTGTTTGACCAGCGGCCAAGCAGTGAAGCTCAGAGATGCGGCCAGGCTCTTCGGAGACAGCTGCAACATTTCAGAGCTCCAACTCAGCAAATTTCCATCAGCCAATGCTGCCAGAGACCACAAAACGCTTTCAAACAACGGCTCACTTCAAGAATTCTTGTCTTGGGGAGGAGAGAGAGAGGGAGAGAGAGACTTTAAAAAAAGGCCTGGAGAAATGTGTCTTGGTGTTGCTGAGTGAGCTTGGTGCATTAGGCTTAAAACAGATTAATGCAAACTGTGTCCTGGCATAAGAGTCAGATTGGCCCTCCACTGCAAAATTGCTTGCAGGTTTAGAGCAGGATGTTGAAAAGCATGCGTGTATGTGTGTGTGTGTGTGTGTGTGTGTGTGTGTGTGTGTGTGGGTTTGGTGGAAGTGGTGGTGATAGGACAGCGTGTTTCATGTCAGAGCCTTCACCTTCTTTGCCATACATTAGCACTTGTCAGGGATGGCCATTAGGCCCAAAGCCAGCCCAGAAAATTTAATTACCAAGCCATTTATTTCTTCGGAAGGAAAAATAAACTTGCGCCACCTCGCTATGCATTAGGCTGGGCTGGAGGGACTCTCCATTCTCTCCATCTCTGTTGATAACACCCAGGACCCCGCCATGGGCCCAGCACAGGGGGAAAATAATACGCCTCTTATTCAACGCCAGAAGCCTGGCTCTATTAGAACCAGCTGGCCTTGCATAAGTCATTCTTTATTTAAGTTCAATTAAGAGAACAACTGATTTAATGAAGGCCGCTATTTATATGCAAGGGTTACTCATCCGTGCCGCTCATTGGCGGAGTGCATTGCAGGCCAAGCAGAGACCTGTCCCAATAAACCAGGCCGTTTACTCAGGGTGCTTGTAAAAACAAGAGGGCCCAGACCAGTGGGGGAATGAGCAGGGGGGACTACAGGCTGCCTTTGTGGTGGACAGCCGAGCAGTGGGACAGATCGCAGAAATGACAGCAGACTTTATGAAGAATCCAGATAATCGTAGATTACTGATTAGAGGTGAGATAAGGGTTGTTGTAATTGAGGGCTTTCACAAAAAGAACTGAAGCAAATAAGGTCCTGGCTAAAACTGATTATACAATCTTTGACTCTTGAATACAATTACATCAAAAGATGTAGTCTATATATGAGCTATTTTATGTTTAGAAGCCATTCACAAGTAGGCAATGTTTACTGCTCACACATTGCACAGTATTTATGGTAGATATTATGCCTGTGAGACACTTTACAAAGTGAATCAAATCCAGAACTGAAGAGTGACCTGATAATATATAAATGAAAGCATAGTCTCGTAATGCCTCGTAAACTGTGCATACATAAATTACAGAGCGGGACCAAAGTAAAAGGGAACTCGACACAAAAGTTAGATCTCGACACACAACTTCTATTCACTGCTCGGTAGTGCTTAAAGCACTGTCGATCTGTGTGTTTTGTGGGATAAAGCAGGGAAAGAAAATGAGTGAGAGCGCAAGCAAGAAAGTGGGAAAGTGTAAAAGAGAAGGCAGAAAGTCTTTCTCTCTCTCTCTTTCTCTCTCTCTCCCTCTCTCTCTCCCTCTCCTAAGTTCCTGGGGAAGTTTTAAAGTGAGGAGCAGGGCTGGAGAATGACGTTTGAAGTCTGCACCCAGGCCCCAGCTCAGCAGTAAAGAGACTCCCCCCCGCTTTCCTCCGACTGTATAAATGACAGCTAGTGAAACACGAACCGCCGGCCCTTCATTTAAGAGTCAGGCTATCTGCGCAGCCCTCCCGCTTAATCAAATCTGCCATAATTGTCATCTGCAGATTTTTAAACACACGAAGGGGAAATCAGAACTTGACCCTCAAACCCGTGACTTGGGGTTGTTGGACAGTTTGTGTGTAGTCATGCTTGGCCGTGTGGGCTCCATGGGGGTGGAGGGGGGGCCACGGTTGTCGACTTTGTCTTCTCTTCTCCTCATCTCTTGCTCGTAGACTCTTTAGATCTTCAAAGCCAGAGTAGACCAACAAATCACGGTGTCTTGTGAGTGCAGGCCCATAATAACAGTGACAAGCGATGACTCTGAGGAGTGGGGTGCTTGGAACAATGGGAGGACCATCTGGGAAGTTTTTAGGAGAAGATGGAACACAACTAAAGTTGTAAAAGCACATTTGCGAAGAAGACGAAAGCAGCAGGGGAGCAACTACAGTCTATGGACAGTGCAGGTCTTTCAAACCACAATATATACTACCTCACTGCAGATAGCACCCCTGTGTCCACTTAACAGCAAAACGCCGCTAATCCCTGTTGTACCCTGCAGACAAACTTCAAACTTGGCCCCAAGCTGAACCTGATGCCTGACCCCGGCCATGCTGAAGAAAATAACGATCTATTGCAAGGTTGTAGGGGCCTATTCCAATAATAAAATGAAACCTACTGGGCATAGGTGTGGTTATTAGGGTTATGAAATGAATATTTCAATAATGCGAGGGGCAGGGAGAACAGCTGCAGTGATGGAATGCATTCATGGCAGCGGTGGTTGTACTGGTGCACCATTCAATGATGTTAATTGACAGATTGCAAGGAGCAGCGTCTGAGAGAGAATTCTTCACAGTGAGACCCTAACAGCCGGCTATGAGTAATTCCATGTCAACGCCAGAGCCCTCATTTGTGGGAGGGAAAGGAAAATGTTTTGATGTTACCAAGAGAGACAGAAAAGAAAAACAACACTCCATTAAGATGAGTTAGAAGCAAGAGTTCAGCAAGAGCTCTCGCTGGGACATGCTAACAGCTTCTCTTGTGCCTGCAGTAAAATATGACTCCTGACATTCATAACTTTATTTTATTCTGTTGCATGTGCCACTACAGCCAGCAACTGTCTAGTATACCTGTAGAAAAAAATAACATCAGAGTTATTCAAATATACATGGATTAACACCATGTAACATGTGATCCTGTGCAAAGGAAAGAAGTTTAATGATGCCCTCTTGAAATCCTTACAACCTATCAGCCACGCATGGCCACAAGCCTTTTCAATCCTGTTTCCAACCAGGCCTCCCACAGTGGTCAAGGCCATAGCCTCTTTAACACAGTCTCTGTCTCTGATTAGATCCACCACCCACACTCTCAAAGCAGTTGCGTCTATAGAGACTGTGAGCGATACTGAGTTTGACAAGTGGATATCAGTGCTATTTGCAATTGGACACATTCCACCCACAAGCAGGAAGCGAAATAACTATCCAGTTTGCAAGGCAGATGCACAAGTGTTTAAGGGCTAGGACACATGCACAGCAGGGGGGTTGAAAAAGGATAGTGTGTGTGTGTGTGTGTGTGTGTGTGCATGTGTGTATGTGTGCGTGTGTGTGTGTGTGCTTGTATGTGTGTCTTAAGAGAAGTGCATTTGATATAGTCCACACAGGTGTCCCGAGGAGGGCAGCAGTTGCCTCGGCTCTAAGAGCCTTAATGAGGATTGACGCGTTTAACTTGAGAAATATGAGAGCCATCTATGGAATGACGGTGGTCCTAGAAGAAGGAGGTGGCCAATCCAAAACACCTATATTGTGAAAAGGCTGAAATCCCGCTAATGATTTAAATGCCTAAATATACAGAATAGTGGGAATAAATCTGTTTTTTGAAACAGACTGCAGCAATTAGTTTTTAAAGGAGTCTGCTGCAAGCACACTGCAGCAGCTCATAAGTCTTTATCTCTGGATGCAAAAGCCTGTTTTCACGTCCAACTCCGCAGGACTCCAGGATCAGTATTTAGGGCTCAAATATTTTGTTCACGACCAGTGTTTGTTTGTTTTATTATTCCACTTGAATAGATATTTGTTTGGCCTGCCGTGGCTTCGGGTAATGGTTTCCATGCCAGAAGCAGCATGGAGCTGTCTGAAGAAAATAAATAAAGAATCTTTTCCCTCTTCTCATCATATCAGTGAGGAGACGTGAGAGGAGGGTTTCATTTCTCACACATCAGAATAGTGCAATTATGCTTGTGTTGTCATTTGAAACTGAGACGAAAGGGAACCACAGAGAGGGCAGATGAAGAGGCCATGGATTCACAATGATAACTTGATATTCTCATGACTTCTCAAACTGAGCTTCATTTCATCACACTTTCGGAGGATTTTGTGAACCTGGACACACATGTGACACCACCTTTTGTTTTCAGAGTGCATGTGTGTCAATTTCCCAATATTACAGAACTCAGGACAAATTATTGAGTCAGTACACTGAAAAAAAGTGAATTCCACTTAATTTCAACTGACATAAATTGTGCAATAAAGAGACAAGGGGAAAGTTGCATTTGATTTCTCTTTGATTGAGAAGTCAGACAAACTACTTGATATGGGAAAACCACTGAAGTTGTCAGCACATATGGTGCAGCAGTGCATCTATATGTGTATTTACAAGCAGTCCTTTGCATCAGACTTTCCTCCAGTGTGTTTACTCAATTCTCTGACCTTCTCACCATGACACTTTTGCTGCTGATATAAATACCACCACCAGGGTAAATTATTGCGACTCATTCAGGTAACCCAACACCTTAAACCCCCAAACCCTCCAATAGGCTGCATCAGATCACGTGACTTACCCTTCAGCCAGTAGGACTAGAGAGCTCCTATTGCCAGCAGATATTTTTATACAGGACTTGTTTGTTGGGGGTAAAAAAATGTGGGGAGGTATTGGTTTCCGCATTGAATCCAGATCATAGCACCTACGCTAATATGTCCAAAAGGACGATAATTACACAGTGATAATTTGTGGTGATCAAGTCGCTTGTTACTGATGTAAGGGAAGCCCTGCTAGTCCCAGGGCCAGAAGGCCAGGAGGGTGGCCTATCATGTTAACAGAGACTGTGCCAGAGAGGGGTGATTAAACTTTCGCCTTGACCAGTTACACGGGATAAGCTGCCCCAGGTTTGGACATCAACTTGTTGCTTGAGTGGTTTAGATGACCATGCACTGGTCTTGAGGAAAGATGATGGTTCAGCAGACTGCCAGCCAAATGCTTACCAATATGCAGGCAGTGATGGATGTTTGGTATCTAATAACTAGGTCAGAAAATGGCAAACTCTAAAACAGGTGTCTAGGGGAAGGGAGAGGATGAGGCAATGTGACTAAAACACACATACTAAAACAAGTGCCATCTATAGGCCTTCAATGTACAGGACACAAGTATGGACTGCACACTTGTAATGGCAACATTGTCATGTTCTCAACAGTGTAAGCATGTTGTAGGTGTTTGTTTGCACTTTGGTAGCACTGATTGCAACTGTAGTGACAAAGCGTTACCTTGGTATCCCACAACTGAACTTGCATGTAGTACCTGTCACATGGAATGAAGGTAAATTCTAACAGAAGCTGCAAAATTTCTAAAGCTCCAACAATTCTCTTAAAGTAATATATGATAAAAACAAAGCTTCAAGCCTGTGCGTGGCAAAAGTTCTCACTTTTTGGCCCCATAAATTAACACCTACAAAGGCAGATCTCAGGAACCTGAGGAAGTATCAAAATAAACACAGTCACAATTCATTTAAGCGCAGTATATCTCTGTCTGTCTACACCTTTGCAGGCTCTTGGGAACACTTGACCAAGTGCAATACAGTATCGTTTGAAAGCCAACATATGTGTTACTACAGTATCTATGTTACCTTTCTAATGTCAAAGGTCATAAGAAGAGTTAAAGCAAATCTTCTATAACCGAGAGGCATCGGATAGCAGGCTGTGGTGTGCAGAGGTGAGAGGTCACCCAGGAGTCAGAGTCAGGGACATGGTGTGAGGCTTAATTTTATCAACTCTGTTACTCAGGGCCATGCACACACGGCGGTGTGGACAGGCTGGAGCGTAATTATTCCTGATGCACGTGGCTCAGCCACAGCTGCTCCCCATAGCAGAGTGGAAACCTGTGGAAAGCCATGGAAATATACCCGTGCGTGTTGATTCAGCGTCTCATATTTACACTCATTTCCTTTTCATGTTTTAGGATTACGTTCAGATTTTCCAGGCTGGAATGTTTAATGCAGGGGGAAAGAGTGAGCAGAAAAAAAAACAGAATTTTGGTTCTCCATGAGCGAAACCCTGTTACTTATCCATTCTCCTGTCTCCTTATTCAGTAACTGAATCTCTTTAATTTTCTGACAGTGCTGTCCGATTTTGGACTGTTTGGGTGACAGACAATCCTCTGCCTTAATGGGGCTCGAAGCATTTTTTGCATCCATTTTTGCTGGGTGACTCAGGAATTCAAAGAAGTTCAGTTAATTCTTTAACCCACTAAATTCCCAAGCTACTTACATCCTACGATGGAATGGAAATTCCCTTATTGAATATTCCTAATAACATTCATTCATTCACTATCTGTAACCGCTTAATCCTTACTAGGGTCACGGGTACCTGATGCCTATTCCGGGGTCTACAAGCATGAGGCAGCGACTCACCCTGGGCATTCCTAATAATATAATTAAATTAAATATTTTTAATTAAAAAACATTTTTTTAAAAATTGCCACATTCTACACATAAACTAATATTTTGCCCCCCTTGTGGACCCCACATGGACAGCCTAAATTCCCTGGAAACCACTACAAGGTAAGTGGACACCAAAATATGCAGACAAGGCCGATACGGCTCTCATTCTTCTCATTCTATAGTCCTGCAGGCTCTGTGTATATTCCCAGCCAGCTAGGTCCAGAGGCCCAGGAGCAGATGGAGCTGCATTGGCCTGTCTGGCCTTATCCTGGGTGGGCAGCAGTTACCCAGCACTCCCCCATTCCCCATGGGAGAACTGAGTTGGATTTAATGTTCATGCAATAAAAATGCAATTTTCTATGATTACCTTTAGTCCATTGTAAACATCAAATGCATTGGAATGTATAAAATCTAAGGGCACTGGCATATTCTCTCAGGGCAAAAGTTGTTGGCAGTCTGTGTGGTTTAATGTCAGTCTGTGAAATGTGATGTAGAATCCCTGTTTATGTTGGAGTGTTTTAACAGCTATCCACGAAGTTCGTTTTTTACATAGTGAATGCTATTGTAACTGGCAGAACTGGATTCTAACATTTTAATCACATACGTCTTGAACTCCAAGGAATCACCAGTGGTCCCAGACTTCCTCATGCTTATAACCTAATAGTAATTCAGCCAGTTTACACTGTTTTACATGTAGACGTGTGGTTATTGAATAATAAGCCTTAGGGTGTAAACACTTAAATAAAATACTTAACCATTTGTACAGCTGTCTAATATTTCTACATACATTCCATAATTTATATGTCCATTCATCTGTGTTTGTTTTGTGGAAAAGATTATGCATCTAAATACTAATATATTGCAGTTTTACAATTTTAGAATGACCTGCTACCAAAAGAATCCAGTGCATTAGCTTGCTAGTTACATCTCTTTATAATGTGTTAATTTTTTATTTTTGTCTAACATAACAGAAAAGCACTGCAAAAGGGATAGGACAATCTGGAACAGTCCCACATGAGGTCACCATGTATAATGCCGAATGTCAGCTAGAAAGGTACAAAGCCCCATAGTACTCAGTCGTTTAGTTGTGTGAAGTTCTGTGGAGCTCCATCAAATACCTTTGGGATGAGCTGGATTGTTGAACATCAGTACAAGACCTCACTAATCTGCTTGTGGCTAAATGCAATCAAATTCTTACAGCAATGTTCCATCCTATAGCGTATAGCCTTCCCGGAAGAGAAGAGGATGCTGTTACAGTAAAGGGGATAAACTACTGATTGACACCCTTGATTTCAGAAGAAACACTGTAAGAGCGGGTGTCTTCAAACTTTTGGACATATAGTGTAATAACTCCCAACAAGCTCAGGTAGTTAAAAAAGAGTACTACAAGTAAATATGCAGTCACAAAACAATGACTTTCTTCTAACTATGTCCCAGCAGATTGAGAGAGTTTTATTCATGGCAGCACTTTGCTGGTTATATGCAATATAAAGCTGCTAACAAGCCACCAAGCTTAGGCCCTGGTCCAAATCTGCAGGGTGATGTTTTTCTCACTATAATTTCCACACATTAACTGGTTCTTTGACCCATGTTTTTATGGTCATTTCTGAATAACATAATTACTGTGAAACCACTCTGGAAAACTACTCATTTCCTGTCTAATTTATCCCTTAAGATAATTTAGACGAACCACACTGTTAGTTTTCTACCTGCGTATAACTAAACCCCCCGTTATGAAACTGAGATATTAGAAGTAACACTAACCATATTGCTAGCATAGCTGATGGAAATAGTTCATAATTAAACCACTAAAGGCAACTTTGTGGGCCTTGTCTGTTCATTTTTCAGTCCTCACAGTCTCTTTCACTGATTCATTTTCAATACATGGTTTTAAACTCTATAATTTATGTTACAAATCTAAACATCTTCTATCCACAACTATTCCATCAAGTACTTACCTACCTTCAAAAGAACCCAAAAAGGTTTCTTTGTGCAGTGCCATAGAAGAACAACTTTTAGTTCCATGAAGGGTTCATTAAAGAACGTTTTCTATTCATGAGATGAGAAAATGAGAAGTGTGAGGAATCTTTTTAAAGTAAAGGTTCAAAGAACAATGTGTAAATTGGTATAAAACCTTTACATTATGTGAAGGTCCTTTTAACCTTTCAAAGATTCTTTACACTCGCAAATCTCTTTTTCAAACATTTTAAGTGAAACAAAGAAGTGGTTCTTCTATGGTTTTGTGCAAAGAACCCTTGGTGGCACCTTCATTTTATAAGTGTTGTTGAGATGAATAAAACACAACTTAATGAAAGAAGGTAAGTTGGCTTCTTAAGGAGCAAACACATGCAGGCGAAGTTTATGTTCATTGTCGAAAATGACAGATTGATTGCAAGCCTGGAGTGTAAAACCCAATGTTTACCTTTTTCATTTATTTAAAACCACAAACCACAAATGCCAATCTGGAGTAAATGAATTGGTTTTCCAAAACATGATCAAGTTCTACCAAAACCAACTTGCCCCATATGCAAACTATGAGATTTGTCAGTGTCACAGTTTGCCCAAAGACACGGAAGAAAATCAGGAGCCAATAGTCTTGTTCTGCTTATAATACAAAAATGATGAATGTATTATGTACTGACTAACTCAAAAAAACTAAATTTTTCTTTCCTAACAGGTCAAAGCAAAAAATTTGCCCTTGCTATTATGATTTCATAGGCTGAGACACATTGGTCAGATTAATATTTAGAGTGCCCCTAGACATATCTTCTTTAGACGCATTTGTGATTTTCCAGCTTTAATGTGCTTAAATCTGTGTGACTTAATGCTGGGTTTCATAGTGTTGAGTTTTCCAAAGTAAGCATTGACATTTTACCCAGAAACTCTTACTTGTACTGAATTGCCTTCAGCTAAAAGGCAATGGTGCTCATTGTTTATTGATAGTTAATGGCATCTCTGCAAGTTAGTCCATTTGTTTTTGCTGTAACAAAATATGCATGTTGTTTATAGCTTTAGTTTAAAATAGCAGCATGACTCATGGTTGCACTGGACGTGGCAGTTTGTGACCCAACACCCTTCTCCTGTTGCACTAAGGAAAAGCAAAAGGTGGTGGTGTGTGTGGTGGGAGTGATAGTAAGGTGTGTGCATGTGTGTGCTTGGAGACCCCTTTACCCTGAGAAACAGAGGGGGGGGGAAAGAGAGAAAAACAGAGAGGGAGAGAGCAGAGATTTCAGGCCAGATTATGTCAGTTCAATCATTCTCACACCCACTTTCCATTTGGTGGACGAAACCACAAATAAGGTTTGAATAGGGCCGATCAAACGGGCCACCTCGCGCCCCCGCATATGGGGCCAGGTTAGGCCTTGACATGGGCCAGCGGCTGGGGGTTAGGGGGGATAGAGACAGGGTCCGAGCACTGAGCGCTTTAGCAGACAGGTCGGCTCCAGTAGCAATGAGTCATGGCTGTCTGTCTGTGTTGCCTGCAGCCTAGCCGTGAGGGGCTTATATTTTATCATAATGCTAACAACTGCTTCATTCACATAAAGAATAAGCCCTGCCATTTATGACTTGTGGGAGCAGAGTTACCCAAAATCCTTGCATGGCTATAACATACAGAATAAATAGCTACACGTTTTGAGCTAAAGTTTGGTGAAATGTAAGAGTTTTCATAATACAGAAACTGAAAGAAAAGAAAAACATTACAAATAGAAACTCGAAACAAATTCAAGACTACTATGGAATTAGAATGTAGCACACAATAAGGCCAACAACTTCATGTCTAAAATATTACCCACTTGCCTCAAATGAAGCTGCATTGTGAAGCAATAAGACTTGCTTGTGTGTTTTCTAACACTGTATGGCTCCCTTCACCCAGGTATTTAACAGGCAAGGGGTCCAGCATAAACATGTAAACCCCCTGTTTGTGTCCATACCCCTCTGTAATTCATTTCTGTGGACACATACAAGTCCAACCCAGTTTAAGACTGGTCTACTGCACCAGTGGAGAAGAAGAAGCTCTAAGTGACGTATGATAATGCATTGTACTTGACTTGAACCTCGTCCGAAACATTATAGAGCAGCGCCTTGGTGTTTGGGTCTCTAGAAGCGCATGGTGAGCACAGCATGGGCCCACATCAAAAACGAGCCATTGTAAGGCTCTATTTGACCCAGTGCACATTCACTACTAACCTACTGTGAAAAGTCCCTGTCAAAATCCCCAACTCTCCAATATTCCAATGTTCTGGTCTGGACCCCAGGACAGATACGTGGGCAGCTGGACACACTCCAAACTGGGCAGGTTTCACAGCTGAAGCTGGAAGCCATGAACCTCTCGCGTTCTCTAGGTTCAACATGTGCATAGGCACAGACCTTCCAGCATTGTTCAGTGGAAAAAAGAGAACAGGATCATCTTACCTTTCAGGAAAAAGAAGCGAAAAACATGCAACCTAAAACTCTTCGGAACCGGGTGAGAAGAATGGGAAGCAGACAGAGAGAGAGGTGGAGAGAGAGAGAGAGAGAGAGAGAGAGAATGAAGCAGAAATGTTTAAGTTGCATTTTATAACTGTAGACACATTCCTGCCCATTACTGTTAAGGTGAATTAATCAACATTAAAAAAATGAATCTAATTAATTGCTAGTGTGTGTGAGAGTGTATGTGTGTGTTTTTGTGTTTGTGCAGCCTGCATGAGAAACCATATGGTCCTTCACCAGATTATCGAGCTCATTTTGATGATTGCAGGTACGCAAATGCACACACATAAGTTTGTATTCCTGCCTTTGTGGGGTAGTTTCATTAACTTTTGCATGTTTGTAGCCAAACAATGCGATATCTGCAAGAAACCCAACCTTAACCTCAGGGAGCAAAAGATTATGAATTCTTTTATTTTGTCCAACAAAAATTAAATGTAAATACAAATAAAAGCAAAATAACAAAAAGGGAATTAAACTAAGTCTCTTTCTCCTTTTGGGACCACCCACATGTCCCCAGAATGTCAAATGTTTCATGTTGTTCTATAAACCTGGTGACATTTGGTCCTCACAAAGAGATAAATAACTCAACCACTAAATACACGGTTTGTCATTTTTTCTCTCTCTCTCTTTCTCTCACTCTCTCTCTCTCTCTCTGTGTCACACACACACACACACACACACACACACACACACATACAAAACACACACACACACACACACCAATAGGCCTGATTCTCTGTTACTTGCACTTCCGTAACTCAAAAGTCAGAATGCAAATTGAAATTCAAATTTAAAACTCACTAAGACTCATATCTAAATTCTAAAGAAATATACTGAATACACAGACACACACAGAATACTCAAAACGTCTAAAAAAGGTTTATAAGCTCTTAAGATAAGGTTTCATATTTCAAGAACAAACCAGCAAGTGGAAAAACATTGATCATTATATGACATTGTAAATAATACAATAGGTCACAGAACTCTACAAAGCACTGTATATCAATGGCAGATCCAAAATCCACAGCAAAGCTGGCTGGCATTCAAGTACAACCCTGAATGAAATGAAATGGAGACTGCTCTGATACAGGCTGTGGTGGCTCAGCGATTTAAAAAGTCGTTGATATTTCTGACTATTCTGAGCTTTGGGTTACAGAAAAACAGACAAAGGTAAAGTTCGACAGAGAGATGGTGAATGGCGAACAGTGAAGGATTCTCATGTTCAGAGTCAAATACATAGTCAGTGATTTGAATAATCAACCTAGACACGCATTGTGTGAAACAACACTCACACGTGACCTACAGCTGGCTTTGCAAAGTCGCACCAGTAGATAGTACATTCTCTCACAGTCACACTTAGAGTGATTCATGGCATTACTGATCTTATCATTACTGAGGCTGTGGTTGGCTGCTATTAATAGAATGTTAATTACACAGCTGAGGATGAGCACTGTGCTTGTAACCACAAACCTGTGTGTGCTCTTCTTCCTCATGCACCGACTGTTCAGTGGGGATTTTTTTTGTGTGTAAACCGAGAGGTCCCAGACACAAACAGGATCTTATCAGGCAGATCAGGTATGTATGGGAAAGTGATACACAGCGAGTCACTTGCCCCTAGATAAGGAGGTACAAGTTTCCAGTTTGCGCTGCAGGCGTATCCTGTTACCAACACCGGCCTACTTTTGTTCCTCTGCTGGGATGTCATGTCTCCTCAGGGCACAGGAACGTCAACTTCCACTTCGCTCTCTCTTGGCTCAACACACACTCACAAAGACAAAACACACCAGCGAACAGCTCTCTGTCACATCCCTCACATAGGTAGAACAATGTACATTGATGCAGCGTCTACAACTGATTATCACATTTAGAATGTAAAAAAGTAAAAATAATCTCACTCAAATCTGCATATCTATGTTCAACATTTGACAGAAGAAGTATAAATGGTTTGAAGCTTTTAAGTTAAAAAATAAGTACACAATGCCTACACAGACCATTGTAATGAACCATAACTGATGTTTGCTGCTGATTTTAATATATTCAGGAAAAAACAAACATAAAACGGGCCTGCTCTGAAGTTGTGACACATTGTTATATTACCTATTTTTCTAGTATGTTGCAAAAAAATTGATACTGGGCTATAAATTTGGAGAAACGTCTGTTATGAGTGTGTTCATTGTAGAGGATGTGTACTTATTTTCATTTAGAAAATCAAAAAAGCATTTGACTAAGAGTGTTCAAGCCTGTGCATATGACTATAGATTGACATTAAAACTTAGATTCCACCTCTTGCTTCCACTATCTTTCTCAAACACATACATATATATATAAGTGAAATGTCACATTTTCTTACCATAGACTCATCCCCCTGTTCATGACAACATGAATTCATAACATTTGCTAATTTACTAGTGTGTTCATGTATTTGTGGTGAATTCCACCGACTTCTATTCAACTGTACATAAATAATGAAAACCTAATGCAAATGCAAATGTCAGAGACCATAAATAAATCTTTTGGCTTTTACTTGTCAAGCAAAAGAAAATGGAATTTTTCATCATAGATGTCAGCCAAACTTAAATCATTCTCACTTATACTTCACACTGTCATATGGAGCAATGTGCACCACACACACAAACACACACCAAACCTCTTTCTTTCTCAGACACACACACACAGCATGTACCCTGGATAAACTTCTCATACTCCAATAAAACGTCTCAAATTCTCACATGTCCTGAAATATCAGGCTGACATAATGCTGAGGGACAGAGGCCTATTACAGCTGCATCTTGGCTTTTAGGCTCAGTTCTGGTGTGCAATGAACTATTTATGCTTAGAGCAGAAGTCTCGCAGTCTGAGGCTATGGAGGTCATGACATGCTCAGGCAGGTGCATCTCAGCCTTTACACTCGAGGTCAAAGGTCACAGAGATGGAACAATTTGCATCAGTTCCTCTATTACGATCTTGGAGACTTCTCATGCAACCTAGTGCTGAAAACAGCTATGCATATATATATATATATATATATATATATATATATATATATATCGAACAGATATGTTAGACAGACAGACACACAGACAGATAGACAAACAGGCTCTAACTACTACAACAAAGACACATTTTTGGCTCAAATACTTAAACATCATGTTCCACTCCTCCCACATCAGTATATTGACAGTGCAAAGCAATCAAAACTGCAAGCAAACGGGACAATCCTTTTCCCGTGAACTCCTTCTGTGTTTATTTGTCTCTCATCTGTCCTGCACCCCCCCTAATTCATCCATTTCTCGGTGCTGATCATTCAGGGCTTGCCCTTACACCTCTACTTCACTCTCACTCTTTCTCACCCTTTCCCTTCCCTCAGTGACCTTCCCTACAGAAACACAGTCCAACCCCATTAAAGTGCATTTCCCACATTCCTGCACTGTCATTCTAACCTGGCTATTTACCTTCTCTTTCACAAGACGTCCTGGCCTGCTCTCAGTGCTGCTCTGACAGGCTGTGGAAGTGATGCGGCCTATCAGAGAGTGGCTCAGCAATAGGCATTCATCTCACCTGCACAGGTAGTTATTATACTCATCACTTTTGCACTCTGCCACGTTCTGCCCTGTCAACACAGTTAATCCAGGCCCCTAAAAGCCCTGGGCCTCTTTAAGCCCCCTGCTCTCAGATCCTCAAGTGCCTTTAATGCCAAATGAAAGTTTTGTGGACAGATGGCATGGTAATTTGATAAGCTATCTTGAACTTTTTCTACTCTTGTTGTGAACAGCAGAAGTTAAGGGTTCTGGTTGTGTAGGAGTGTGTTGATATGTTTGTTTAGGTATCACTAGAAAAATTTTAATGTAAAATACATTCCAGATCCTAAAGTTTTAAGCCAAGATCTTTTCAGTGGTGAATAACTAAGGATGCATGATTTATAACCAGACAATTGACTGATAAATGGGAACATTTCATTGTATTCAGTCAGAAATTGGAAATGCAGTAGATAAGACTAGTGACACCTCTGAGGTACCCTTGAGCAAGGTACCGTCCCCACACACTGCTGCCCGGACGCCGTGTTCCTGGCTGTCCGCTGCTTCACTTGGTGAATGGGTTAAATGCAGAGGAAGAATTTCGTGCTGTTCACACTGTGTGCTGTGGTGTGTTCACGTGTGACAGAATGGTCACTTCACTTCATAATACAACACCATTTGTTATAAGTGATATATTTTTGCTTGTGATCATACTGATGCCGAAGCTTTTCTATTCATTTCTTTTCACATGCATGGACAGCATTTTGGAAAACACACACCAGAAGGGGTGAGGTGGGGGGGAGGGGGGTGTTTATCTCCTTCTAGCTGATGCTTGATTTTGATCATGAATAACTTCAAATGGTGCCAGTGGAACAAATAACAAATCAATGCAATGACTGAACTGCAGCAAGAAGTCTGGAACTAAACTTGTGTTCTTCTAACTGTGTTTTTTCTAACAAACACATCATTAAAGATTAATTTTTTGGGGTTTTTTTCAGTGTTTATGTTCTTTTGAATTTATTCTAATGTTATATACAGTTTTAGAAAATTACATTTAACCTATTTTATGGCTACCTGAAACCTTTGCACAATTCTACGTCATGGCTACGTCAAACTAGTCGAAAACCTGTTTTATGATCACTGCACTTTATATTTAGGTTTTAGAGTGGACTTGCCAAAAAAATATTGTCAAATGCCAAAAAAGAATTGTCGGCAGTAGAACAGCATTGATCATAGCTTAATTGTCAGTTGTCATTACCAGTTCATAAATTCAATTATAGTTTGACATGCTTAATGTCCAGCAAACACACAAAATCACCAAAACACCAAAAATGTACAACGTATACCCTGTTTTAAAAGTGCTGCTTTCAATGAGGTGGACATCACTTGTCATTAGCTGGAATTCTGAAAAGCAGTCAGTATACATACATCTACAGACATTGTCTGTCATGTTTGATCACAGGCATAAATTCATTGTCTCCAAGACTCTGACTGATGCCAGTTAACTCCGTCTCTTGTTCGCTGAGCAATAATGAGAAGGTCTTTAAGTTTAGGGGTCTTCTCAACACATATTCAGTACTCTTCTTGCTCCTCTTATTTCATCAAACTCCTTCCAGATCTCCAGCCAGGTGCTTGCCCATATCAAGTTTGTGTATGAATGTGTGTGTGTGTGTGTGTGTGTGTGTGTGTGTGTGAACCATCTGAAATGAGGATGTGGCCGTGACAGGCAACACTCACGCCAGTGTGAAAGAGAGTTCATCCAAGTCGAAGAAAGACGCTGCCAGCGCAGTCAAGTCTGAACACACACACCAGCAGGAAGCTTCACACCTTCCTTCTGTTGTCTTACTCAACTCAGCACACTTTCAGGTGCCTGACAGATCTGAGAGAATTGGGGCTGCCAAGTACATGCTGGAGCTGACCCACGGCCTTGTTTTTCAAAGCAGCCTTCTCTGTGCTGGAGAACGAGTGACCTACTGGATTAGCTCTCAGCACCTTGTTCTGCAGCACAGAGTGTGGTGATGAGCTGTTGGACCAATGCCAGCAGCTGTCTGGAGGTTCAGACAGGTGAAGTGGCTGCATGAATAAGGCTGCTCAGAGGCACAGCTGTCTGTACATCCCCCCAGAGACTGCCTTCTTTATCTCCCTCTACTGGATGCACAACACACCACTAGGCTTAGAACGCTGGCCATCTGTCTGTTTTGTGCATTCGCTAGTCTTTTATGTAGACAGTAAGTTTAGGCAAGAGATTCCCATATGCACTGTCAGAAAAAAAGACACTATCCTGGTCAAATTGAATCCCCCAATGATCCTTAAGGCCTAGTTTTGTACCATAAATTCATTTTAAAGGTACACTGCAATTACCTTTCCAGAGGAAAGATGCTTTTTCGAAACTTAATATTTGCACCCGCTCATAACTTAACTATTTAAAACAGAAACGTACAAAACTTGGACAGAGTGTATAGAGTCAGTTCACTTTAAAAAGTAGTTGCAATAGAATATAGTACATTTATGGTAACTAAAAGTACTGAATACTCGTGTAGGCACCACCACAGTGACAGCATTTGTACTCCGATTTTGTCATTTGCTGAGAGTTGATTGATCTAAAGAATTGTTTTTTCAACCCTGTTCCTGCTCTTATTTTGGTGTTTTCCATGTCCTAACCCACCTGATCCTACAAATCTGCTAATTAATAAGCCTGTTCTGAATGTGAGAGGAATAAGTAGCAGGAAAAACATTAAAATGTGCAAGGCAGTGGTACTTAAGGACAAAGACTTACAAGCATTGTTCTAAACAAAATTCAGCATGTCATCACTATTGGTACAAAATGTGAAAACTTTTGAAGGAAGGATAACATTCTTAACCCTAATCTATATTAAATCCAATCTGTGCATATGTGAGAAGATATGCCTTTGCATGTCTGTCATTATGAAACATTTCTACTAGCCCATCATGAATGTTCACACACGCAAAGGGTAGGTGATGTTCCAAATTTCCAAAAAATTGTATGTGTTCTGTTATAATAGTGTTGATACCAGTCCCCTAAAACAAATTCTACACAAATTCCAAATTTACTTTGACATTTACTGTGACAAAATCCAATAGAGTTCTTAATCTTAGTGTAATCTTTGACTTAGGTCTTACCTTTCAGCGGTTTTACCTTTAAGTGTAGACGTGATTTTCTCCAACGGCACAACATCACTCGCCTTTGATCTGCACTAAACTTGAAAGATGCTTAAATCTTGGTTTATGCCTTTATAACCCCCATACCTTTCATCCTTGTGAAGACCCAAAGTAAACCTCAGCTTCTTCAAAACTCCTCCTTCAAGAATGAAACAGGGCTGAGGTTGATTTGAAGTGTTTGGGAGATTTGGGGTGATGAAAACAGCGCTTTTATTCATCTGAACTGTTATTTCCTTTGCTTCATTTTAATCACATCCTTTAAATCTGCTTGTTGCTACATGATTAGCATCATTTTTTTTGCTGATGTTGTTTGAACCAAATTAGGCTTTTCAACCCAAATGCATGAAATGTATGCATCAAAATAACTATGACTAAACACCGTGTGTCAAACGGTGATAAATTAATTGTTGACTATGAATAGATTTTACTAATTTTACACATTAGCCTGACATATTTATTGCCAGTTATTTAATAAATAAATATCCTTTCTAATTTAAATTGTTTTGATTTCTTACGACGGGGAAATGGACTACTCTGTTTACTTTAGGGGGCTTAGATGAAACACTGTGTTGAAACTAACCCTGCTGTGTGGAGGCTGTACTTTAGCTTGGCTTGCTCTCACTGTGAATTGTTTATATACTTCAAAACAGTGCTAAGTTTCAGGCACCATTCGGGCAATTAAATGATATAGGTGTGAATTCTGGAACCTACACACACAAGCACATTACTGTGTAAAATCCAGAGACCACTTTTTCATTGATTTAATTTTAGATCTGAGGCAACAATGAAGCTTAACTTTCTCATATTTTTCAAAATTGTGGGGTACAGTTTTGGTGGTCTACCATGTCTTGCGTGAATGCTGAGTCCCATGTTCATCATGTCTTTTAATAATATTTTGAATTCTCATCTTTGAAAACACCTGTTTTTCCACTGAATACTTTCCTCTTACTTATGCAAGGGGATTATAAACTACATGGTCTAAATCTCTCTTTTAGCCATTTTAGGTGCAATGTAAAAGAAATGTGCAAGGCAGCTGAGGTGGGTGTGGGTTACTGCTAGTGTGAATGGTAGTGCATCTATGAAGACTAACAATGTCAGCGAGAGCTTTGGGAACATCTGGGAGGACTCAGCTGTACTGGTTGGGTGGAAGACTGTAAGGATGGAAGAGTCAAAGCAGGGGCCACAAAAGTGTGGACAAATTAAAATACACTGAGTAAAGATTAATTTGCTCATATTGGCAGTTTTGACTGGAAATTAAATAAACAAAACTGCCGTTTCTGACTTTTGCACAGTAATCTATGCAATGAAAACAGACTTATGATTAAAAGTTACTTTCATGGTAGTTGCACAGCAGTTACCTTGGCTCCTCTGATTGGCCACTAGTGCGTAGACAGTGATTACAAAATCCAGGACCATGAATTGAGTTCAAAGTTGGAAGAGCTGTAAGCTACACCGCTGCATGCACACTAGAGTCCTCTGTAGTGGGGAAGAAGGAAAAAAGGTGGTTCTTTTCTTGTAGAGAGTGGTGCTTGTTGAGCAGACAGGCTGAGCCTGCAAACCTATCAGCTGCTTGGCCGTTTCCACAGTGTGTCTGCCTGCAGCATGTCACCCTGGTCCCTGGAAGCTGGCTTGGGAGTGAGCTTAATCCTGACAGATTACCCTGATCTGCACGGTGACCTCCAACTGGGTCCATCAAAGCCTGCCATGGGCTCCAGGGTAGGAGCATGAAAGCGGCTGTCTCTGAAATCAGGACCTACTTGGGGGAGCCCTCAGGAGCCCAGAGGGCCCTGAGCCTGGAGCGGAAAGGTGCTGATTGAACAGGGTGAGGGTAAATGCAAAAAGAGTCTGACAGCCCCCTCACAGGGTAAAGCGGAATGTGAACACTAAGGTTAGAGGGGACGCAGCGTGGAGACTCACTGAAAGTGGATATCAGTTGTAAATTTTTTAAGGTACACAAAAGGCTCAAAACTCTTAAAATGCTGGAAAAAGACACAAAGCTTCAAAGGCTATTCATTACCTATAAACGTCCTAGTTTAAGTGTAGCTGTTGTCAAGGTAACAATAGTTTGAAATTGCTTGAAAAAACTGTTAAAGTCGTTTTATGCTATCAAGTTCTTTGCTATTAATTACTTAGTCCCAGATTTATTTGCAGTATTCTCATACCAGATGGTTAGCATTGATTTCTATTGGATTTAGCACAAGGTGCCAAGTTCCAGGCTCCAAAAAGTGCATTTGTCACACGCGAACACAGAACTAAGTGATCAGAAAAAAGCGTATGATGAAAATGCACTGATGCATTATCTATATCTTCTTGCACTACTCCCCACGTAAAGATTTTAGTATTCAGAACTCTCCTCTGGTTCTCACAGTCCTAAAACTTGAGTCTTTCCTCAAATTGTAAGTCGCTTTGGACAACAATGTCTGCCAAATGAATGTAGTGTAAAAAGGTCACTTTTATCACAGTGTCAAAAGTCATAGTTTTGTTTGTTTTTTGTCAGTCTTGAAATAAATGCTATTTATTTCCTATACTACACTATTGCTTCATCATAATAATCTCAAATTTAATAAAGCCATGGTTATGGTAGATGGTTACCATTGAACTGTGCACCATATGAAAGAGACAAATTAATGCAATATTACAAAACAAATACCACGCATCATATATGATCTCTGTAATGAAACATCTATGCTATTTATGACTTAATCTATTCATTGCTGCTCATTACGTAAGGTTTAAAAAATCAGTTCTCATTGTTATGACACATGATTACCATTGGTTTCCACATTTAGCAGACCTGTTACCACAACATACCAAAATCAAATACTGCTGGGTATTAACATTGCTATGCTACTTTCAGATATTCACAGAGTGTGTCTTTACAGTAAATGCTATAGGCGCAAAAAAAGTGAGTCGAAGCAGTTTTCCCTCAGTGGTGGTGTTTTGGGATTTCTCATCCTTTCCTTTCCTCTCCCATAACAATGGAGGAGTGCGGAGCAGGGGGAATGGAGAAGGAAGAGCTTTGCTTGAGAAAATAAACGTGCGAAATAAACACTGGCTGTATTGGTGTAGGGTTGCTGTAAAAATGCAGGCCTCTCTGCACAGGGACTGAGCACGGTAACCTGATGAGGATAATCATGTTGCTGCTGAAATCCATCCATAAGCAGCAGCCAGAGGGACACACACACACACACACACACAAACACACTCACTCACTCACTCACACACACACACACTCACTCACTCACACACACACACACACGCACACACACGCACCCACACACACACACACACACACACACACACACATATATGCGCGCACACACAGTGGTTTGGGAGAGTACACCAAGGCACGCGTGGAAGATTAAAATGAAGGAAGCTGTGGGGTTCTGTTGGGCTTTTCCTTTATTTTTGTTAGAAGCCCATAAATAAGAGCACCTGGGTATTTCTGAGAACAGAGAGAGCTTCATATGAAGACATGGTAGACCAATACACAAACTTCATGATACAATACGTACTACAGTTTTTGCAGTATGATAGACTCTTAGAGATAGATGAAAATGGTCAGCATTCATTGTGATTCATCCATAATAGTTTTCAAACCAAGCTAACAGCACCTGGTTAAAGCATCATTTTAATTAGTAATGTTTAAGCAGTAAGGTTTAGAGTGCAGAGCAGGGAATTTAATTAATAAAATTGTTTTACTTTACTTTTGTCTTTTTTGGAATATTGTGAGGTGCTTTTTATACCAGAACAATGGAAAGAGTTTCAGCCATGTTGTAAGTTTTTATACATGATTTTTTAATATTTGATTTACATTGTGTAGTATCACGAAAATCCTGTACTGAGAAAAAATATATATTTTATTACGATGTGTATCATAACACCGCTAGCATGAACACCCAAAAGCACAGACACATTCAAAAGCTGATCATTTTAGAAAATCACGGTAACTGATCTTTCCTCCTACACACAGCTTAAGGTAACCCTAGCCCAGGCTGTGATCGTGACAGTGTATACACACTCCTATGGGAGACGGAGAGCGGACAAACCGAAAATAAATGACTTCACCAAAAACACATCACAGCCCTTCACTCCTCCACTGAAAAAAACAGCACATGAGCGCTCACAGAGACCCCCACAAAAAAATTTGACCCAGCACCCAAAGCAAGCAAGCCCCGTCCTAAAGAGACAAATGAAGTCAGGGGGCACGCTACAGTTACACCGTTGTGTAAGCAAATCCAATAATTCTCCCTCTCTATCACAAAAAGTTTTAGTTATATCACCAGACAAGGAGGTTTGATGTGTGCTGCAAAGTTAATTTGCAGTGTATCTCACTTATGCACTTAACCAATAACATAAAGAGAAGACACAATCACTGAGTTGATGTTTGGTTGTGGTGGTAGTGGTATGTAGTGAATAATGGGATGTGGGGGTTGGAGGAAGCATCACGTTTCATTGTGTCTAATGTGTGTGTGTGTGTGTGTGTGTGTGTGTGTGTGTGTACGTAGTCTCCACTCACCTGACTTCTCAGGTTTCATTTCTCTCTCTGTCCTCTTCCCTCGCCACATCCCTCGGGGCAGAATCATCCACCTGCCTCCTGTTTGTGTGTGTGAATGTGTGCACACACGCTTACCTTTGCAACAATAGCTGGCTGGGCCGCATCTCTCCTCAGGCACTGAGATTTACACTCTCTCTTCTGAGCCTGGGAAAGGAAGTACACCTGTAACTCAAGCCCGAATCTCAAGGTTATACTGTCAGTCAAGCCACTGCTGTTTACTCTCCGTCTCTGTTCAGGGTCGGAGCCTGTTTTGTAGCATTTAGTCACACACCTCAGCTGATCATAGCTCTGAAAACTGCACATGTTAGATTATGGACAATAATTTCCCTGTGGTTAGAACAAGAAATCTGTTGAATCAGAAACACACTTGAATGGATGCCAATGGGAAGGTGTCTCAGCACCTGTCTTTTAGCTTCTACTGGGTTCTAAGGGGGTCTGAGTTTTTTTCTTTTATTAAATACAGGACGACTTATTGAAAGCACTGTCCAATATGCTACAGATGTAGCACAGGGAGACTAGTTCGAAAAACTTTTTTTAACTATTAATGTGATCCTTATAATAACACTTCAGTAAGTGTTAAATTAGGTCCACTGTAAATACAGGGAAATATAAATGACATTAAATCATTTAAATAAATGATATTAAATAAATGATAATGATATTATATTAAATCTAACTTTAACCTAAAACTTAAATCCTCATCCTAATGGTAAGTTAACTCTAATTCTTTTGAGCACATAGTTCGTTAACAATAAAATTATCTGTAGATACTCTACTGGGGGATATCAAAATAAAGTGTGACCATCATTCCTGCAGCACTGGGCAGAAAAACAAGTGACCAGAACCGTGAGTCTTCCACTATTTTTACTGAGAAAAAAAATTATACATATACATGCACATGTACACACACATTCAC
>JBBPCZ010000156.1:11283703-11300662 GCA_037974445.1 Brycinus macrolepidotus | reverse complement strand
CTAATCAGTACCTCATAAAGCAGAATGAGGTGCTTGTGTAGGAATTTAACAGACATTGGCATGGAATGGTTGTCATACTCACAGAGATGCTGATTTAAAAATAAATTGCAGTTGTCTCTTATTTTTTTCCGGAGCTGTATATGCACAATATGCATTATGTAATGTATATAATGCATATAATGAATTAAATATAAAGTATCAGTATCAGTACATGTATATGAAACCACACTGTAATGGCTGTATTGGGCCTTCATGATAATCACTGCACAGATTTAGCCATTGTAACTATTGCTCTGGAATACTGCTGGTCTAGTGGCCCACACTTGAGCTGAACAGCTGTGGAAGCAGTTGTGCTAGTGGCAGTGTTAATAGACAGCTCTGCTAATTGGCCTGCTGATTGTTAGCACGTGATGACAGGCAGTGCTCCTCCTGCTCCTGGACCGCTGGCCATGGGGAGAAATAGATCATCATTAGCTGTCTTAAAGGTGTAGGGGCCAAGCGGCACTTCAGTTAAATAGACAACCTCCTTCCTTCCTCTTCCCCACTGAGACACACACACATAAACACAGAGAGAGAGAGAGAGAGAGAGAGAGAGAGACAGAGAGAGAGAGAGAGAGAGAGTGAGAGAGTCCATAAAGTTCATACATGGAAACTAAGCTGTAAAAACAGCCCATATTTAATTTTTTTTTCTGTGGATTGTTTCTGTCCATTTACATATGTCCACTTATCCAGACTACAGATGTTTGGCTCCATCCATTCATGCTGAAGTTATAAAGTGTGTTTCAGTATGGACTGATTTTTGATTGGAGCACAATATAGTATAGCCAATCAGAGATCATATATCAGTCTTAAAGGCACAGTAACATAACGAGCCTGTTTAATTATAAGGGATAATGAGAGGGTGAGAAATGGTTAGGTAAAAATGAATTACGACTGTTTTTGGCACTGAAAGGAGCACAAACCTCAGAAGTGGACCTCAAGGGAAAATATTTGAAATATTACTGCCATCTGGAGAACATATTGTGTTTCCAATGTTATTGATTAATTAGATTTGTAAAGTATTAGATAATACCAGCTGCTCATTGTAATGTATTCAAATTTAATTAATGATTGAACCAAAAGAAATGATCCAAAATGAACTTCTACGAACGTCTTAGAACATCTTTAAGAACCACCTCCTATTTTGGAGAAATTAGGTGTTTTCCAGAGAGCAACTTAACACTTCTTAAAATGCACATATTATTCAGTCATTAATTTGAAATCAATGCACACGCATTTTTTAACCTAATCTCTATTTATTCTATCTGTTCATGCTTGCTTGCCCACTGATTTCTATTATAAATGTATTTTCAATCAGTAAGTTTTCTCTTTGTTTTCGAAGTACAGATAAATGATTGCCTTGGTAACTGAACATATGCTACAGCTTCTGCAGATAAATAATGTAAGTTAGTAGCTTTAGTGTGGCTTTAGTGTGAGAAATTGAAGTATAACAGTCTAAGGGATGAAAGTAGTGCTGCGAGACACATCTAACATTTCTAATAATACATGTGGATGGCATCACCATCCACTTTTACGGGGCATGATGTAAAACAGTGAGTCAAACCCCTTGTTGTTTTGACTGATTTCAGTGTGTAACCTTGGGGTTTGAGGGCAAACAACACTATCAGGAGAGCGCAGTGTGATGTAGCGTCGGGGTTGGAAACACATCCCACGTGCAGACGGCTCGCCTGAAAGCAGGTCTGCTCTGCAGCGCCAGAGCTATTGTTTTAACAGTAAATCTGTCACGATGTGACAAGCCAGCCTGACATTAATAAGGTATTATTACTCCTCATTGTTTAGAAGTCAAATCCTTTAAATGAGAGGCAATTACTCAGCACAGCCTTCACATTCTGGTCATCAGCATCGGCAGCTTGGAGACGTGTCAGGACCTGTCCTCCCCTGTCACTAACACTCTTCAATCTGAAGCCCACTGGCTGAATCTCATTAAACAGTGGGATGTGAAAGGAAAGTCAAATAATCCAACATAATATTCTGACACGTGTCCACGGGTTAAACACTTACTGAACGTACCCCGATCACTTCAAATCCAACATGAATCTAATTTTTCAATACATCCTTCAAGCTGGTTAGGAGTCACCATGTGGAAATGTGGACTTAGGGCCTTGCACAGTCCATATGTGTACAAGTCAAAAATCTGGCCACACCAGCAAGTGTTCAGCATGTGTGGAACTTCAGTCCTCTTCCCATGTGACTCCTTTCGAAGTTGCTTGATGGAATGCCAGTGTGTGTAAAATTATCATCAGTAGCCAGGAAACACTTAATACATCAATTCATTTGTGATCATGTGATGCATAGGCATGCATCGGATGTTTCCGTGGTGATACCTGCAAAAAAATCGCTTTTCAAGTGAAAACATCTAAATCTACTCTATTATTTGTCATTATGAGATTATTGAAAATATTAATTATTCATTTTTTTTCTGGGTGTTTTTTCTGTTGGCAGATAATTCGGTTTGTTCAAAGAAATAACAGTCAAAATGAATCAAATGAAAGACAAATAAGCAAAATTATCTGGCAATGGAATTAAAGAGTTTCACTAGATAAAATGACTTATAAGAAAAAAATGTCTAGAAATATGTTAAATAATCTAACAAATCACAGTGATTTCATATTGAGAAACAAAATATGTTGACTCAGTTTAAGATTATTTCACTTGCCAGTACTTAATATAATTTTTATTATAAACAAACATTAGGAAACAAGACTGAGTTTCTCAAAGCTTTGGTCATACAGGCTCTTTAAACACACCTCCATCAGATTCTTTAAATCAGCATAAGCTCCCTCTCCACACTGTCAAAACCCAGCTAAATCCAGCATATGCTTCCCAATTCTCTTCTGCTTCTGGACTTGGCAGAAACCAAACTGAATGAGGAAAGGCATGCATTATGGAGAGTTCTGGAACAGGGCATTGCATGTTTCTCGGGGCATCATGAGTTTTTCCCTCTCCACAGCCCCTCTTCCTTCCTGTGACCGGGGCAGCTGTGCTCCCTGAGTGGCTGAATATGAGACATGGATATGAGATATGCATATGAGATTAACAGAGTGTGTGAAAAAGCCGAGAGGTCCACAGAGAGCCTGTCTGATAAAGGCTCTCTCGACTCAGCGGCCCACAAGGTGAGTGAGAGCAAAAACACAACTTCTTAACCTTGTCTGTCAATCATGGCAACTGGGGGGCTGTGCCAGTGACCCTAGAAAAGGAAGAGGTCCACCGTGTCCCAAAAATAAATTCAAACTGAGGAATTCACACGGCACTGAGCTGAGGTGTGAGAAAATGACCAGGATGTAAAAGTAAAACTAGTGGGCAAATTATAATGATATAATGCAGTTTTATTTATGCAATCTTTTTATGCAATCAATTATTTATATTTTTAGAAATAAATACTATTTTTATTTATTTAGAAATAAATACTATATATATATATATATATATATATATATATATAGCATTGTGTAGGTGTCTCTCCCGCTGCCAAAGCAGCTCTGACCCGTCAAGGCACGAAGGTTTGCTGTGGTGTCTGTTAGATCCTATAAGTCCTGTAAGTTATGAGGTGGGGCCTCCAAGGATCAGACTAGTTTGGCCACCACAATCAACAGACGTTCAGTCAATACTTTAAACTCTGTCATGTTTCTAAATCTATTCCTGAACATTTTTTGCAGTGTGGCAGGGCGCATTATCCTGCTGAAAGAGGCCACTGCCATTACTTTTGGAATACTGATGCCACGAAGAGGTGCGCGTCTGCAACAGTGTTTAGGTAGGTGGTTTGTGTCAAAGTCACATCCATATGGATGTCAGGACCCAAGGTTTCCTAGCACAACATCACCCAGAGCATCACACTGCTTCTGCCGGCTGGCCTTCTTCCCATAGTGCATTCTGGTGCCATCTCTTCTCCAGGGTAAGCGATACACATGCAGCTGGTCGCTCACATGGTGTAAAAAATTGTGATTTATCAAACAAGGTTACCTTCTTCCAATTCTCCATGGTCCAGTTCTGATGCTCGTGTGCCCACAGTAGGCTCTTTCGGCGGTGGACAAGGGTCAGTGTGGGTACTCTGACCAGTCTGCGGCTACCACAAGCCGTAATGCACTGCGCATTCGATGTACATATACATGGGGCTTTTTATTTTTTACATATTTAAAAATAGTAAAGTATCGGCAAGTTGAAATCATCTCAATTATTTAGTATTAAAATTAATATAACAACTGTTATATACTCTCAATTTTATTAATATTCAATATATGCATACAAAATATCAGACAAACGATAGTCTGCTGGCATTCTCATAATAATTACTGAATAATACATCTTAAAATGGATAACTGAATAATCAGTCTTCGGTTTACAGGGGCCCAGTACTTTTCCATTTTCTACTTCTTTTGTCCAACATTATGAAGTGAAAACGCCTGTTTCCATTTAAGGAAATGGTCATTTCTCTCTCAAGTCTCTTTCTATCTGCCTGCCCTGTCCTTATGTGTAGTGGAACACCTGGGCTTCTGTGAAAATATTTAGCTTGCATGAGGTTCACCGCGGCAGGGCCCCTTCTCAATAGCATCTCTCTCATAATCAGTCTAAAGACATTATCCACTTACTGGAGATGAGCTGAGGGGCTGCAGGGGATACGCCGCCGCACTAACACAGTTAGTCTAATGGCCGCCAGTGAAGGAGCCTAATGAATTTCAGCTCTGAGCAAGAGAGAAGAGGGAGGGAAAGGGGGCTCTGGAGGGATGGGGGGGTCCTCCCGGGGCCAGCTAATCGGATGCTTGTGTGGAGATTTTGATATCGTGCTCATTTGGGGACAACAGCGTTTATAAGCTCTGTTGACAAGGTGCAGCCTAACGCAAGCAGCCATCCAACTGCCCTGAAGGCAGCCGATGCAGCTGATGAGTGGAAGCAATGACTGAAAGACAGCAGCGTGAACAAAGAACAGTCAACAGAATTTTCTAATTTACTGCAGTCAATGCAAATCGGAGATTTCATTGCAATATCAGACACTCACAGAATTTCCTGTTGCTTCAATTTCACGCACTGAGTTGCCAGTTTACTAGCACCCCATTAAAGGAAATGGACCTCTATAGAACCACCAATGATAAGATCTTACTTGAGTTGTGGGCTGTTAATTTACAGCACAGCAGATACACAAACCTGGCAGTGGCACGTTGGTGGGTTTTGCAACAGTTTGAGTGTATCAGGCCACGGCAGTATTGCTGGAGTTTTTAAATAATGTGTACACTTGCTGGCCATCTTCTAGCCCTTTATCAGTGTCCAGTCTGTTGGTGCAATATTTTCAATGACAGTGCGGTGTTTAAAACACCCAGCAACACTGTTATACCTGTTATATATACCAGTACTATGCATGCTACCATGCTCTAAGGTATAATATTACTAATGTGGTTGTATTTTGCACAATGTGTCTCCAATTGTGCTCAGCAAATAAAATTAAGAAATCCACGTACTTGCATACAGTCATCATCAGAATTATTGGCAATTGAAAATAAACTTCACGAAAATGAGCTAAAATCAATATTCTCAATAAATCACACAAGCAAGAGTATATCAGGCTTAAACAAACACATAGGCAGCATATTTTTATTTTGCATATTTTTAATTTGTTTTGGAATATAAAAGGTTAACACTGGTTCCCCATCATTAGTATTTGGTGAAGCCTCCCCTGGTAAAAATAACAGCACTGAGTTGCTTTTTATAATTCATAACAAGGTTGGACAAAACTTGAAGAAGGGTTTTAGACCAGTCATCCATGTAGAACCATTCCAGTTGTTTGATATTCTTGGGTTTTTGCTTCAATACATATGTTTTCAAATGGGTTCAAATTTAAATTTCAACTAATTTTTTGTGACTATTTGTTATTTCTGCCTGTACACAAATTTCTGTCACATCTGAGTTGACGCCTCTTTGGTGTTACTCATCTCGATGGATGAACAAAGAGACTATTCATGTGTGTGACCTCAAGAAATAATCACAGACAACAATGAAGCTCCAGGAGATCCTATGAAAAGAAATGTTTGTCCCCAATTTTTTTTTTTTTTACTTTATTTAAAATATTTTTACAACTTTTTAAAAAGAACACACTATTTTTAATATCAACCAACTCTACTATATGAATGATTCCTATTAGATAACGCAATAATGTAATCTTGTATTATATTGGGTAATAAATTTCTCCAAGCATGTTTATATGTGGTGTTTGTTTTTACCCAGTTTACAATAATTCTGGTGTCGAAAGTACATTTCACCTTGCATTTCTGCATAGCTAGTCATGGATTTTTCTAGTAGATCCTCTGCACTATGAAGGTGGTGACAACTTGAAGGTGACATAGCCATCCACGTCCATGTCTCCTCCAGCTCTATTCGCATTGTTCTTGGTCAGAAAAAATTCTTGGCCAGCCTGCTCTTTTCTTCCCCGCAGTATCATTTTCAGCCTTCCATTTCGTCAATTGCACACAGATTGTGGAATTTATGGTAGCACTGAAATGGCAAATACTGACCTTAAATCGTATCAGACAATAATCCAACTGTGAATGTCTGGTAGCTTGCAGCATTTTCCATTGTCATAATGTGTAATAATCTCCCACTGATCACATATTTTTAAAGGAAAACTAGTTTACATATTTTCCAGAAAGCTGCCCTTTGGTAGTGTGGTATACATTTATGAATATATATGACTGTCACACTGCTTCCTCTTGGCGTAGCTGGTGCAGGGACATAACCAAGCTAAAAACACATTCACGATCAGGCAGAGGAGCTCTGAGAATAGTAAGGAGAACGGTCGTTTATAACCTGTGTCATTTTGCTTTGCACTGATGCGCGCCATCCTCACTTTACCTTGTCATCCATCGGTCTTGGGACCCATCATTCACTCCTCAGTACCAACATGCTAAACAAAGCCAAACTTATTCCCCCTTGAAGGGCACTATAACCACAAACTAATATGAGTACCCCTTACCCTCTCTGAAGGAGGCCTGCAGCACAAACTGACTTGCTCCCTATAGGGTCATGGAAACTCAGGCAAGAATAACAGTGTGAACTCAAAAAACTCTCCAAGGAGATATATAAACTCACCCCTCACAGCTAACACAAAGTACTTTAACAGCAAGGCCCTTTCACTTCACTAGCAAATTGCTTAAAGCACAGGGAATGTGGTAACCTAATTAAATCTCACTGCTACCTCAGCATCATAGTGTACAATTATTTATGGCATGGTGGAGGTGCAGTCTGAAAATTTCAGAGGAACTGGACACACTGTAATGCTAATCCACAATACATATTGAAAAGGCAGCACTCAGAATACTGTTTGAATTAGGATTTTTTTTAAAAGAGTCATCTTAACAAACCACATAACAGAACGATTAGCTGGTTTGAATTGGGATTAATCAGCTTAGTCTGGTCTTTCACATTTTCGTTGCATTCATTTTTATCCTTGGCCATTCTGTGCTAAAAGTAATTATTAAGACAAATTCTACATCTAGCTAGATACTATTTTTAGGCATTATAACAAAATATACTACTGAACACATTTAGGACAGTGCAAGTGTATTTGGTGTTAAGTCATTTTCCATAGTATTCCACTGAATAGGGAGGGACAGAATACTTTTATATGCATTAATGCCCAAAGCCTACGTAAGGGGATGTCCAACAAGCTCACACTGGTGGGATGGTCAGGCGTCCACATACTTTTGGCCAAATTGTAATTTGCCCAATAAATTACAGTATAAGTACAGTATGTCTTCTTTTTGTCTGTTACACTATTTTACATTATATGGCTAATCGTCATAGATTTGGTTAAAATTGCATAAAATGATTTAGAAGCATGAATGAAACATGAATGCAAACATTACTTTAATATAGGTCTAGCACATGCATTCAAAATAAGGTGTTGGTTTTTTTTGTTTTAACCAACATGAATATCTGTATTTGACATTGACCCACTGCCTGGCATGCTTATATAACTTGCTCCCCAATTTTGCCTTTTTTATTTACCCAATAAAAAACTATGTAACTGGGAAAGACTGGAAACTGACTCAACATACGCATGAGTGTACTCATCTGTAAGCATTCACCAGCAAGGAGTAAGAGCCCTGATGAAATCCCATTTCAAGAACAGGCTGCTGAAGCAAAAATGAATTTGTCCAATGCAGGGAGATCCATCCTGGACCACTGAGATCACTGCTCCTACCTGACACCCCCTTCAGCTCTCCTCTAGGATGTCTCTCTAATGGCAGTCCCTGAAGCTAAGCAATACATCAGCCTCTCAGGGACACAAATGGGACGGCTGAATGCATGGCTTCGACTCCATGCTTGAAGCCACTGGGTAATACCTCAGGGAAGTGTTTGCCCTCTATTCTTCTCCGATTTTTAGATACTCATCACAGCCAGGCCCAAGTTCATCCACACCTGCTCTTAACCAAGTCTTCAGGGCGAGCAGCACTGGCTCAGTCAGAGGACTTGATGGCTCTCCGGATGGTGTTGAAGTCATTTTAACTTAAGTGGCTCTCGCCTTAGCTGGCTCACGTCTCGAGGCCGCGAATGGGCCAAGGGGCTCCTAATGACACAGGTGACTAAAGGGATGCTCTGCCAGGCTCAGTCTGGCTGCAGATTGCTCCAAATCTGGGAGCACTATGAAGTCCAATGCCCACATGCAGAGGCTAAAACAAATACACTTGCACGCACACAGCACACAGCTTAAAAAACACACACACACACACACACATAAAAGCACATGTTAGGAAGGACAGGGCCACACAATAAACCCTGAAACAGGAATCAGAACCTGAAGAGAAACATAAGAGCAAATCAGTTTCAGTTTTCAAATGCCTTCATATAGAATGATATTCCATCGCTAAAGGCCACTCGTGACAGTAGAACAACTGTGACGTATGAAAACAGCGGAAAAATCTCAAGCTTTTGATCATAGTCTGGCAATAGCCATATCCCTGCCACTGCTGGTTATGTTTGATGAAACTTCTCCGTAACAAAAAAGCAACATTCTGAATGCAAATTTCATCCCCTGATTTGGTATTCTCTCTGTGGTTTGCGCAAAGCGCTCAGGGCACTGCAGGTTCCTTATTTATCCATTTCTTTATTTGTGCCATATACACACAAACAGATTGGATAATAGAGAAGAGGGAATATGGGATTAATTTTGAAGTGGCTGATTAGCACGTGGCTAGCCCAGGATAATTGGGTTTAGCTTTTTCCCCATGGCCCCCTAAGTCATATTGGCAGTCTGGCAGCTGCTTGTGCAACCCCCCTCCTTTCCCTTTCCTGAGAGGCTGTCAATCAAACTGCATTCTGTCCGAGCGCTATCGCAACAGTATCTTGAGCTTGTTGGCTGA
Source organism: Brycinus macrolepidotus (assembly GCA_037974445.1). Taxonomy (NCBI): domain Eukaryota; kingdom Metazoa; phylum Chordata; class Actinopteri; order Characiformes; family Alestidae; genus Brycinus; species Brycinus macrolepidotus. The sequence continues at coordinate 11,291,255 of JBBPCZ010000156.1, read as the reverse complement.
CCGTGGTTTCTCCCAACAGGACACAATGAAGCTTGTACCAAAGATGTCTGATGATGTATCATTGGAATAATATTTTTTCAATTATGTTCATTGAAAACCTTTTTCTTCTTTCCCAGTCAGATGAACCCTCAGAAACTATTTGTCTCAATTACAATATACAGAAGTCCACAGGACTGGAAGCAAACAGGAGAGGTAGCACAGTGACAGCTTTCTCTGAATCAACATAAAAAGGATTAAAGTGTTTGTCAGATATATCTATACTACTAGTATTGTATTATTACTTTTTTAATATTTAGTATTTTGAGAACGTGAAGAATTACTAAATAAATATGCACTGACTGTAGTTATCTATTATACACCAACTCCTTGTGATACCAACCTTGAGACTCAATCACTGTTTAAATGTAGACATTCTGGATGTTAACTTTATCATACCTCAATTCTCAGTGTCATACACCAGATTCAGCAAAAGGAATCATCTCAGTTCTGGATCATTTTGGACACACTGAAATTTTTTTTTTTTTATAAAAACCTTTAATCCTTTTATAACTTTTCAGTTTTCTACAATTCAGTTAAAACCTACAAATGGCAGCCTTAGCATCTTAATAACATAATTCTATACATGTGCCTTCAACAAAATTGGCTTTATATTAATAAAAAAAAAAACCCTCCAAACTGTTTCTGACAAGTGCAAATTACCTTTTGTGGACTAAAAGTAAATTGAGAAGCATTCCTTGAACTGATTATGATTTCACCAAGCTCTAAACAAATGTGATTAGGGGGACAGGGGCATATGATTGCCAAAACTGTAAACATTATTAACGACTGTCAGATCTATTCTATACTAATGGGATCTCACATGGAAGAAGGAAAAAAAAAACTCAACAATGGGCTGTCAATATCAACATTTTTCTACTCACCGGTTTAATAATTGATATACAACATCAATGCAAACCTTGTAAACCTTTGGACATCAGCACAGTCTTGTATTGGTACAAATTTGGTACACATCTGACTCTTAGGAGTTAAAGTAAAGTAAAGTAAAGTGGCCCCTTATAGTCACGTGTGAACACACCACAGCACACCACAGCACCAACTCCCTAACCACTAGGCCACCAGCTGTCCCATTCATTTGAATGTTTTTGTAAAACCTTTTCGATTTATTAGCGTTATTAATAGACAATATTTTGCATTGTGCTGTGTGGACATGATGAGCAGAACAGAATCAGAATAATACTGAAGAACAATTTCCCTACATTACAGAACTGAGGGTAACATTTGCACTTGTACTTTGGGCCTCATTAATTGGTTTGATTAATTATATTCTAGTAAAAAATGTATCACAATTTCTATACCCAAAGTTTTATATCAACTATTGTGAGTGTCGAACTGTCCTTGGCTCTCTCCCAGAGCTCAAACCCAGGATCCTACCTGAGAACCCTGATGAGGTCCAAGGTGATTCGGTTGCGCTGAAGATCCACATTTATTATACGTACTTCAACTCGTTCTCCTGGTCCTAGTGCTAGACTTCTGCGCCTCTTGTCCACAGGCAGTTTATCTGGAGTGATGTAACGTTTTGGGATGAGGCCTGAGCGGCCCACTCCAATGTCCACGAAGGCCCCAAATAAAGCAGTGTTCTCCACACGTCCTGTTAGGAGCATGCCCTTATGAAGGTCACTCATGGACACGATACCTTGCTTAAAGTCTGCCTGCTCAAAGTCTGTGAGATGAGGGTAGGATAGCAATAAAGTTAAGAACAAGTGGATGGGTTGGAGAAGGGGTGCAGAAGAGGAATGGGGAAGAGAAAGAAAATTTCCATTTAAAAATGTATTAGAAAATGCTGGACTGGACATCAAGAAAAAAGAATTCATCTTACTTGATCCTGTAACAATTCTAGTAACAGTTGTAACAGTGCACTATTACTTGTAAATTAACTTTATTTGTTGTGCTATAAGGAATTGTGCATTCAATTTAAGTCCTATTTTCCTGTAGGGTATTAGAGTGTTTGAGCAGGTAGAGCCCGAGCAAAGTTCTATATAGCAACAAAAAAGCAAAAACAGTGGAACAGTTTTTGATGCTTTATAGAACCATTTGTAAAAAGGTTCATTAAAGAACCATATAAAACAGGGCCATCATAGAAAAGAACAACTGATCCATTTAAATGCTTCTTTAACTGTTCATGGTTCCATACAGAACTTTGAAAACTAAAGAACCTCTGAAACATTTATTTAAAATCAATGTTAAGGGTGTATATTATTATTATTATTATTATTATTATTGTTGTTGTTGTTGTTATTACTACTACTAGCAGCAGGAGCAGCTGAAATCTTAAATATTTAATATTTAATATTTAATAACTATATGTCGGTCCATCAGCTAAATTCTGATCTAAGACCGGCAGAAAGCTAGGACTAGGCTCAAATGAAGCTGCCTAAAACAAATTAAACTACCAGTCCTTCTCTTCAACAGTCACACAACCAGTTCTGCCTCTTCTGGGGGAGACTCTTTCTAGAAGGTGCGTTTAGACAAACACGGCCTCTCCACAGGCTCTGTGGTTCAGGAAACATTCATCTCTGATTATTCTTATCCGGGACACCTTACCTAACGCATGGATCACATGGCAGCTATTTATACAGCTGGCTACAGAGTGAGCCTCATCAGGGCTCAGAGCAGGGGAAGTGAACCTGCAACCTCCTGATGGGAAAGCCAGCACCTAGCCATTTCACTGCACACAGTTCTGACCCACAGACAGCGAATGTCACGAGGAAGCTCTGAAACTTGATATACACACTGTACCTATCATGGTAATAAATTATGTGAATACATATGCAAAACATGGAGAGACAAAACCAAAAGCCATAAAGGCAGTGTTTGTGGCTGACACAAATGTGCTTTGGAATGTGCAGTAAAGGTGGGGGTATTTGTATCTAACTATATAAACTGACACCTTTTGCACAAATAAAACCTCAAACACCTAAAAACGTTTGTGTTCTTGCCAGACTTCCATGGATTAAATCAAATTCAGCTAACAACACCACTCAAGATCCAAGGCATGGAAACAACAGAACTCTCTCTACCAGCTAAAAAAGACTATTCATGCAAACTCTGTTCACAAACAGAAGAAAGGCTTGGGCGAGCATGCACTTCTAAATATTGTCACTTTTTCACTGCATGAAAATGAGGAGTGACAATTCCTTAGATTGACTAATAACTAGTAGGCATGAAAGTGATGACGTAGTTGCTATGCTAGATTAGCTGAAGGCTGAAGTTACACAGTGACACATACTTTTAAAAACTTTTATAACTATTGCCAGTCCGATAATGGTAACATAACTGATTTTATAACTGATACTATAACTGATAATTGACCATCACATTTTAGTTTAAACATGGACTGAAGCACATTTAGTCACTAATGGTAGAAATTTCTTTCCTTTAAATCTCATAATAATGAACAGAATAGTGGATAACACCACTGCCCCACACACTAAAGAACTTGAGTTTGATCCTCTGTCTGGACAGGAACACATGAACAAGCACTAACCCCTGTTGATTATAAAGTGAACTTATTTTAAAATGTAACTCTAACAAAATAAAAGATACGTTATTGGTATGGGCCAAAACAAGGTGTAAATTATCAGTTATCAGCCTAGAAAAAAAAACATATTTTGAAGATGTGTACCTACTAGAGACATTCAGAGTAAAATAAATTGTTATAGAATCTTGTGTGTTTCACTATAATTTCCCATTAAGGTAACATTTTCATGGTGTGGTGTTTCTGGTGAAAAAAAATCATCATACTATAAATTACATCCCACTCAAAGTCTACTTAAAGACATTATGGCATTAATCTCAATTATGATCTGATTGCTGTAATGAACATAACATACATTATCGTCAGCCACACTAAGTTAACAGTGTCCTCTGGCATGACTGAGGGTAATGTTAAAACCAGCATAAGCATTTGTTGTTCACATGATTTTATTTTTGTAGTGAGAGAGGCTGGGGGAGGGATTCACCACTGAGAGAGTGTTACTCTGCTTTTCTCTTTACCCAGACTGCTCTCTCATTAATGATATATCTGTCGGCAGGGCAAGTTTAATAACTTGGGTCTTCCCCCAAATTACAAGCCGAGACTTCAAAAAGCTTGGAGCACTGCCCAGATCTTACAGACTTTGCAGAGAGGAGTAGACGATAGAGAGACACGAGAGGGAGAGCGAGAGAGAGAGCGAGAGAGAGAGCGAGAGCGAGAGCAAGAGAGAGAGAGTGTGAGAGAGAGAAACAGACAGAGAGCCAGACAGAGACACTGCTCTCTTTAATCTGTCTGAATTATGAATCATAAGGGGGGATGTGTTTTGGTCTGTGTGGTCTTTTGTGTGTGTGTGTGTGTGTGTGTGTGTGTGTGTGTGTGTGTGTGTAGGTATGTAGTATTCAGAGACTGCTCATTAGTGTTACCTGCAATATCTGGTGTTTACCAAATGACGTGACAGGAAACTATTACATAACAGTATAGAACTGCAATATTAAACCTCATTTCTAAGTGATTCATTCTATAAATTGCTATACCAAAGCCTCCACATAGGAGAATGGTCAGTGTTCCCAGCTCTGGTCCTTGAGTACCCCTGTCCTGCACATTTTGGTGTTTTGCATGCTCTAATATACTTGATCCAACTTAACAGCTAATTAATGAGATAGTCACACTGTTCTAAAGCATGCTCTCCCCTTTCATACTGGTTCATCTGTTCTTAAGGTCCTGCACACCAAAAACAACACGAATAAATGGAACAGAAATTTAACTTTTAGAGTTGCAAGCACTGGATGTGACAAAGCAAAAAACGTCAAAAAATATACAAAACAAATATTTTGGTGTTGTAACGTATCTATCAAATGGTCACTATGCCAACATCTGAGACAACAATGATTGGTAGACAGAACTCATTTTGTCAGTAAACAGGGAGGAAAAAAAAAACATTCGGATGTTCACAATATCTGTTATACATGTGTTCATAGAAATGTATTGATGCCTGAAAAAATATAGGAATAAATCACCTTTATTTGGGAACAGTATAAAGCAGACTGCTAACATAAGAAAGGGTTTTAGAGGAAATAATGGGTTAGTGCAGTCTGGGTCTTAAAGCATGGAAAATCTGCAGGGTAGGGGTGCGCAGGGACTAAGATTGGTAACCACTAATCAAGGGCACTGATTTGTTTTCACTCTTACCTTGACGGATGTCAAAACCAGGTGGCTGAGTGAGGCCATCCACAATCAGCTGTAGGGTCTCAGGGGAGGTATTGAGAGACTGGGCCAAGGCCTCCAGACCACTACTCCTTACACTGCTCTCAACCTGCTGCCTGAGCTCAGAACCGCCTAGATGGTCCAAGCTACCACCGATCTGAGACAAAAACCTGGACAGAGATCAAGCAGAGGACACAAATAAACTTACACTCAGGACTAAACATGTTGATAAAGTTTAGTGCATAACAAAGGCAATGCTCCACATTCACATTACAAACCATATAATATGCCAGAGATGTCTTAGGGTACAGGGAAGGTGGTTTCATAATGAATGGCTTTTTAATAGATCTCCCCAGAGCCCAACGCACGTGGTGGACATCCCCCACCACCCACACCCCAACCCAGCCTGGGGCTGGAGGGCTGACTTGCAGAGAGGAGGAGAGGAAAAAGGGAGTGGAGGTGAGACTAATTATGCCCTAAATCCTGATCTCTAGGGTTCCCGAGATGAAGACTCTGTCTCATTCCATAAATCACACAGCTTTGCAAGTATATTAAAAAGAGTCAGTCGTGGGGCCTTAGTGAGACAACAGGAGCACTCCCTCAAACCAAAGCCCAATCTAACAAACCCAGCAGCACACATCTAGACATGAGGACTTATCTTGCTCTAAACTGAAACATGCAATGCTTCAGGTGCTATACTCCTAGCAAACTCTAGCCTTCAGTTACAAAATATGTAACAGTTAGTTCTCATGAAATTGTATCAGCTGTTAGTAGTTTTCAGAGTTTGTACTTCTTTTAAATCGGTATCAATATCAAGCACAAAATTTTCCATGTTGGTCTGTTCCCACTGGTTTAGGCCCACTTGTCTGCTTTAGAGGGAAAGGTCACTGTAAATCAAAACAAAGTAATTCTGACTGATCACACTGTCCTGATGGGAGACGTTTCCATCAAGAGGGCGGGGGGGGGGGTCAACTGAATCATTGGACGAGGTAAATTATATGCCACGACTCACAGTCACTAGATCTCAACCCACCACCATTGTGGCTGACCCCACACACCTCCCACACACCCTCTTCTCCATCCTCTCATCTGGCAAAAGGTCCTGTAGCATAGAGGCCTCCACTGGCATAACTGGAATCGGTTAATTCCCTCAAGCCATCAGACTCCTCAGACAGAACTGAATCACTATACTCACACACGTACACACACAAATAAAACAATCCGTGAACTGAACTTTCTTCTCCTAATAACGCATAAACACACTGAACTATTCTGCCATAAACACAAAAAAAAAATCCACCCCAACTGTCGCTAAAAATACCCATTATTTATTATATAATGGACACTCCCTATTCAGCTGCTGCTGTTATTTGCACAATTATTATTTATTGCTGTCTACCTCTGTTCTGTATTTTTGCACACCTAACGACTTTGCTGCTAGCATAAAGAATCTGTCAAACGTTGACTGCATTAAATGTCTTGTTTCTCGCATTCTCTCCTTGCACTCTGTGTATTTTGTCCTCTCTGCCCTTATGTCTTGAGGTGTTCTGTATTTGTTCTTATGTTGCCCCATGGTCCAGGAGGAATATTGTTTTGCTTGACTGTGTACTGTACGTATAGCTGAAATGACAATAAACCTATTTGACTTGATCCAGTTGGACATCTATGGGAGATTCTGAAGCAGGGGTCACCAATCTTATCTGCAAAGGACTGGTGTGGCTTTAGGTTTTTACTGAAACCAAGCAGGAGCTCAGCTCATCATTATTTGAGACCAGCCGATTAAACAAGCAGAATCAGTTGAGCTTCTGCTTGATGTTAGTGAGAACTTGCAGTCACACCAGCCCTTTGTGAATAAGAGTGGTGACCCCTGTTCTGGAGCATTCTCCACCACCATCATTTAAACACAATCTAAATAACTAGCTTTTGGAAGAATGATGTTCTACCCTCCCAGTACAGTTCCAGAGTCTTGCAGAATCTTTGCCCAGGAACACCGAAGCTGTCCTGGCAACTCACTAAGGCACCCTGTTACTTTTTCCTTTGTCACCTGTCTGTATATAGAGAACAACTGCAGAGCAGTTCAGAAACAAATGGACAGACTGGAAAAATTCTAGTGTTGTTGAAAATCAAAACATTTGGGATCTGAAGGACCCAAATGTTGAAGGACATTACAGGACACCAGCTGGACCCCCTGCAGTTTGCCTACCGGGCAAACAGGTCGGTGGATGATGTAGTGAATATGGGGCTGCATTACATCCTACAACATCTCGACCGCCCGGGAACTTATGCCAGGATCCTGTTTGTGGACTTTAGTTCGGC
>JBBPCZ010000156.1:11249100-11259280 GCA_037974445.1 Brycinus macrolepidotus | reverse complement strand
GAGAAAGAGAGAAAGAGAGAGAGAGAGAGAGAGAGAGAGAGAGAGAGAGAGAGAGAGAGAGAGAGAGAGAGAGAGAGCTTGTAGAAGAGTGACAGTTCCTTTAATATCCGGGTGTGTGTGTGTGGTGTTTTCTCACACAGCTGGTTAAAATGGTAAAATGTGCCCTCTGGGACCTTTAAGCGGCTAGGGAAATCTGAACACACTCACTCCGCCCATCTTTCAGTGACTGACAGCTTTCTATACAAACCAAAACACAAGAGGACCCACCTTCTCTGTGTGACTGACAGGTCACAACACTGACAGAAATACTGCAATGTGGCGCAGATCATCAACCACAAACCAGTCTGGAATCAGTTCCGCAAGTCATGCGCACACGCTGGAGGATTTTGTTTTAACTTTACAAAGGCCTCCATAACCTCCGACTGCTTTTCCAGAAACACATTAATCTTGTATCTTTAGCAACTCAAGCATCGCATTGTTAGCATTAGGATTAAATAAAGCAATAAGCCACAAAGACCATGAACTATGGTTAAGTGGTGTTCTTAGGCAAAAAAGATGATAAAATACACCAATGCCCAAAAATAATTTCATTATTAATAACAATTGCATTAAAATGTTTCTACAAAGCTGTGTGGTTAACAGTTACTGAAGGATACTCAAGCTTATTTAGCACTGCAACTTGGTGGTCCAAGCACGTGTGAAACAATTATAGCATAAAGTTTTTTACTAATATTGTACAGATTTACAGTCGTTTATACTGGATAGGACTTTATGTAGCTAAATCAATAAGTGACTGAGGACGTCATTTGTCAGTCAAAACTACAGCAGAATAAATTAAAGTCTATTTACCTGTCTTTGTTTGCCATTTTGATATCTTTTGTAACTAATCTTGCTTCATTTTTTGAAAGGGGTGACTTGCAAAATCACAAGGGGTGGTGTGGCCGTATTCAGTCCCAGCTTAAATTACCTGGTTGGTATGGTATGGTTATGGTATGGTATTTTTATAGCCTAATACCATGTTCATAATTATGTAAATGTCATTTTTCTCCTCTTTCATAATAAAATGTCTTGATTAAAGCACAGATAATAAGCCTCTCTGAAACTTGGGATCCAAGAGTGAACTAAGGGTTAACAAAAGATTAAATTTCTTCATACTAAAGTAGGAAACGAACACCAATATACAATGAATACTACTGAACATTCAAAATATTAGGGTCAATCTTACTGGGAGTAAGTTGATTTGATCAATCTTCTAATCTATCTTTTAATATCTTTCTGTTTTGTGTTGCCTCTGAAATTTAACACGGAGTCAAATAGGGATACTGAACACTTCTGCACAAGTAATATGAGGACAGCCTACTATTCAAAACAGAAAACATCACATTTTCTACATTGGTCTACTGCGCGCGCACACACACACACACACACACACACACACACACACACAACCATCCCATCACTCAGCATGTCAGTACAGGGGAGAGGCAGCTTGTATTGCTTTCTCCCTTCCCAGATCATGTGACAGGGTAAATAAACGCTGGGCGCTGACAGACGCATGTGTGCATGTTCTGGGGAACTTGAACACAACACACACATACACACACACACACACACACACACACACACACACACACACACACACACACACACACACAGAAGAAACAAGACAGGAGAAGCCTACATACTGATTGCATACATGTGTTAATTGTGTATTGATACATGTGTTAACTGTGTATCATTGTATGTGTGCGTGTGTGTGTGAGTATGTGTGTGTGTGTACTGGTAAATGTGTGTGTACTGGGTTAAAACGCAACCAAGTAGAGATGAAGACAGCAATTAAGAGTGCATTTGGCTAGCACAATGTAGCACAGAGACAAGGTAGAGACAAGCCAGCAGAGGCAGTGTGATGCTCTGGGCAATGTTCTGCTGGGAAGCTTTAGGTCCTGGCATTTATGTGAATGTCACTTTGACACATACCACCTACCTAAACACCGCTGTACACCAAGAACACCCCTTAATGACAAAGGTATTCCCTAATGGCACTGGCCTCTCTCAGCAGGCTAATGATCCCTGCTACACTGCAAAAATGTTCAGAAATGGTTTGAGTGACAAAGAGTTGAAGGTGTTGACAAATCCAATACGATCAAGCGTATGTGGGATGTGCTGGACAAACTGGCCTGCTGCTAACGTCTTGGTGCCAGATACAACAGAACACCTTCACAGGTCTAAAGGGTCTCAATGGGACACAGCTGTTTTAGAGGCACAAGGGGGATGTACACAATATTAGGCATGTGGTTTTTTTTATTTTGGCTGATCGGTGTATGTTGACAAAGCAAATCAAACCCTGACTGAGGTAAATTTGGTTTTCCATGATACCGGCCCTTTAAGACTGCTGTGGGTGAGTTTCTGCTGTTTGAGATCAGAAAATATGACAACTGAGAATCAACAATCATATCAAACAGCAAAATTTTGTTTAATTAAAACTACTGATGTATGTTTGATTTTAGACCAAATAAAATTATAGCTGTAATTATAATTATAATCAGAACTCTTAGCTTTTAAAATCAGTATAAATGAGAGTTTTATTTCAAGTGGGCCCAAGTCTGAGGGAGCCTATGCTTAAATGAAGACTGCCATTTAGAATACTCTGCATTTGTAGCATTTGCGTTACTGCTCCCCCCCGCTTGAGTGCAGAAATACTCGTTGTATGTTTTTCATTGTGAGGAAACTTTCAAACACAACACACATTGTACAAGCTAAGAACACACAAATGTCCTGTATCGCCAGCCTCCTAAAAACAACAAACCGCTTCTACAGTGAACTAATCTGCATTTATTTTGCCAAGAGGTCCTCTAGAGTTGAAGGCCACATTTTCTAATAAAAGAAAGGGAAAGACGAAAAGTGAGCGAGCGAGCAAGCAAGCAGAACGGCAAGACAGAAGGAGGAAGACGGAGAAAGTGAGGGGAGGATACGAATGGGCCCCAGTCTAGAGTCAACATATGATGCTACCGGCAAACTAAATTGAATTAATTGTGTCAGAAAAATGGATTACGCACAATATGAGACAGCAAAAGCAAACAGACAGGAGAGGGGATAAGCTCACCAGTCCAGCTGACTCCTGTTTAGAGAAGCTATTACTCACAATTTAAGATCTGGACCAGCGTTAGGCAGTTGGGAAAGTGCCTAGCGTTACTCTAAAGATTTGAGTAGTGTCAAAACACAAATACATCAACATGTATAAAATAATGCATGACTGCACTGCACTGCACTCTCAGTCTTTGTCAGCGCTAAAAGTGACTGTTGAATGCCATAAGTCTTAAAGATTAATTATGATTTATCTTCAAAAGAATAGGAAAATTGTGTTGACTAATAATGTTGACTACAACAGACATGAACAGCATTAATACTAGGTTCAATGTAGTATCTGTCCAATGTTCTGCACAAAGATTATGCTTTTACTTAAATGATTAATCACAGTTACCTCTGTCTCAGCGGTGTTTGATTCAACTTTTTTTTTTTTTTTTTTGTTCACAAATCAATTTGCTCTTACACAGTCTAACTATGCTATTTCATAATATGTCAGTGACTGACCTGGTAAGTACCAATCCCAATGTGTTTAGGGTCAATCTTCACCAACTCAGCCAAAGGGTCTTGAACACGCCTTCCAATCGAAACTGAGAGGAAAGACACATATCACACATGAGCATTAAAAATCTTCTCTCAACGACCATTCTCAGCACAGGAACACAGAGACAGAAAACAGACAGGGAACAAACATCTCAAGGGATCAGCAAAATTACTCCTTTAATAAACCAGCAGATCTGATTAAGCATAGATTAGCTATGCAGATGAGAAATTCTCTGCAAAAGCTGCATGGCATGAAAAACTCCACACAGGTTCATTAATTACACTAATAAACTTTACAGGTAAAACTAATTACAGGCTCATGTGTGAGGGTCCCCCACCCCCATATTATAATTACAATTACGCTCACTCTCAAACAATATAGAAGACATACATATTCATGACAAAAAAAAAAAAGATCCTGTGCTTGAAAACCAAACAAACCAAAAAATTAAAAAATTCCGTTTTTGCTGGTGAGCCTCAGAATGGAATGAAACATCTTAAACAAGCAAAGGCAGGCGATATAGCAAAAATATAATGTCTAGATTTTTTTTTCTGTCATCTGAACACAAGTTTAAAGAGCTGGAACACAATAATACACAAGAGGGTGAGATATTGGTGATGGGGTGCTGCAGACATAAGTAGACCTTAGATCAAAGATTTGAAATATAGAACTAAATAAAGAAGAAACATAAGAGTTAGTAAAATGAAAAAGGTCCCAAGACTAACCTGTCTGGCACCTCACAGTATGGTAATTAACACAGCGCTGTTGATAGAGATACAGCTGACCAGTTCAAATTAATTACAGCACTGCCAGATTCATCAGCTTCAGTGGGGTATAGTTTTCATGTGACCCTCATTTAACAAAACTACATTTGAACTCTTTAAAAGCCTTTCAGTTTGGTTCTTGGCTGAGAGACTGGAAAAGAAAAATCAACAAACATGCAATGATGTTTAAGTGCGAACATATGACAGGATCATTTAACAGCCTTAGCCACAGATGAATATACCATCGTATGCCCCAAACCAAACACATTAGAGACACAGAGAGAGAGAGAGAGAGAGAGAGAGAGAGAGAGACAGACAGAGAGAGAGAGAGAGAGAGAGACAGACAGACAGACAGACTTCTCCTCAGAAAGCCTACATACATGTGCACACATCGTAAGTTTTGTCCTCCCAGTAAGTTTTGTATCCAAGAGCTAAGCAAAGACAGGAGCAATGGTTTATGGGTCTGATTAAACAGACACAAATAAAAATTCAATTACAAAAAATAAAACCTCAATTTGGAAGGAATAAAACGCAACAGGCCTTTGAGCAGTCTTTGGCAATACAATCTGGTCACAAGCCAAAAATAATATCATAAAGTGTGGGGAGCAGTTAGATGCACTTGTTTTATTAGTTTTGCTTTGTTGAGAGTGAACAGGCAAAATCTGATTCAGAAAAGTCCAAGATTTAAGACTTAAAAGCCAAGAGCTATTGATGCTATTACAGCTATTAGCTAGATTAAATATAATTCATATTACATTTGCATTCTGTACTGACAGTTGTGAATTCACACCTCAGACTTTTACCAAACGATAAGAAAACACATGAATGTATAATAAATTCAAATCATATCTTCTCTTCTGCTCACAAATGTAGAGTTTAGACAGCGATTCCCCACATTCAGCGAGTCAGAAATAATTGATATAAAATTATAGCATGCTTTAGTTTTGCTGTCAGTGACTGATTTGTAAGGATGAACTGAGCATGAATATGAAAACAGGATTTTAAAAGATGAGAAAATCAAAAGCAGAGGGAAACAGGAGACACAAGGCATAAAGACAGACAGACATGCAAGGCATAAACCTGAGAAAACTTAAAACTTGGGAGAATGAGCAAGCGAGAGAGAAAGAGAGAGAGAGAGATGAAGAGAGAGAAACAGAGAGAGAGAGAGAGAAACGAGAGGGGTGCTTTTGTGTATGCTGTACAAGGCCTGTGCTGAAACTCCATCCCTGTGCAAATATTATTACAGGCAGCAACTTCCCACTGAGTTCAATGCAGAGACGCAGAGTGAGGCATGGCAATCATCCTGCAGCAGCCCACCTCCACCCGCAATCACCCACTTAAAGTCTCAGCCACACCTAGCACTGCAGGTATTACACACAGTCTGCCTGCTAGTCCAATACCCACCAACGCGCTTCTCTATTCCCACATACACTGATGGACCTGTCCACTTTTTTGGATATTATCTGGCAAGCCAGATGCTAGAACATTCAAAATAACACAAATCCTCTGAAAGCACACAGAGTAACACGTTCAGTGTTGAGAGACACCATCTGCTTCAGTAAATTACAATGACTTAACAGTAGCAGCTTGTGATTCTTATCTTGTCCACACTAACAAGGATACATTTTTAAAATGTTTTTGTGTCAGAAAGGGAACAGTCCATATCGGTATTCTCCATTGTTTTCAAAATGTTTTAGCAACAAAATAAAAGTTGAAATGACTACACCACGGGCTGCCTCATCCAGGCAATTTGATGTGGTGTGTGCCTGAAAATATACAGTCAAGTTGTTCTAAGCATTGATCACATAGAGGCATGTCATACAGCTGTGTATGGAAGAATGCTGCACGAATATGCACATGTTTAAGAGTGACCAAGATATCATGTATCAATGTTCTAATTAAGGCAACCTAAAAGCGTTGAAGCTGGGCTCGTGTGACAAGGCGGGTCGATCAAAGAACAATAGATATCAGCATTTTAGAACATTTCAAGTTTCCCCCTTTAACATCACAAGCTCAAAACAGCATTTTTGGTGCTGTTAGGCCAAAACAGGGAAAAAGTCTGCAAATCCCTACTAGAGTGGGCAACGTCTCGAGGTGCTAATTGGAGTATTAGTTTAACCCAAAAATTATTACATGTTTACCAGTGAATAAAAACTGGTAGGGCCAGTTATGATCATGCAAATAGGACTGCACAAACTAGATCTACGAGCTTTAGTCCGCAACGCTGCTATTTTTTGGCTCAACTAGCCCTTTCACGTCACAGACAAAACAAATGGCAAAAAGAAATGGCATGTTTGGTGGTAGCACTAAAAGAACACAAGCACACTCCAAGAAAGGAATAAGTGAGCAGATTAAGGAGAGTTTCTAAGCTGATTCAGTTCTTCAGAGCAGGGAGACAGGGCTTTTTGGGTGGTAGTAGCCTAGTGGGAAAAACACTTGCCTGTGAACCCGTTGACCACAAAGTCACAGATTCGAACCTCGACTTTCTACCATTGTGTCCTTGAGCAAGACACTTAACCCTCAGTTGCTCCAGGGGGACTGTCCCAGTAACTAATGATTGTTAGTCACTCTGGATACGAGCGTGAGCCAAATGCCCCCTTTACCTTTTACCCCTTTAGACGGGAGTGCGCCCGTCTCTTGTGTTGTGCACTGTTTACACACTACAGGTCTCTCCCAACAAGGAAGGATACCATAGTCTAATGAGTTATGAGCTAACCTTAATGAGGTTTTTCTAACTTTACAACATAATTCAGCGCAAAACAAATTAAACCCAATGTCTGAAAACATATAGAAACAAATACAATCACACTCAAACAAATAAACCCCCACACACACACACGCAAAAACAGAGTGGTGCGATTTCTTATGGCTTTCGTAAAAAGGATAAATATAGCTCCCCAGTTCGCTCTTACACTTGACCAGAGGAAAATTTACAATAAATCCCACACTGATTTACTGCTTTTATGGAGGAAGTCTGGAATAATTCTCAGATCCTGTTTTTGAGAGTGTTTGAGCCACTTCCAGACTTTTCTATGCACTTTTTGTGTTTGGGATTGCAGAGCGAATGCCTGTGTGGTCTAGGACACAGTCAAGGCTTGAAAAGTCCTGTTTCACAGAAGCGTAATGAGTTATACAGATCTGGTCGGACCACGAATGACAACAGCACGATCTGTAAATAATGCAAGGCATGTAACTTCAAAACTAAAAACTAGAGTCAGTCAGTTGTCATTGTTGAAGCATGGCTTAAGTTATTGACCTTAAAACAAATCTGATGTAAGGATGTGGCCTAGAGGCAACCATCCGTGAAATCACTGTCAGATACAGCACACTAGCTGACTGAAATGGCAGACAGGAATCGAGCTGAGCAGGAGCTGAGCTGGAAAGACAGGTAAGACACAACTGCAGGGCTGACGCTTGTACTGGAGCCATTTTTTAGGGTCTGGCACATCACAAAAATTTTTTGACAGCTCTCAGTCAAAAATGAGTTCCTGTCCCAGCATAGAAGACGAACTCCTAAACATCTGAAATCTTACATGAAATGGCATCATTATATAGTTGGGTGATGCATCTGAGTATTCCTTTGGTCATTCTAAACATTTTAAAAAGCTGAACAGGCTTATAGCTTCAGTTATGGTTGTCAAAGACCCAACCCACAAAGAATGAAAAACAGGATTCCTGACAGAACTTCAGCTTCTCAAACAAAAAATGTGCAATCTTCACTATTAACCCAGACTTAAATACTCAAGCTGTGATTAATCCTTGTGCGTGTGCACATGAAGGTATGATATTAATGACAAAAAGACAACTGCATCAAGAGTCGTCAAGGAATAAAGAAATCACATCACATCAACAGAAAGTAGAAAGTAAAGCATTTATAATATAGCATGTATATTTATAAAGTAAAAATTTTCACATGTTTGATGCCACAAAAGTTAACAAAGTAAGAATTAGTCACTCAGTGGCCTGGCTTTGATTGGTCCAAAAGCAGTTTATGATCCAAAATCCTGGCCTCCGTTAAGTTGCTATGACGAGTCTTGTAAAAAGAAATGCATCATTGTGAGAAAGAAAATCCAAGGTAAGCCTAAAGTTTGCTAGCTAAGCAAGAAATCTTGTTTCGTGAGACAAGCCCAGATCAGAACTGTTGAGGCAGAGAACAAAAAAACTATTTTTGTTGAATACATGGGGACAAAGATCAGTATGGGTGTAATTTACTTTTGTCTGTTTAATTACCTTGATGTAATTTTTTTTAAAGCAAATTATACTATATTATGTGCACAGCGCACTCATTTTTAAATTGGTGTAAATCAACAGCATGAAATATTTATTTGTTTCAACAGAAATAAAAACCAATTCTAATACATGCTACCATCTAATGTAGGAAGAGGAGTGAAGTGAACAGGATGCACATTCGGTAGCCTATTAGCGACCATGAAGAAACATGTCCAAATGTATCCAGACACCTCTGCTAATTAGTAAATTCAGCTATGGGGTGATGACACAAGCATTCAGCTGCACACACACAGCTTGTTTAATCTCCACTGAAAAAAATTACCAGTAGACTTAGATGCTCTGGATCCTCCACACAGGAGCATAAGGTCACTACACCCAATGCTATGCATCGGCTGGAGGAGTACAAAGCCCTCCAGCATTGGGAAGTGAATTCTCTGAAGTGACTGAACACCATCCAACACCTTTGGGATGAATCCAAGTTTGTGATCCATAACTAATCATCCAACAATAGTACCTGACCTCTAAATGCTCTTGTGGCTGAAGGCAACAAATTCTCACAGTAAAGTTTAAACATATAGTGTAAAGTCTACCTAGAAGCCTTCCTAGGCTGTTACTGCAGCAAAATGGAACAAACTTCCCATTAATAATATTGAGTCCCCATTAAGTTCAATTTAAAAAAAAAAAAAAGTTTAAATTTCTTAGGTGTTTCCTCAAGGCACGTTTCTACTCTCCTTCAACTCCATCATCCACACTTTCAGCTTCTCTTTTTTTGTTCACATTTTTCATTTGAAACATTTATAACATTTTATCCAAAATGATGCTCTCAAATGAAAGTGGAATACTAAAATAATACCTTAAAGTTTTTCCCCACTATCTCTCAAATTCAAAACAATGTTCTGCAAAAAGCAGCTCGACTGGTGAACCTAGCCTGGATTTGAAGGAAAAAACTAATGGCTGAAAAGATCCATTTCTTAGTGCACTCCAGGAATGAACTGTTTTTGACACAGTGATTCAGTTGTCTTTATGCTAATTTAATATTACAGAAATTCAGTATTTTTCAAGTGTTTACATTGTTTAAAGGAAGTGAATAAGTGGCAGTCACCTGCACTCCTCAGGTTTGGGTCCAGGTCTGGCATCTCTTTCACTGCCTCTGGACTGACACTGTAGATCGATGCTCCGGCTTCATTGGTGATGCTGAAAATCACACATGCAGAGTTCATTTTTCATTAAACTGTTCTCAAGACTCAGCCATCTGGTATCTCACAGTGATTACCACACCACCGCTGACCAGTTCAAACTAATTACAGCACTAACAAATTCCCTTTATATATAAACACATACACACGCTCACACAGAGTCTGTACCTGGCCTATTTATCAAATTGACAATTTTGTTAGGAATAGTAATGAAACAACAGCATGACAATGACAGCCTTGAAAACAAGTCTTTTAAGTGGTAATTGGAAAAGAAGGAAAATAAAAATATGAAAAGGAGTTAGAGAGCGGCAGAGTGCGTGTGCAGTGCATCCAGAAACCTGTGTATGTGCGTGTGTGTGTAT
>JBBPCZ010000156.1:11229858-11247492 GCA_037974445.1 Brycinus macrolepidotus | reverse complement strand
ACACACACACACACACACACACACACACACACACACACACACACACACAATCTTCCAGTCAACAATACTACAATATTTATTTTAAAACTTTTTAAGTCAGTTATTGCAGATTATTTGAGTTCAAGAAATGTAACAAATGAGAACTGATAATCACACAAATTTGACAACGGACAGTCATTAAAAGCACAAAAGGAAATTGTATTAGGGGTTCAACAGTGTGTTTTTAGAACACTGAAAAATATATCATGAGCATGTAAGCATAGAACTGCAATATAGTGTTATGCCCATATCGTGCAGCCGCCACAAAACTGGGCGCAACGTTTTCCTAAATCTCCCAATAAATGTGCGCACAGACTGCCCTTTACCACCACACACACATTCCACTCTTTCATTAAGCGATATGTGACACTGTAGGCTGCTCTAGGTCAACTGAAAGGGAGATAGTGCTTGGACTTAGAGGAGACAGAAACACCTAAGGGAAAAGAGCCCCGAGGAGCACATAGCGCACACACACACACACAAGAGGGCGGCTGACCCCTATCATGTCTGAATTAATTAGCACGGCCGCTGGGGCAGCTGGGTAACAGCCCTCAACGACCCTGACATGGATCTGCGTCCCACTCGGCTTCACCCCGTCCGGGGCACAGGAGCTGTGCGGGCAGGGCATTGCCATGGCAGCCAACAGAAGGTTGTCTGCGCCCGCTCAGTCACAAGTGAGCGCAAACACACAGGCATGAAACAGACTGAAAGACGTCCACACAAAGACACAACCTGCCTCCAAGTGCTGGAGATGACTGGACAACCCTTTAGGTCACTCCCGGCGAAATACACATACACTTACACTGTGATCAAGTCTTCATCATCATCCCAGGGCAAAGTCACAGCTAAGCCCGCTGTTCAGCGGCACACTGGCCTTCTCTCGTTACTCATCAGCACTAACCCCCGAGGCCGAAGCCCCCTCTGCCCCTGACCACTAACTGACACCCAGAGATGGATACACACTTTGATACGTCTTCCCTCTCAACAACCCCTCAAACAAGAACGCTAATTAACATCAGTCATCAGATCCTTTAGAGAGAGGAACAGGCGATATCGCCGCAGTAACACGATACACACAACTTGAGGGTGGGGCCTGAGCACCATGAGGAAAGAAGAGGTAAGCACTCAACCACTCAGGTCTATTTGAAGGACAACTAACCCTCATCTTGGCCAAAGATTTGGTATGTGTGGTGTAGGGGTGTAGCAATACATAAAATACACATGATATGTATTGGGATTTTGCACTACAGTATGAAACCCAGTGGGGGAAAAAAAGACTATGACTGGTGAAAGCACAATGCAAACAAAGTTAGATTTGTGGTAGAATTATTTAGGAATATCTACAACTGATGTATGTTATTATATATTTGTCATATTTAAGATATATTATATGTTTTGTTTAATACAACCATTCCAATTTAAGTAAACAGGTCTCACATAGAAATGTTTTTATAGCATAAAATGGAACTATTTAAGCATTAAGCATTCAAGTAGTACCCTTAAAAGATTCCTAAAAAATCCACATAATGTTAACAAAATATTGTGTCTTATGTCACAACCGAAATTTGTCAACATACTATTGAAGTAACTATTATTTCAGAGAAAAAAAAAAAATGATATCTGAAAATGTACGGCCACCAACTCCAACCCACATCCTAATAGTACACTTTATAGTACCAAGAAATGTTTTAGGAATCTTCTTAAATGCTCAAGGCAAACATATTTGGCTTTTTAACGACAGTGGCGAAAACATCTCTCATAACGAAGCCCACTTACTCTGAAGTTATCTTCTTGCACTTACTGAATGCCAAACAAGCAAAACACATCAGAGTTTATTAGGGGTGGTTTTGGCAGTGAGTTTAGTTTGCTTCAAAACACTGAATCAATGAGAGTAACGCCTCAGTGACAGAACTAAAAAGAAAAAAAAAACTTAATGGAAACAAAAGCTATACTTAAAAGTTATCCAAAAGAGACAATATTTTTTTTAAAAAGGAATCTATCAATCTGCAATAAACAAAATGGCTCTGAACTGGTAAAAAGAGTTTGATAATCATCCAAAGATTTAAAAAAAATGGTAATAGCCAATGAGTTTCATTCATTAATGTCATTTCCACAATGCCATCCATCCATTAGTTTCATACTTTTGTATGTGATTGTATGTCACCTCATATTTATAATACCTATTTAAGCTCAGACATATGTAATCTCGAAAGGATCTAACGGCTCAAAATATACTATAAATGAAACAATGAACAGTAAAATTACAGCATAAATATTTTGCATCAATTCAGAACTGAAAAACTTCCACTTTTTACAGTGTACTCACTTAGTATTTCAGCTCTGTTCAGTCATTCTGCAAGAAGAATATAATTCCATAATAATGATTTTTGTTAATATTGAAACATTTATTATAATGATTAGGAATTATATTAATATCAATATATTTTTTTAAGTTTTTGTTTAGATTTTATTCCTATCACAAAAAAAAAATCAAATGGCCACATGGTGGTGCTGGACTTAAAGGAAGAGTTTGGCGAAAAATCAAAACGTACACAGCCCAATTTAGCTACTAATGCTGATGTTACAAATACTAGAAAGTGTCACACAAACCTTTTCCACAATTATGTTCAAAACAAACGTCTTCTAATCTGATCAAACCACATGAGACTCTTCAAACAGGTGACCCAGAATTACGTAATCGTAAATTATGTAGAAGTAGATTGTGAATTTCCTTACACTGCACATCATGTAGTTTAACATTAACATAAACATATTGCAACAATAATTCCTTTATCATATATAGGTGAAGTTTGCACTATAAATGATATTTCAGTTTTGATTCTTTTTTTTTATAAAAAGCAAGTCAACATGTTGTTGACTGTATTTTGTCCTGTGGGGTAGTAAATCTTACTCAACTATGCTATCCATTATATTATATATATATATATATGAAGGCAATATCTCTTTATTTTCAGATTTTATGAATATTCAATACTTACAAACCTATGAGTGAACTAGTAAGTAAAATTACATGTAGAATGCAAGGGACATGTAAAATCAAATTTGTAATGATGCAAAACATTCCACTCATTCAAACAGTTCTCCAGCTAAGTCTTCTAAAGAATTCTACAGTGATAACTAATCAGACACACTGAACAATACTAATTCACTTCTACCACCACATATGCCGAGAATTTAGTCTATATTCCAAACATACTGATCTTAAGACAACTCAGTTTTACAATAATAAACCTACATGACACTGGCACAAACTTAGTTACATCAGAGAGAGACAAAGTACAGAGGAGGCCTTTTCGGCACCTGCTACAGAGGTCATTTATTTGTAATCTACTCTTTGGTCGGTTAAAATAAATACATGCTACATTTTATTTATTAGCAACTTTGTGGATTACTTAAAAATCAATCTGCAAAGAGGGGCATGTGCAATCACATTATAGCACAGTCATCCGGGCCCAGCTGGCGCAACCTTCAGATGCAAAAAAGTATATAAAGCACTTAGTATAAAAGAACAATTAGTTCTTTCCTGTGGATTCAATTTTTATTGTAAGTTCTGAGAATAAACAAGTAATACATACAGAACAGAGCAGTGTTCCTTCAACCTACTCCAGCCTAGATTTATAAAGCCACTGTCCTCCTTCTTGAAGGAGGCTATTATCTTTAAGCAAATCAGGGTGAGTGCTCAAAAAGTGGAAGATCAGATGTAAATATGTAAGCACGTCCCATCTGGGATTTCATGCAATGTAAGCAAAGACATTGGATCTCGTTAACAGATAATGTAGATATAATGTTAATATCCAATGTAGATAAAGCTAACAGCACTCACAACAGGGTTTGTCTAACAGATGAACATTTCACTCTCACTCCATCAGTTACATTCTGTTCAACTACAAATTTACTTTTTTGGGAGCCCCTTTCACACATGAACCAGAAACATTTCTAGACATTGCCTAGATGAGCTGTACGTGTGAATGCAAATGTCTGAGTCAGCTGGACTATACATTAAACAGATTTTTACTTTACCATTCTATAATACAAAATGTCCTTGTAATGTCCGATTGGGTTCACGCGCGAATAGAGCAGGTCTTTCACAGCAAATTTACAGTGAGTGATGGGGTATGCTGATCACATTATCATGGAACTGATGTGGATAAAAACAAATGTCTGAAGATGAAGAAGAAGGATAATTTTCACAAAAACACCAAAAAAAAAAAAAAAAAAGTCTAACTGGAGAGACAAGAAGATTCAACAAGACAACAAGAACTTCTGCCAGTAAGGACCAAATCCGAAATCATCAATGTAATTTAAGGAATGGTGAGAGACTTGGTTGTTTATGACCAAATTATGCACTGGCTATCCTACCTCCTGCACGCTCTACCCAGGCACCACTCATTGTCTAAACAACACTATAAACAACACGCTCTCACCTATGTTCAATAGGTGAGAACATGTCCGACATAGACAGTCTCCTGCTCTGTGCAACATGTGTGAAAGGAAATTCATAGGGGAAAACGGTTATAGATAGCTGGTCAGAATATGCAGTGACTGACTGCATATTCTGTATTCTGTAAAAAAAAAAGAAACTAGCGATTGCAATTTTTTGGGTTGAGAATTCCAAAGAAATAAAAACAGCTCTGAACACCTTTTCAAAGCAAGATAGTTACTGGATTGATAAAGATTCACAGAATACTACCATTATTAAAGAGTTATGTTTAAATCCATTGTAAGCAATTGACCAACATATCTGTGCATGTCTGCAGAGAGTTTTGTTTCATGCTAGTCTTTTTATTTTGACAGTCACTTGGGCCTACACAGGGGTCACCTAATAAGCACTTGGTTAACTGCTCATGCCCATGCCCATGCCTGAAGGAAACAAAGATGTCTATACTATGGACTAAAACAGACAGTGATATGAAAAACAAAAGAACAAAGGAACAGAAGGAATCTTGTCTGTCTGGCCAGTTGCTGTCCATGGTCTAGCGATGCCTGAGCCTGGGGATCCTGACCATAAGAAATGATGATGAGATACCAGGCTTAGACGCAGTCTGAAAATGGCAACATTTTTCGCCACGAAAAGGGCCCAAATGGCAGGTGTCAGGGGCTGTCAGTCTCACATGCTGCGCTAGAAGGCAGGAAGCACGTGGTCAGCGCGGGGGCCTCGTCAACGCCACACTCCAGCTGCCACTACCACACACATCTGAAAAGAGCAAAGCCTCACAGCCACTCACGTCAACCTGGTAGAGACACTCATCACCCCACACCTCCCTCAAACACATACATGCACACACAGAGCTGGTGGAGAGTGTTGCCCCTCACGGCTGGGGGATGTTTCCCCACGTTGCGTCCAGAGTGGTATGTTGTTAACCACCTGAGTGACCAGACCTCAATAATGCTAACCCTTATCCCGTACCTACTGGGCTTACTGTCCACTAATTTTCAGCCCAATGAAAAAAAAATTCACCAGACTCTGTTGAGGGTGAGAACTACAAGGTGAGTGTACACCCTAGAATAAAACAAGCACACAGTGTTGCTGCACATAGGTTTTCTCATAAGCAGTAGATGCTTATGAGAAAGCTTGTATGGTGCACTGCAATATAATAGTCTTGTATTTCAACCAATTGTGGGTTATTTCTCCTTGTCTTTGCTTGTTAGCTTTTCTGTCCATTCACGGTTTAACGACACTTTAACATTACAATGCTCACACTGCCTTTGGTGTTCAAATAAGACCCGCAGCTTCTCTTATCTCGTTTAATTTATGAAGTCTCTGTTTCAAATTGTTAAAACGTCTGTTTGCTACATCCATGGCAACCTGAACAGAACTGGCACTCGAACAAAAGACCATCCCCAAACTAGCCATGTACTAACTCTTAATACCATTTTCATTGGAACCACAGTTCATTTTACACAGATTGAAGTTTCCATGTTTTGAAGTTGCTTGTATTTTCTTTAATCCTCCAAAGGCTATAAACTTTAACATCAAACCCCCAAACACAAGCAAATGAGGCATGAAATGTGCAGCACAGTAAAACCGTTATTGATGGAGACTGCTTCTAGTTGTTATGACATCACCAAGAACCCAATAGATGGAAACTGACAAACGGAGATTTTGGCATCTGGCTTTAAGGCAATGAAAACTTTGAAGTAACTGCTAGTGCAATGCCATGCTCAACTGACGAGGATCAATCAGTGCAAAGCGGACTGGATATGACACAGAACTGTCTGGAAAATTTGCATTCACCAAGAATCAAGAGACTCCTATATATATGTGCAAGACATTACCAGACATAAAATAAATAATGTTTGTTAGTATACTATTGCCTACCAACACACTTACTGGAAGTGAGGTGTCTAACGTTTCAAACGTATAAAAGATGTATGGAGTTGTCTGGTGGCCTTGACACAGTTCTTTAAGGAATCTCTGAATCTGGCTGTCCTTTATGATTCAGACATCTAACCTTAAGTGGGCCTATCGCTGCAGGCCTGTGACTGTAATTATCCTCCATCCCTTACTGTCCTAATAATCCTACCCAGAATCCTCCACAGTTTTAAGGACAAATTTTCTTGCTGCTATATACTCGTCATCCAAGACCCCGCAGCCAGGAATGATGTCATTCCACTAAGAGCAGGCGAGCATCCAAGAGCACTAATTACCTGAAGACAGACTACAGCAAAGGACAAAAATGAGTATGACTAACACACAAAACAAAAGCTGCATCATCATCATCAGTGGCACAACCAAAACCAGCAGCAAAAAGGAATGCCCTTTGTGGGATATCTTCATTAATTACTAAAAAAAAAATTACTCAAGGCATCTAAATATTGTAAATAACTGACAGAGTAAAGAATGTCAAAGGTACATAGGAGCAGATCTTCCAAAAAGCTTCCCTAAAATAACTTTCGGTTAGATACATTTATTGCTTATAAGAGAACTGAGATTAGTTAAATAAAATTCATACATAAAAGAGAAAAAAGAGAAGAAAAAAAAGAATGGCAATTGTTAAGATCTGGCAAAATGAGAAGAGGCCAAAAACTAACCGGGAACCAGGGCAATCAAGAATACTCTTAGAACACCTCAGTCCTATGTAAACTGAAGCTAATGGCCACTGACGGTCTGGCTGGTGGCAGAAGCAGAGCCTAGGGGAAGACAGGGTGGTCACTCCTTGTTCTTTGCCGACGTGGCTGACAGGGCTGTCTGAGCGGTCAGCAGCCAAGGCTCTGTATCAGGATCATTGCCCTGAGAGTTGAGCTGATGTGATCGGTTGGTGCCTTCACTCCGGGCCCTTTTGTTACACAGCATACATGTCACCTCACCCCTCAGGAGCAAGAAGCATAGTCAGCACAAACGAACCGCGGCAATCAGGAATCCAGTGCCATATTTTTTACAAAATCTTTTCTTCCACCATGTTCAATCTGACAAAACTGTGAGCGAACTTTAGAGGTAAGTAGATGAAATTACAAGAAGAGTCCAAAACCTGGAATTAATTAAGCTTCTCTGGCTGCAAAACATTCCACTTGCTCAAACATTTCTCCAGCCGGGATTTTAAATAAACCTGACAACTGTGCCGATGGTATACTGCACAATCACAAGCCATAAAGGTCCACTGCAAACAGTGAAGAGATATTCCAAAAAGCAGTCTCACAAAAACTCTTTATCTTAATGTCTTGTCAAACTTGAGAGGTTAACATTTAGTGCTGACTAGGCTGTTTCTGAGCACCTAGTGGAATTTTTTTTTCCCCAAAAGGTCAGCATGTGTGACTCTCCTTTCAGAAGAAAATTAAGGTTGAGATCTGGCATTCATGAATTATGACACAGCTGTGGTAAAAGTTGCCACTGCCTCTCTTAAGAAAACCAGTAAGACATTATGACAGCCAAGGTCATTCCTGCGTGGGTCACCCCCAAAGGATTTTGTTCATCTTGAAGGCACACTAAGGGACTGTTAGTCATAATGAGGGGAGGCAATGCACACACATATGCACGAACCAGTCCTTGATCTAGGAAACATTCCTAATCAACCTGCTTCCTGCTGGGGGTCAATTAAAATCTTGCTGTTTGAGGTAATTAGGTCATGCCTTCCAAGTTCGGTAGCTGTCCAAACGCGTAAAGAGAGTTGGCATGAAAGAGTGTCTGGTCAAACAGGGGCACCACAAAAAGTACAGGGCTTCTATCGGAAAAATTCTTTAGGATTAACAGGCACTAAATAATGTGGCAGTGAGGACACACACCTATAAAGCAGTCAACCTCTTTAAAGAACAAATTATTTAGAGAAAAATACTATTTGCCCAAAAGTATATGGACGTTCCTAATTAGTGAATTTGGATACGCTGAAGAGCATCCATTGCCGACCCAGCAGTTCAAATGTTCGTGCTCAGACAGCTTGTATTATCTGTAAAATCTTCACAGGAAAGCACTGGGCAGACAATGGGACGCTCTGTAGCTGGTCACGAACCAAATGTCATCATGTCTAATGCCAAACATATCTTTAGGATGTGTTGGGGAGGTGTTTATAATCCTGAACTAATCATCCAATCAGTACCCGACCTTACTAACATTCTTGAGGCTGAATGCAGTCAACTCAACAGTACACCTCTGGGAACAACAGGAACATCAACTGTGAGCCAAAACTTCTTGTCCATCATCAATGCCCGACCTCTCAGATGCTCTTTTAACCAAAAATTCCCACAGACAAACTTCAAAAATATTGGCGAAAGCCTTCCCAGAAGAGTGGAGGCTCTTAAAGCCAGAAGTAGTAGGGCAACGCCATTATAATGCCCATGGTTTTAGAATGGGATGTCCATCAAGTTCAACTAAGAGTGATGGTCAGTTGTCCACATTTTTGCCATATTTTGTATTTGGGTTATTTTGTTCATTAACATGTTTAAGCCTTTTAGCAACCTCACTAGTCAGTATAAGTAAAATCAGTTTTAATGCTAAAAAGATGCTTATTTTCCATCACACAGTATAAATAATTTTTATTTCAATAACTATATTAAAAAGATTAAAAAAAAATAAAAATCTTATGCCCACGTTTTGTTTAAATTATTACACCAAAATCACAATCTAAATAAAATCATGATCTAAAATCAAGATTTAGATAATCAATAATTCTAAAGCCAAGTACAAGAATTATCCAATAAATTTAAAACTGCAGTTTTTTTTAATTTGGCATTTTTTTTTAACAAAGTGTAGTTTTTAACAGTTTTTCTTTCTTTTCTTTATTATCGATTTCTCTGTTCTAGTACTGAAAATGCAAAATGGAATATTATTCAAAGATGTTACATTATTGAAACACTAGCTTATGATGGATTAAAAACATGTTATTAGCAAGAGATTTTGGTAAACTTAAGCCTTATAAAGTTACTGTCTCTGTTTCTGACACGCAAGGAATGCACTGGCCCCACCAAACTATAAGGCAATGTCCATTCTGTGCAGAGACGCTACAAAGGCATACAACTGAGATTAAGAAGTGCCATGTAAGTTATAAATGTTTGCAATTAAAACTTACTGATCTTTACCTCTGGTGTCATCATAATAGCAAGGAATAAAGGAATGAAGTTTTAGGGAATGTTCACAAAAAAGCAGCGGTGCATGTCAGAGGACTGAACTGAAGAACTGAAACTGATGAACTGAAATGGATGGCAATTACAACTTATGATTTGAGTATTGGCCACAAAGTGCTAATTACGGGTTATAGTGTCAATTTAGAAATTCTATATAATGGTGCTTCACTACTAAAAGAACTGATCATAAAGAGAAAAAATGATCATAATAGCAGTATACATGAGTACGAAGAAGTGGCAAAATCCCCTTTAAAAGAACCAGCAGAAGGGTTACTGAGCACAGCGCCATCCTCCCGCAGGCTGATTACTGCATGTGGGCTGCTGGCGCTGCCTGTCACTGCGCAGGAGCAGCCAGGCAGAAGAGAAGAGGACAGAAGGCTAGGGGGGACATGGGGACAGAGGGGGATAGAGAAAGATGAAGGGTGGGGGCACCGGGAGGCTTGTTCATCAGGCTGTGGCATTGGGAGACATAAAGCAGACGGTGTGAATGAACCCAGGGTTTTAATTAACTGGAGCAGTGCAGGAAATTTGTTCTTTTGAACACATTTGAAGGCGTTCTCCAGAACACATAAATATACAAACATGAGTGTAAACTAATGGGATATGGATGCAAACACACAAAAACACCCACACACCCAACACACTTCAAAAACCCAGAGCCCATTGTTTCTTTATACACTGTTGCACTGCTACTAATTTAATAAAATTATCTCAGAGGTCCTGCAGCCTAACACACAACCTCACACTGTCAGCTCCACCAGTACTGCTTTAGTGGTGGTTTCTGACATCAATGGGGGCACTATGACTTCTGCCACCCCCTTAGCGCTCCTAACATCTATGGGGGACGCTATGGTGCACAGACTTCTGTTTTTAAGATTCAGCCTAAAACAGACATTTTCTCTCAACATTTACATTCCTTCATCTGTTTGTTAACTGTAATTATAAAGTAAATGAAAAGAAATTATCATTATTATTATTATTATTATTACAGCAAAAGAGCATTAAAATGAGTCCCTTTAATGCTTTTTCTCCTGCCATCACATATGGCAATAGTTTAGAAAATATGTGAGAGTGAAGTGTTATCATTTAATTATGAAGCAGTTTCTTCTATTGCCAATTACTTTCAATTTAGCTACAATTCTATAGCTCAGAACATTCGGTACTACCACAGCCAAAAGCAGTTTCCTACTATCAATAAAAACAGGACTGAGTAAGAGAAGGGCGCAGTTCTGTTCCCCCCCCCCCCAATCACAGGATAGAACTGACCCAATGGAAGTTCATGTATGGTTAATTTCCCCCACATAAGAGCATTTAATGCAAACTTCCATAAAAATGGACAAATCAGGAAAAGAAGTACCTTGGCCTGGTTTAGTCTCAAAAACATCTTGAAATTTTATTGTCGCCTGATCAAAGTCAAGACCTAACATCATGTAGAGAACATTTGAAAGCAAAGAACAAGCAGAGTTATTCACGAGACCACTAATCAGGTGAGGACAGACGACTAATCTGCATTTCCGATGCCAAACTGTCACCACTGTAGAACAACTGATTTCAAAACATAATGGTGAAGGCAAGGCAGGCAAAAATGCTGCTTTGGAAAAGATTTACAATACTGTATAATTTGTTCAGTTCTCTGACCTCTGAAACCAGGTAGCAGGACCAAAGACCTTGGAGGACATTTAGTTACCAGCTTTGAAAGGTCATATTTCATCATCTTTCTGAGGTAGCTAACCTGACAATCCGCAGTGAGAGAACTTGTGAAATTAATGTGCTTCAACTATTTTAAGACATTTATTTAATCAAACTTAACAAAATAAAACACTGGAAGAAAAAGAGCAAGTTTCCAACAGGGACGTGTCCATTTCAGGCCTCCAAACCCAGAACATTCTAAAAATGCTGAAAAAAAATATATATATATATATATTTCAACACTGTCGGTGATGAGCTGAAGGAAACATATCTGCCATGTCAGTTGAGGGAAAGCCCAAATCAACCATTTGTTGATTAAGTGGCACTAAGAAAAATATATGTGAATACTGCAGTACAAAATAACTAAACTGAGAATAAGGTACTTACATGCAAACATTTATTTTGGGGAAAAAATGCATAGAATGGTTTGGGGTTCTTGGGCTGAACTCTGCATCCTTAAATATCAAGTCATAACGTTCAAAAAAGAAATTCAATCTGTATGATTTTGGTTAACTAGCGCTTTGCTTTCTGTAACACTTGCCTGTAAGTAAAAAGACCGGAAACAGTTTTAAAGCATGTGGGAGCCAGTGTCTGACAGATGATGCAGCATGGGTTGTGTGGAGATCTCAAATCTTCCACTTCCATTTTAGAAAGGAGCTTGAAATGGATCCACTTGTGGAGTGCCTTTGGATGTCGGTTTTGACGCATCATGCCTTGCTGAGAATTACTGAGGCTGACCTGGCAGCATATCCAAGCTGCGGAGCTATACTGAGGGATGTAGAGAGCTATACCGAAAACCACCATCATTGCACTCCATAAACGGCCACTTCAGAGCGGTTCTGGGCAGACCTCCAGTAGGAACCAAAAGTCAACAAACACAAGTCTAGCTAGATGGAGAAAGAGACGATCCCAGATCTAGCCCATATTTGAGTTGGATGCGAGCACGTTGGACCGGCTTGGTTTGAAGGACGGTGAGAAATATTTGTTTTTAATTAGAGACAGTCAAACAAGGTCCAGATACGATTTAAAACCCACAAAAGTTATACATTCCAGACCGGCTCCATTTCCTCTCCTTTTTTCCCCTTCATGCCTCGTTCCACAGTTGCTATTTTCTTACCTCTGAAAGTTTGTTGATAAAGTGTTTCCAAATTTCAATCTGTACTTGCACTTAAGATTCTAAGAGGAATTTCAATGCACTTCAAACAAACATAGCTTGCATCTCAGCTTTACTTAAGTGTTGCTTTTAATGACCCAATTAGGTTGACCTCTCTTCTAACAGCCCTTATCTGACACGTCCTTAGCAAAAACAACCAAACAGACAGTGGGTCACTGTTTATTAAGGTCATGCAGTTAAACTGAAATCTTACCAGTAGGACACGTCCAAAGGCTTGAAGAAGCCACTTTTGATGAGGTCAGCAAAGAAGGCCTCTGTTTCCCTGCACGCAGTGCCGTTTCCAATGACCACAGTCTGGCAGCTGAGGTCAAGGAGGTAAAGAAGCGAGAAAAAGTGTTAAAAACTTTTTAATGTAAGTGGGCCTTGGAAGAGAGGGTCCCACACGTGTTTAGGTTATGGGCCCATACTGGACTTCAGTGTATTTGTATTTAAATGCTCTCTCATGCTACCATTTTCGTAAAACAACCAGAATATATTATTACATACTAATACATTAATTGACATTCATAAAGGACAGTAAATGTATGTGGCTATTGGCATAATCATTCGCTGGAACTGGACAGATCCTGATTAAATTCTGAAAAACCTGAATAGGGAGTGTGTAGTGGAATCATGCTCTATAGGACATTAATATGTATAAAACCGGTGACAAAGGATTGAAAGTTTGATGAAAAGTTAAACTACAGCATGTTTTAGAAACTGGCTTCTGTGTTTATTGTTCTTTTCAAAAGTGCAGTACCTATATTTAAGCATTAAGTGGCGCAATTTGTCAGCCTCTCTGTTTCTGCCTGAGCCGTGCAGGTACACAACATCTGTGTGAAGGATCTGACCTGAGAAGATAAACAGACACAAAACAAGACAGGAGCTTAAAACCACCATGTGTATTTACGTAAAAGACAAACTATGTGGCACAATCAAAATTTAACTGATCACTAAAACCTGTCTAATCATGGTTAGGAAATGCAAGGCCTTAAGCTTTTTGTTCCTTTTCTATTTCTCCAGGGGTGTAAAGAGTATTGAAGACACTAGTACTGCTACTGTAGTGCTAGTCAATTCAAACACTAGCAAAAATATTAATAAAGAATTTTTTCAGAGTAAATAAGACATTTATTGATGCGACTGTCAGGGGTCACCAATCTGATCTGAAAAGGGCCGGTGTAGCTTCAGGTTTTTTCTAAAATCAAGCTTACCTGATTGCACTTGGGTAATCAGCTGGTCTCAAACAATTTATTAGTCAGATGAGCTCAGCTCCTGCTTGGCTGGAATGAAAGCTTGCGGCCACACTGGCCCAATGCAGGTAAAAATGGTGACCCCTGGTCTAAGTGCTGTCAGATCATCAGCAGATCACAATATCGATAAAAGGGATGACACAGTCATGCGTGGCCACAAGTCTAAGAGAACATAATTGGTCTCGCTGTCTGGGTGGGTAGAATGACCCTTCCTCTTCCCACGTCACGCAGCACAATGCTAGCCAACATGGGAGTTTGCTGACACAAAGAATTGGCAGTTAGCATTCTCTAAGTGTGCAGAGCTGCAGCTGCACTTACTGGAACAATAGATTAAAAGAACATATAAGCATCTTAATAAATATAACAGCTTTAAATGCCGAGACCGGAGTGTTCGATGTTCTAAAATAACAAAAGAAAAAAGAACACAGTAAAAGAACACAGTAGGTAGAGATCTGAAGTTGCACTGTGATTACCAAACATTTAGCTTTTAAGAGTTATTAAAATGGCCAAGTTGAATACTTTATGAGAAACAAACTGAAACAAAATCTTTTAAAAATGCTGTTACAAACAAACATTTACTTAAAACTGTCATTTGTTACTTTACAGTTCTGAAATTCTCATCCTCTCAGGGGTCTCCACTCATGTCCCCCCAACCTTCAGGAGGGGCAGCACCGCTGCCAACTGCAGTCAGCTTTGAAGGAGCAGGTTAATCACACTGGACACCTCTGGAGAGCAGAAGATTGCCTGACCACACACCCACAGACCCGTCACAGTCAAGCTGAGCCTAGCATGAAGTGTTCTTTTTGGGGGGGGGGGGGGATGGGGTATGGATACATGTGGCGCTGCTGCAGGGCAGGTGTCAAAGCACAGCAATGCCACCTGACACACACCCGCCAGGCCAATCAGCCGCCCGCAAGCTGAGCACACGTGTTGCCCAGCATGGAGCCCCACCCATTGAGACAGCACAATGGGCAATCCCCTCCTGCTTGTCAATCAAACAATAGTCTACTGAAAGGTTTTACCAAAAAAGAATAAATATTACCAAATTTCATTTACCAAATAACATTTACTAATACTGTTGGGAAAAAGACAACGCCTTTATGTAACCATTTCTTTCAATTAAATATCTTAAGGTAACACTTTCAAACACCAAAAATAGCTACTTTGTTTGGGATCATACAGTTATGGGATACACATCCAAACATCTCACTGCATGATAAACAAGAGTTCCGAATTTCTACTTGTGCTTAGAAAATACTACAATTTTAAGTTCAAATAAAAATTTCATTTAGAAGACTTGGCAAAAACTAGGGAATAAAAACAGCAGCTGTGTTACATGCTCTTACTGGTAGGGGACAGGATGGCCAGTTTGCAGCCATGACGATATCCTGGGTCCACCCCCACAACGATACGCCCACGCACTGGACACAAGAGCAGACGCTGCCGCAGGTTACGGACAAACATAGCAACAGACTCCTTTTCTGCACTGGTGGTCAACGTAGACCTGAAAGACAACGAGAGATTTTCTTCTGTTTGTGCTTGGTCTTTTTTAGGTTTACTTTGAAATTCAAAACTTAACACTAAAGTTAAAATGTGTAACCTATAGCCTCTGCAGAGCAGGGGCCCTATGAGCCGCTTGTAGGAATCTTCTGCAGCAGAATTTAATATCTTCATCAGCTCTGGCTGTGCAAACCCCTGAGGTCTCCACCTACAAAACACACAGGACACCAATGCATGAAGCACATACATACACAGACATAAACATACCTGTATAGTAAACATTACAATTACGGCTTAAATTCAGGGATTAATTAAGCATCCATTCAGATTCAGTAAATGAGATCAAACAATTTAAATGATAAATACTTATTTGGGTACTCTTTCAGAAAATATTATATAAATTTAAATACAATACCTTTTTTTTTTTTTTTTTTTAGAAAATTGGATACATTGCAGAAAAAAAAACCGTTCACTAATTCTTAACACATTTGAAGGAAAACAAATCAGATTTTCTGTTGTTTATATTAATTTTTCAAGCAATTGACACTGGGTTCTGTAGCTTATGTTAACTACGCTTTCATCTAAATCGTCCCAAAAATGTTAAGGGCTTACAAATATGTGTTTTCATCAAATAAATTCTTAGTTGTACACAGATAGGAACCATGAGCAAAGAACAGAGAATCAGACAATTCATTTAAGGAAATCAGAATTTTAAAAATAAAACGTTTTGTCTCCACAACATATATTCGTAATAACTTCACACTATGGCCTTTCAGTTCCAGCAGAAAAAGTGAAAGCGACCATTCTGTCATATGTGAACACACAACAGCACAGTGTGAACAGCACGAAATTCTTCCTCTGTATTTAACCCATTCACCAAGTGAAGCAGCGGGCAGCCAGGAACACAGCGCCCGGGCAGCAGTGTGTGGGGACGGAACCTTGCTCAAGGGTACCTCAGACGTGCCACTAGCAGTCTTGGAATTCAAACCCACGACTTTCTGATCGCAGGGCGAACGCCCTAACCACTAGGTCACCAGCTGCCCCATGAGTTCTATTTAATATATAAAATTTAATATTAAAAAGAATAATAAAATAAATAATGTAATGGAACAAAATACACTGTAAATGCTAGTTAACAGATGCGAGTTTTATCATAATAACCACCTCTTGCCTTTATCACAGCAGCACAGATTCGCACCTTTTCCAGCCATTTTTGGAAACAACTTGTGTCCAAACCCTCTCAGCACCTTTTTAAACATGCAAACAGTTCTCTCTCATTTGCTGAACGCTCATTTCGAACTTGTGGGTCCAGCTCGTCCCTGCAGCTCAACGGGAGAAAGATCTGGAGACTGGGAGGCCAAGACAGAAATCTCAAAACTTTTTTTTTTTTTCCTTCTTTGGACTGGATATAATTTTGGCACAATTTTGAACAATGCTTGGGATCATTATCCTGTTAAAGAAAGAAATTTTGTCCAAAGATATATAAACCAGATGGAATTGTGTGATGCTGAAGAATTTCTTTTTTCATGATCCAACACAAAGTGAATGTCATAGCACTAAAGACAGACCTGATATGTCTCTTCAAAACCAGTAGTTTGAGCCTTTGTGGCTAAATCATGTGTTACTAGAGACTATAAGTAAGGAGGGCCCAAAGTTCTGGCCTGTAGGGTATACGTATTAGTATTTCTAACTATACAATGTTACAAAGAAAAAGACCAGCATAAACAAGAGCACATACCCAAAGGCTGGCATAATAATCTGTTACACCTGGCAGTGATAAAAACAGCTGGCAACCTAATGCTACACAAGACTCAGCAGTCAAACACAGAAAAAAAGTAAGGTGTGTGCGTGCGTGTGTACTTGGGTGGGAAGCTGACCTGACGTTGACACACCACCTACAGAAGTCAGTCTTCACCCAGGCGGGGATGTTAACTTTCACCGACAGAATCTTCAGATTCTCCCCTCGGTTAATGGCCAGTGTCTGAAACGAGAGGGTAACCTGTAGAGACAGCAGACACACGGCCTGGCACGGTAGAGCACTGTCAGTACCACCCCCTCCTGTTTCCTACTAAAACAAGCCCATGTGCACACACACTCACACACTCACACACAAGTACACAAGCATCTTGTAAAAAAAAAGAAAGAAAAAAAAAAACCTGCCTCTCTCATTTTTCCCAGCTGGTCCTCTAAAGGAAAGTGACATGCTGTTAAGCAAATAGTTTTAAGTGTCTGACCTTTTCTGAGGAAAATCTTTTGTAAGGAAAAAAAAAAGAGGGAAAAGATGACCCATCAATCTGGACATGAAGCAGAAGAGCAAAGCTGACAAATGCCACGCTGCCACCATCCCCCAGTGCGCGCACACACACACACACACACACACACACACACACACACACACACACACACACACACACACACACACACACA
>JBBPCZ010000156.1:11205964-11228656 GCA_037974445.1 Brycinus macrolepidotus | reverse complement strand
CACACACACACACACACACACACACACACACACACACACACACACACACACACACACACACACACACACACCACCAAGAGCGCAACAGACCCTTCGCATTGCTAAGCAGCTAATTGCCTGATCAGAATGTGAATTAATGCAGCCAGAAACATGATGAAAATTGTATTTCCGCATTTTGGCACTTTACTGTCCTAAGGCAACTGTTTACTTGTGTTCTAGGCATACGATGTTCATCGCATTTGAAGTTTTGCGCAAGACGCAGAGAACATCAAACTATCATCAAACTTTTTTCATCGAAGCCCCTCCCGCAGACTTGTGGCTGGTGAGCATCCAGTGTATTCCACTTTCATTCCTTCACAATCACACCAAGAGCGAAAGCAACCAGGGTTCTCTATGAATCACCATTACCACCACTGGAGACAGCAGGGGTCAACGGAAGTGAAGGAAACCCTTGGCAACAACTTGCGGGACATAAACATAACAGCAAAATATAGCATCCTACACATGTTACACATGCCCCAGGGAAGAGAGTTACACCTCCATTTGATCCCCTACGTATCAGATACAAACCGCAATGGGTTCTGCCACAGCAACAAACACACATATAATCACTGCAGCTATTATCTACAAAAAAATCCTTACAGTGCTTTTCCTTTTACTGTTAACATTGCTGTCCTTTACTTTAGCTAATCCTTTAAACAGCATAACAAACCTAAAGTGAAGCCTAAACATAGACTTTTCACTATGCAGTAGAACATTACCACATACAAGAACACAGTCATAAAAAAATATGCCAAAACAGCTCCAGTTGAGAAGTATTATGGATCTGCAAAGCTTCTGAGCCTAAGAAATGTGAAAAAATATGGCTTAAAAAAGTGTAAAAAAAAAAGAAAAAAAATGCAACTGAAATAAATGCATAAATGCATCAATTAATCAAAATGCCAGGCAAACAACAACGCAACATTAAAAGGACAAACTAGCATGGTTCAGAAAAGATTTTCAGCCTTAAGCAGACTGTTGTAATCTGCTGTATTTAATCTTTCTTTCCTGTTCTGAAAGGCCAGAATAAGGCATTTTAAAGCAGACTAGTGTGGGGGGCGGGTTAAATATTCAACATATCATGTTCTTCAATAACAATGAAATCATAATTGGAAAAATATGAGGAATGTAAGCGACAGAAATTAATATTATTCTAAAGACTGAGCAATTCCGATTCAGTATTTACTTTCCAAATAAGGTGAAGGAATACCAATGGAAAAGAGCAATAGGAAGGCCTCAATGAAAACAACAGGAACAGCTGAACTTTCCACTCCTTATCTTTTAACACACAGAAAAAACATACATACACAATCAGAGGCTTAAGATACACCAATGATTATTCTCAGTACAAAATAAACATCATTTTTTTCCAGAAAGTACAGAAAAAAAATAAATAAATATCCTCATCTTACTAAATTTCTTGACGCAGTAGGAAATACTGCAACAGCAGCAATTCATTGATTAGCCTTTCTAGACAGTCTTACGCACTGATCTGTTCATATATTCTGAATTTTCAAGGAAAGGTGCTATCATTTCCTTGAAAATTGGACAGGGAAAATACGGAACAAAAGTCACACATGCTGCTACTGAAATCAGTAGAATGTCTAATCCAGGACACTTGGAAGATTTCAAAATATGAAACATTTTCCCCCCTTCACTCAATAATCAGTATAATTTCAAGTAAACTGAAGTCTACAATTTGATAAATTATGTGTTAAAATATTTTACTTAGCCATTATGAGAAAAAACCCTCCATGGTGGAAATGTGAATAATACAGCGTGTAAATCTGTGGAAAGGCAGAACTGCAAGCACATAAGCAAGCAATTTTCCCCTGAACCTCTCTTAATGTTACTGTGAGGCAAGAACAGCAGAGAGGTAATCCAATTAGAGCTACCTATACAAAACAAATCCAGAATGGTAAATCTCAAAGAGAACAAGTGCTTAAGAGCTCCAGAAAGAGAGACCGAATTATACTGCACCAACATCCTACATTAAATAGAATGCAGCTGGAAAATATAACCCGTTCTCTGCACAAAGCCAGATGCTCTCTTTTTAACATCCTGACTCATATTTGCACCACTCAATTGCCGCATGATCCAAAATAGAGCTACTGTAAAACTCAAGCTTTGGCAGTGGGTAGGATTGAAGGATAAAGAGAAGATTTCAGTGAGTTACTTTAGGAGCTTTTTTGTAACCTATAAAACACGCCAATACAGCTGACAATCTCAGAGCTCAGGAAGGACTTTGCAGGTATGTTTGCATCTTGCAACTAAAATCTTGATGAACTTCTAATTTTGGCTTCTGAAATTTGGTTATCCACATCATTCTAAAAAGTATGACTGTCTGCATTTAGATCTGAACAATTAGAAACCATGACATAACATATTACATGTACGTCAAACTTAAGAACAACAAGACGTGGGCAGTACAGCACAGTAGCCTGGCACGAGTCGGCCTCACATTGCCATAAAGACCACGTGTCACTGTTCAATCACTGTAGCTCCTCAAAGACACAAACACAGACAATTATGCAGGACATGCGAAGGAGAAAGGCAGAGGTTCAAAGAGAACTGATTTTCATTTTTCATATTCGATTCAACACATTACTGTATTGCAATATTACTGTGGATCATTCAATGTCTGCTGCTACCAGGCATCTGATGATACCCACTGTGTGTGTATATATAATACCTTGTGAAGTGAACAATTTTTTATATTATACTGTTATCTTGTATAGTTTTTATTCTATAGGTTATGCTGCTTCTACATTCTCCTCTTGTACCGTCCACTTTGCTGCTGTAACCATGCAAATTTCTCACCTGTGGGACTAATAGAGTTGTTTTATCTTATACGGACTTCGAGGAAAAAGGTCTCACTCTCATACAGATCCTAAAAATCTAAAAGGACAACACTGACTAGAAGTTAAAAGTAATTGTGGGAGAGATCAGCCAGTTTTACTGAAGCTGGACAGGTTGGGGGGGAAAAAAAAAAAAAAAAAAAAAAAGAGTACAAGAACAAAACAATCCGGTCACATCTGTGGTATGCTGATCAATGCACAGCTGCACATTTACACATGCAGAGTGTTTCACTGTGTAACAAAATCTCTCAATCAAGCATCATACAAAGTCAGTTTATATCCCATAATCCTAATGGCTTACCACACGGCCAATTAATCCATCAGTCAGCTAATAAATAAATTATGGCCGTTTTGGTCAAAAGTGTAAAGGTACATCTATTTAAAAACCACATTCTCAGCTGTGAAGCAGCAAAACTGTACATTTCATTATATTCATGAGAGTGTTTGGTTTAGAAATACAAGTCCACACCACACACACACACACACACAAATGTGCCCTTAATACACTCACTTCTGATGTGCTAAATCAAACAAGCAAGTACGTGTGTACACACATGCCTCCTGTCACAACACATTCCACACTGCTGCCCAGCTAACAAAGCCACGAAAAGGTTCACTTTAGCCGCAGCGCGACAGCTCACAGGTCACAACCAGCTCAAATTAACACTCGCTGACAGTCAGCATCACCAAATTAACAACACCAGCCGTGCTGAACGCTTCACTGGAGACAAGTCTTTGACCACTCATTCATTCATTCATTCACTCACTCACTCACTCATCCACCCACTCATGCTCTCTATCTTTGCGTCCCCCTCTCTCGCAGAGCCCATGAGCAGCTGTCATCATGGAAGAATGTCTGTCAATCCGAGCCCCTAATCCAAAGGCACGTGGAAGGGGACATGTCACATATGTTAAGGAGGGGAGAGGGGGAATGACTAGGGGAAAGGGAAGGGGGTGAAAGCAAAAGGATGGAGGGACGTAAGGATGACAGAGCCACTGTGACATGTGGCCTGCAACCAACTCTGAGTAAACCAGGGTGCCAGCAGTTGGGGGGCTTCCACACTGAGGTAGCACTAAACACCACTGACAGGAGAGCTTTGCAGAGTGACACAGAGGACTTGGGGAAATGCCACAGGACTGACATTATGTACAG
This sequence comes from Brycinus macrolepidotus, assembly GCA_037974445.1. NCBI lineage: Eukaryota > Metazoa > Chordata > Actinopteri > Characiformes > Alestidae > Brycinus > Brycinus macrolepidotus. The sequence goes on along the minus strand of JBBPCZ010000156.1, from coordinate 11,224,606 downwards.
GAAAGTGGGGAAAGGTAGGTGTGTGTGTTTGTGTGTTTGTGTGTGTGTGTGTGTGTGTGTGTGTGTGTATGCATATGCCCATATGAAGTAATGTCTGGCATTTCAAGTGGCTATTACAGCATACTAACACCACTTTTCCACCACCAGCTGGAATCATGTGGAACCACAAACAGTCACTGAGGCAGAACCAAGTGGGCCTAGTTCCAGATTTAATTCCTTTACAAGCAAATACATTAAGGAAGTTTTATTTGTACGTTCCAACCAGTAAAATGTTAAGATAGGATATCAATAAACGATCTGCACACTAATAAATTGTCAGTGAAGACACATTTTATATATCAACATGATTATTGAAGGAATCAGTTTTTAACCTTATCGCTATCTGCTGAATCTGCAAACTATGGTTAAAGTATTGATGTGGAGTTTTCATAGGCTCCTCTCTGATCATACTTGAACACTGAAGAACCTTGGGAGAATAAAAAGCACTGTTTTTTTTTTTTTTTTTCAATGTACAAAATGTAAATAAAATGTCAAAGAAAGATCTTTGGTAAGGCATTTATGTATGTGTGTCACATTCTAAGGACTGTATTGTTTGAGCCTGATGGTTGCACTTCACAGCCCATATCACCTTTATTCATGAAATTCTGCAAGTACTCAATAATTTCTATCCTACATAAGTTTTTCAGTTCTTCTTCAAATAAAGGTAAACATGTAAAATGGAATGCTGTGGAAACTGATGGTACCTTACAGAAGTAAGAAGATTAGGGTGAAAGACAGTGGAATTTTACTTTAAATAAATAACATGAACACAGCAGAGATATGAAGATATGAGATATACAGTGGAGACATGAAAAATGTTTGCATAATAGCAGTTTAAACATCTCAGAAGAGGCTTTCACAAAAAAAGAAAAGCAGACACTCATTTACTCCATACAAATACTTTTCAGAAACGAATGGTTATTGGTCAAGATAAAATATCTCAAATGTGCATCTGTTTTATGAAGTGAGGCTGTTTATGTACCTGGTGGTGCTGGATACGCTGCACATTGCAGGTGAATTCAAAGTACAGGCTGAACTTGGAGATATCTTTAGGTTTGCTCTTTTGGCCTGCCTGTTGCTGCTGCTGCTGCTGCTGCTCTTTCAGGGCTGTTTTAGACACAGTTGACTGGATTGTTACATCACTTCTTTCACACCTTTGGGGAAACAACCATATAAACACACGTAGATGATCATTTCACAGGTAAAGAAACTAAGCTATTCTTTTCCTGTGAATTATGAACAAAACAAATAGGCTGAGCAACTTCAGAAGAATACAATTCAGGGCCAGAGATCTAAAACAAATAGCAAGTAATGAGGCGGGGATGAAGAGTAATAAAACTGGGGGATGATGATGATGATGCGTATCTCACAGTGATCGGACATAGGTCAGTGTCTCGCCATCTTTTGCCATCATATCAGCCAGGATTTGCTCCACACCTGTGGCTACTTCCTCAAGAGTGGACAACCCTGTACAATGTACAAAACACACAGTAATTCATAGAGGCTTTAACAAGACATGTCTTTTTCTCACAAGTACTCATCATCCCATTACGTTATGAGACCAAGTATTAAATGAAATACAGGATTTGAAAAAAACTATTTAATGTGGAATTCATAATTAGAGTACATTAACACAACATTACAACTTTTTTAAACTGTGCATTACAGCCACTGAAGATAAGTTACTGTTAAAATATATTTTAAATCATTGTTCAATCTCAGGCACAAGATTAGTTAAAGTCAAAGTACTTTGCTGCCCTCTAGTGACCAATATTTGAATTTGAGTGAAGTACCTTCAGTGCTGGGTTTGATCCAGGAACGCAGCTCCAGCGTCTGAGGAGACTGCAGCAGAGCTAGAGCCGGGGCCTCCAAACCCAGCTGTTTTGCACGCCGTGCCTTTGACAACTTACTGCCCTTCTTATAGGGCATGTACTGTAAAAAACACAACATTAGTATTAATATTACTAATACTATTTTTTAAGTTGACATTTTGCAGAAACTTGTTAAGGTACTAAACACAGTTGAAAATAAATCAAGTAAAGCAAACAAGCTGATTAAAGAAGCAGACTGCACTGTGTTCTGACCACATGGTCCAGTTCATCAGCACTTCTGCAGTTCCTCAGGGCCTGCTCCAGTTCTGAGGTCAGAACTCCCTCCTTCTTTAGTGTTTGGGCAATGGACTGACTCTTCTTTGCTACTGAACTAAAACACACATACGCACACGCACACATAAAATAAATAAAAGCAATCTCTACTGCCATCTACTGCTCAAAACATGGCATTTCCAGCTATAACTTTTCTTCTTTGTAAGGTTGTGATCAAAATCATGAAAATGTTAAATGCTAGGGGAGATGTAAATGCTTAATTAAAAACTGTATATTATTTCACACATGAATACTATCAATACTATGCAATTTTATAGCTGTGTTCCAGAAAGCTGCCTCCTTTCTGGTGACGTGACAACATGGCCTTGGTAGACTGTTCTGTTTTGTACATCATGAAACAAATGAAGAGGCATCATAAGACAGTCCTATGGAAGACCAACCTTTCTCAGCTGCAGCCTTTTAGAACTTTTGGAACACAGCTTACATAGTTCCTGCAGATTATGTTATCACCAAAAAGGTGATTTTCAACAATAACCTTAAGAACTCATTCACCCTGCTTAAATTTTTCTCTCTCTGCACACTCACCAGAGCTCCTCCATGGCAAGCTGCACGTCCCTTACAGCATCAGCATCCATGTGGTTAATCAGCTCTTTCCTGTAGCGCACTACGAAAGGGATTGTGTTCTCTTCGCGTAGCAGCTGAACAATGTTCCCACAAACCCAATGTTCCACTCCTGTCTTCTCAGCTAAAACCTAAACAACAGCCAAGCAACAGCCGAGACACAAAACACCAGAAAAAAGGCAGTAGAGCAGAGGCGCAAAAGCACCAAAAAGCAGCCAAGATGGACTGTTTTACAATGCACAGCATGTTCTTTTCATATTGTTTTGCAATGAAAACATCTTTAATAACACATACAGTAGATTATTAAAATTACTGACAATAATATACAATCAATACCCTTGGGATTTAAAGTCCATATAATGCAGAACCTCACCTGAATGAGACTCCAGTTCATCTGCAAGTCATCCCCTAAAGAATTCCCAGGCTTCAGCTTGACTGGTCGGCCTTGCGGTGCACTTGTGGTTTTTTGCTTCTTTTGCACAGGCTCATCAAAGGTGAAGTCATCCTCTGGTTCCTCTTTCTTTACCTTAGCAAACTGTTTACTGGATGACGCCTCATCACCCAGCATAAATTCTGTGGGTGCAGCGGTGTTACTGAATGCCTTGTCCATACCAATAGATTGCCTCTGCAAGACAAATTAACTGGCATCAGTGACATTGTTGATATTTGACAATACAATCACCAAAAAGGCAGAGAACATACATACATATGTATACATCAATCAGTCACAACATTAAAACCACTGACAGGTGAAGTAAATAATATTGATTATCTTATTATAGTGGCATCTGTCAGTGGGTGGAACATATTAGACAGTCAGTTCTTGAAATAGTGATGACCAGACGACTGGGTCAGACCATCTCCAAAATGGCTTGTGGGGTGTTTTAAAAGTGGTCCAAGGAGGGAGATCGGTGAGCAGCTTGCTGCGTATGGGGCTGTGTAGCCAAACACTGGTCAAAGTGCACATGCTGACCCCTGTTCACTCCTGAAAGCACTTACAATGATAATGTAAGTACCAGAAATGAACCATGGGGCAGTGGAAGATGATGTCCAGGTCTGATGAATCATGTTTATTGTCCACATCATGTGGACAGGCAGCTGTGTGTGCTTCGCTTACCTGAGGAAGAGATGGCACCAGGGTGTACTATAGGAATAAGGCAAGTGTGATGATCTGGGCAACATTCTGCTTGAAAACGTTGGGTTCATGTGGATCTTACTTTGACATGAACCACCAACCTAAACACTGTTGCAGAGTAAGTACACCCCTTTATGTCAATGATATCCCCTAATGGCAGGGGCCTCTTTCAGCAGGATAAATACATCCCGCCACAATGCAAAAACTGTCCAGCAATTGTGGTTAATGCCAGGTGTTTACTTGATCTCCAAACTACTCAGACCTCAGGACTAGGACCTGCTGCTAATGACATGCCAGATGTCAGAGTCAGAGATTGTGTGGAGGTCATGTTTCAGTGGGTCAGAGATGTTTTGGTGGAACAATGGGAGGCTACACAATATCAGACAGGTTGTTTGGTTGTTTTAATGTTATGGCTGATCAGTGTATATGAAACATATATACTTAAACACATAATATCAATTTTTATATTACTATAAAAATTACTATATTACTACTATATAGGGGTAAAATAAGACTAGCCCGCCTGTGGTCATGCTTAATTTATTAGCAATCCTTTATCCTATACATCATTGGTCAGTTTCTGCTTTGACCACAGGGCCACTACAGAACAGATATTACCTTTGTGGCTGACGATTCACTGTATCACAGCAGCGACACTGACAAGGTAATGGCGTGATGGTGTGTATAAAAGCATTGTCAGGAGTTTTTACACATTACTGACACTATCAGGATGAGAGTGATCCATCACCTAAAAATATCATGCCACTGACAACTATAAGGCATAGAGGATGAATAACAGAGTGCATGACAATTGATGGTCTATAGCCTCTGATCAGAAAGGTGGACCTAAAAAGTGTGTTTTGAATAAAGGAGCAGGTTATTGTTATTTTTAAATCCTTTTAGAACACAGTGTCACTTGGTAAAAAATGCTGGGACATGAGATCTCCTACATAAATACTCTCACATAAGAGCAGGTGGTCTCCTGCCATCAGAACATACACAGGCTTGGGCTTACCTCCTCCTTAACCCTCACTTGTTGTAGTGATTCAGTCTGTTGGGAGGTTCCATCACTTTTCTCTCCTTTCTCTTCATAAACAGCCTCTTTAACTTTAGGGGCTTTTGTGGCTCTAGGCTTTCTCACAGCTTTAGGTTTGGGCTCTTTAGGTTTTACTGCTCGTTTTGTAGCTGGTTTCTTCTCAGCTGCTTCATCTTTCTTCCCCCTGCCTCTTCCTTTGGTCTTCTCTTTCACCTCTGGTACCCATTCCTCCGGTTCCTCCTCACTCGCTGGGCGGCCTGACCTGGAGATACAGCCAGAGAGCTTACATTCTCTTGTCAATCATGTCAATACAATTACATTGTTACAATTACTACTACATCAATACATTGGTGTAATGGTCACGTGTCCCAATACTTTTGTCCATACAATGTGCTCCTATTGCTGACATGGGTGTAACGTTCTTGTTTTATCTGAAATGGGTAACTTTTTCACTCTAAGGTATGGACTTTTCGAGAATGATGAATAACAATACTTACAGGTCATCTGAATCATCATCTGTGGGGGGCTCCTTGTACATTTTGGATGCTAAGTTCCTCCGAAGCATCTTAGACTCTTCACAAAAACAATAACAAAACTGACCTCAAACTAGAAGTACTAATAATGTGACTACAGTTTACTAGCTCCTGCCAAATGTGCAATGAAATTTAGTTCAAAATGAAGTCTTTCGGAGTATGACAGCTCTATACTAGATAACTTCCAGAGTCCCAGAGGAGATTTCAACAGAAAGAATTTCAAATTTAGCGCCTCAGGAAAAGCCAGCTAGCAGGTTGTCAACAAACCCTTTTTAAGAAAACTCTTAAACCTGCAATGAAGCCAACACCTTAACTAAATAAAGAAGCTTTCAGTGCTCAAATGACATTCATATTCTGAGGTCTCTGAGAGCAGTAAATCTCTCACTATCCTGTACTTCGGGTGGAGAGTAACTGCAGCTCAACATCTTTTTCACGACTTCCCTGCATGAGGAAGCATTTCAAAATAAAAGCTCCACAACTAACCTTCCGTCCTAAAACAGTTACTGCACTTCACAGTGTGAGCTAAATTAATTACCAAAACCATGTAAAGGTAAAATTAGTAAATTAATTAGTAAAGTAGTAAAGTAAATTGACACAATTTAGTCCATAATTTGGTCTTTATTTAGACTTCTCAATATGTTGCAAGCTAACTCACCATGCAATAACCATTTGCAACGGCAACTGCTGGGCTATAGTAGCTATATTAGCTATATTAGTGATACTATGTAAATTTTATGCTAGCTCAGTTAAAAAAGAAGCGAGGTGATGTAAAAAAAAAAAAAAAAGAGAGAGAGATAAAAAAGGTCTATTGGTGCAGAAGTAAAAGTAAAGTGGCCCCTTATAGTCACACGTGAACACACCACACAGTGTGAACAGTGTGAAATTCTTTCTCTGTATTTAACCTATTCATCAAGTGAAGCAGCGGGCAGCCAGAGACGCAGCGCCCGGGGAGCAGTGTGTGGGGACGGTACCTTGCTCAAGGGTACCTTAGTGGTGCCACTAGCAGTCCTGGGATTCAAACTACCTTCTGATCGCAGGGGCAACTCCCTAACCACCAGGCCACCAACTGCCCAGCAGGTGCCCACTAGGTGATCTTTTTAAGTTTTTTGGTTCTTAAGTAATTCTGCTCTGAATCGGATTTGTGCCATTTTACAACTCAGCTGCATAATCTGTGAACTGACTGAATGTTATTGAATGTTAATCTCATTACCTTATCATCTGTTGCGATTAATGCATTTGTTTTGATTGCAGTAACACTAAGCCACTTTCATAAACCATTTTGCACTACTGAGATGCTGGTACGGTAAACTAAATGTTTACATACAGCAGTGTCAGTGTTTCACTTCTATTTGTTACATGAATGTTCTTGTCATTGTGTCGCACTATTATTTATTGTCAATATTTTTATTTTTTTTCTATTGTCTTTTTATCTTTTATTCTTTCTTGTTGCACTGAGCATGCTAATGACCCAAGAATTTTCCTTAAATAAAGTAGTCTACTTATCTTATCTTATCTTATCTTATCTTATCTTATCTTGTCTTATCTAAATATTCTCAGTGCCTTCATCAACAACTTCACTGTGCTATAACTAATGTTATGAAAGTTATAAAATGTTATAACATTGTTATGAAAGTTACACTGTCTAGCTGAACTGCCAGGTGAAAATTATCAGTCAAGTCAAGTAGGTTTATTGCTATTTCAGGCATATAGACAGTACACAGTGAAATGAAATAATGTTCCTCCAGGACCGTGGTGCAACACAAGAACAAAAACCGAAATACCAGAACAGTACATAAGTGCAGGCAGGACAAAATACATAGCTCTTCGCATCCTGACTGGCTAGCGGAATTTCCTCTCCTTTGATCTAATTGGCTAGTTGCATTGGCCAAGTGAACTGGACTTTTCTTTTTGCAATCTGATTGGCTAGTTGAACTAGGCTCTGACTGGCTGGTGAAATGTTCCCTCATGCAATGAGTTTGACCAGTAGAGTGCAATCTGATAGGCTGGAGGATTTTTTCTCCTGCAAGCTGATTGGCCTAGTGGATTTTCCCTCGCGGCAATGTGACAGACTATTTGAGCTATTTCATGCTCTAACTGGGCAGCAGAACGATTTCCTCCTGTGATCTGATTGGAGTGTATATTTCATGCTCATGTGGTCTGTTTAGCTTGTGGGATCAAGATATCATCCAATTGTTTATAGTGAATCACAATTCTAAACATTTCAGAGATAGGACATTCATGAACGCACAAATGCAAATACACAAAACAGACATTTTACCCTTAAAGCAGAGTCAGAGGCAGGATGCAAGTGCAGCTTTGGTTTATTTAAGTCCAGGGGCTGCTCCACACAGAGAGCTTAGAAAAACTGCGCTTTTTTAACATAGTCTGGCTTGAGTTAGCCGGACAGTTCGCTCCAGGCTAAGAGGATTCCACTAACTAACTCACATAACACATATCATGTAATAATAAAACAGCCCTTCCAATCAATTTTTAAAAAAAAAAAGGAAAAATGTCCAAAGACTCATAATTAAAAAAAAAAAAAAAAAAAGGCTCACCAGCCTTTATAGTGACTTTAAATTCATCATCAAAAATAAAAAAAGGAAACTGCTGAGCCTGGCAAAATGGTAAGTGCACAGCTTTTGGGATATTTTTCCATAAAAGAAAAAGAAGTAGCCAAAAGGAATGCTGCAACCACTGCTTTTGGTGGAGGCCTCTTGCAACAACTCTCACTCCTGCAGAGGAGCTTGCACTGGACCAGAACAGGAGGCACCCTGTAATTTTAGTGATAGGGGTAGGAACATCCCATGAGATTATTCTCCCCAGGAAATTGCAGCAGCCTTTTGTCCATGGCAGGCAACTGCCAATTTTTAACATTTTTTAGTATGGCCTAATATTACAGTGGTGTGAAAGCTCCTGATATTTCTGGATCATCCTGAATTTCCACAAGGTGTGTAAAATGCTGTGATTGAGTTGTGACTGCATGATTGTCCCTATAGGCCCTGTAACGTTCAGCTGTACTTATTCTCCTCTGCAGAGAGACAGCAGGACCATTCATGTCCCCACAAGAGCATAAGGAAACAGTTTCTGTCAGTTCTGAAAGACCAGCTGTAAGGACTTAATGGAAAGTATTGGTGTGGACTACTTTGTTACCTCATCCATTATTTGCTGCATACCAGAACTGGAAGAACAAGGCGTAGAACGTCCTTTCCTCTCATCCAGTGCTCACGTGTTTGCAGGAGAACAGGTGAGTAGTAATTATGCAGTAAATAACAGATTAATACAATTGGTATTGGTCTAATTTATTACTGTCTTAAAGAAAGAAACTGTTTCCTCAGTCAAAAAGAGATACCTGCTCCAAGAAACTGAAGCAGATCTTCAATACAGAAAATTGAGAAAGTTAGCTAAAATTTACATTTTAATATGCTGACTTTTACATACCCATTCATTTAGACCATCTTCTTCCCACAGGCTGAACAAGATAACCGATTATTTTTTTCCATTTTCCTCTCATATTAGAATTGCAAAAAATTAACTAAACTACAAATGCAAATTAATAGTAATACTGGTCAGCCATCTAAAGTGTTTGCATGTTTCCCTCACTGCTCTACCATCCGTGTGGTCTTTAATTGAAACCATCTTCCCACTGCTTAGCTTGCACTCCTGGCTTGGCTGCCCGCTGTGATGTGCAGAACGGCACAGGTTACTACGTCACATGCTGTCCCATGTGGTGTAGCTTATAGATGCCGCCGGCAGTTACTGGACTTTAACTGCCCAAATGCAATTTCAATACATGTGTTTGCCCTAGAATCTGTTGCAGGATCTGCATAGGATATAAGGAGAAAATGTTGGTATGGGTAGCCACTTTCTCTGAGCAGTATACCAGTAAATACCCATGCAAAAATAAGGGATACCGTCAAACCTCTCGCCGCTAAGAATGCTTGGAGTATCCTTGAGCCACTAAGAATGCAGGACATTTTCCTGAATATTGGAATTGAGAAGTTCTGCTGTATGTAGATGAGCAATCGAACAGATAGTAACAAAGGTGAAAATCACCTGGCCTTTTTAAAATGATTGACTTACTTGCTTTTTATTACTCCTCAGTTTTCTTCATGCATTTCGTATTTTTTGCTTAAGTAGGCCCAAATGGAGCTTTTATCTGAATATGATTGCAGTCTATGGCACCAGTGACCTTTGAAAAGCCTGATAAATGGAATAAAATATCCAAGTCACCGGTAAATTTGTGTAAAGCAACATTAATTTCTCTATTCATGTACCAGCAATTCCAAAAATGCTTCTTTGACCACAAGAATGCTTGTGACCAGGAAACAGTAAAGGCTATACAGTGCTGAATGGTGTTTTCTAGTTTGCACAGATACATAAAACTATGCCCTCTGAATCTGTACCACTCATACAAGTACTCTTCAGGAAAAGAGAGGATCTATCCTTTCCCAAAGTGACCTTGGAATGGATCATTTGAATGCTCCACACTTCATATACACTCACTTGTCCATTAGATTTTCTACGAACTTGCCAGTGGCTGATCATCCAGTTTAGTTTACTGTTAGGGACTGGTTTTGAAGTATTTAGACCAGTTTGATCACCTGTTTACCCTGGCATTAACAAATGAAGAGTGAACTGCCCAATTTACTTTAAGTATTTTTAAACATTGAATATTAATGATTTGAGACTTTTTTAACTTGTATGTATGTCTTCTTTATTTTTAATATAAAAAGTGTTACATTTCACAATATGTGATTCAAGAACAAATAGGTTAGGCATGCAGAATTATATTGGACAATACTTCAGTGGAGCATTTTCCCTAGGCATTTTTTCAGCCTGATGGATCAATGGTGTCACGCAGCTTGGCTAACAGAACTGATCAAGCTAAATTAAGCCTTAACTGTAGCCTGACACGGTTTATCTAAAAAATCTAATGTTGCCATAGTAACTGAGAAGAGCTTAAGATAAGCCTCTTTCATAGAACCAAAACTGGCAGAAATGAGTCAAACTTATTGAAGCAAGCCTGGCTTATTAAAGAAGCTCAGAGATAGAGATGTATGGAAAAAACAAACATCCAAGAGCACACAGAGAGCAAAAACAAGCACAGGAATCCACAATGCACAACAAAAACAAGGTTGAACTAAACTAAAACCAGGTGAGGGGCTTGACAAGAGGGCAGAGCTAATGAGAAGCAATAGCAACAAAGATAAAAGCACATGGCAAGGAAGACAAACTGGAAGGAAACCAAGATAAGGGTGAAGCTATAAAATCTTTAAAACCTTAATAAGGTCACTTCAAAATTGACTTTCAATATTCAATAAGGTCATCACAATCAATAACACCACAATCAATATTTTCTATATGATTATAGGCACTATATGACTTCTGTAGTTCAGTACAAAACCTCTGTACTAAGCAAATGTTATAATCATATTTGCAATCACAGCAAAGGGCTGCCTCCCTTAGCTGGCAGAGTGACATTATGAAAAATACCTCATCGTTTCCTCAAGTGCCACTCAAGAGCATTGGCCTTTGGACACACTAGCCCTGGTTACAGCATCGCTCAATTTGCCACTTTTCATAAGAAATCACACTACTGTTCTTCTTAAGTTTTATTTTTATTAGTGTAAGCAATAGTAAAACTTAAAACTTCTTAAGTTTTATTATAATTATTAGTGTGATTGCATCAGCAATATTTTCAGCAGGGACCTTGAAACATGGCTTGCCAAAATGGACAAATCTGGGTTGCCCGGTTGCTTCAAGGCATGGATTTACCAATATGCCATTCCGCCCAGGGTTTTGTGGCCTCTGTGACTGTATGACATTCCCAGACTCTAGAGAAGAAGGTCGGCAGCTGTCTGCGAAGATGCTTGTCTTGCCAAGGAGCTTAAGCAGTGCTGCTCTGTATGGGTCCACTAACAACATACAGCTCACCCTCAGTGGCCTCTCAGAAGAATTTGTGGTGACATGAACAATAGAAGCCATGGAGTATCAAGATTCCAGGGACCCCAAAGTAGCAGCAGCTGGCACTGAAGTCTGCAATAGCAACGAGTGGAGTGCTGACAAAGAGCTGCAGATGACGGAGGCAAGGCTAAGGCAGAAGGTCATTGTTGGGACAGTGGCAACAGGGCAATCAGGTTTGGGCTACTTTAAGAGCTGCCAGACCAGCAAAGCCAAAGGAAAGGAGCAACAGCATCTGCTCCAGGAAGAGGTGCGCACAGTTGTGGTGGAGGTGCATGTCAGCAAAATCATGGAGACTGGACAAGGTGGGAAAACACTCCACAGCGAAAGATCACTTGGTTGGATTTCTTTTGGGCTGACATCTACCACATCAGTTTCTTTTTCCAAGCTGTCTATGACAACCTACCAAGTCTGGCAAGCCTTCACACATGGGCCAAGAGTAAAACACCCTACAACATCTTCTCAGCAGTTGCCCCAAAGCCCTGCTTGATGGGTGCTATCATTGGTGCCATGACAGGGGTGCTCAAGGCAGTTGCAGAAGCAGTCACCACAGCCATCCAGTCCACTAAACACCACCCCCTTTCTCAAAGCTGGAGAGAAGCCCCATTCCCTTTCACAGACAAGACCATGCCAGCTGTTTACAGCCCAAGACTGTCTGCTGAGAGTGGACCTTGGAAAACAACTAAAGTTCCCTGACCACACAACACTCCCCCCCCCCAGACCTGATCGTTTTTGTCAGATTCAACCAAGCCAGTGATCATATGGGAGCTGACAAATACCAAGAGCTGGTGGAGCAGTGCAGAAGCTGGACGGCCCTCAGTGAGCCGACTGAAGTGCCAGGGCTTTGCTGGGCTTGGAGTAACCGGGGCTGTGAAGAGGGAGACGATTCAGACCGTAACTGAAGCTGCAGAGAAGGCCACGAGATGGCTTTGGTTAAAAAGGGCAAGCCTGTGGATTGGTGCTGCTGGGATGCAACCCTGGCAGGGTCACCGAGGAACAGGGTATGATGTTGAAAGATCCGAAACCACTGATGACCCCAGGCACGTCCCAGAGATGTTTCTTTCAACCATCAGAACCTATAGCGCTCTTCAAATGTTCCTAAATTGTGCACGGTTGGGATGCAGCCTTTGATTGGTATAGATCCTTAACATTATACGGATATTCTTTATACTTTGAAAAGATGCTGCACACTGAAATCTCCTTTTAACCTTGTGGTATAAGTAGCAGGAAAATAAACCTGTGGTGTAAAGCATTGTACCAGACATTCAGATAGTCTCTGGACATGTGCCATGTGTTAAATCAAACAGGGAGGTGTGCGTGCAGAGGCAGTCCACTTAAGAGCACGGCACACACTGAGGCAGATGCTGTCATCAAGAACTTGGTGCTAAGCCAGGGCTGGACCTTAGTGGACATCATGACCACAGGGCTCTTCTCAGATGTGCTGCTGAGCAGGAATAGATGCTTCCTTTAAATATACTGTATGGAAGGTAATTACTCACAGTCAGTTCCTCTTTAAATCCCCTTTTGACCTTCTGTGATATCCAGTTCATGCATTTACGTCACTGATGACTAGGCTTAATGTGGTTTCCCTCATTGAGAAATTCATGAGTTTCTGCCCTGCACAGTAAAGGTTGTAAAAAGGTTTTGGATAGAGTATCAGCTGGTAAATGTTAAGGAGAGGCATGCAGGGACTAAACAAAAAAGATGAGTCACAAAAACTAGCAGTGGATATATGGATATTTTAGAAGAAAAACGAATCTGTTATGTGTTTCAGCAGTTGCTCTTTTCTGAGGATTGTTTTATAATATTACAGAAAACATAATGCCATCAAACCAGACAACTTAAAATGCTGTGTAGGGCAAACGTGTGTGAAGACACAATGTGGTGCATCAACTATTCTGGAAAAAAAAAGATTTATTTTCCTATAACAATATTTTGTTAAGTAAACAACAGAGAGAGTTACCCCAGTCCTTCCAAATTTGTATTGGCGGCAGTTACTGGTGAGGATGCAGTACATTTGGGGTTTTGTTTGTTCATTGATGGGCATTCCAAACACATCACATCATTCAGGGTGGGGTTTAAAGGAGTGTCATTAAAATGATTGAGGAAATCCATGCAAACACAAATAAGACTTCTTCTCAGAGCACAGTTTCACAAAGGAGTTTTTCTCAGACGGGCCCCACAGTGACACAGTGGGTAGCAATGTTTCTCACACCTACAGGGTTGGGGGTTTGAATCCAGGGCCTGGCCTTGTGTGTGTGGAGTTTGCATGTTCTCCTCATGGTGGCCTGGGTTTCCTCCAGGATCTCGGGTTTCTCCCACGCTCCAAAGTCATGCGTGTCAGGTGAATTGGGGTTTCTAAAATGGTGTGAGTGTATGGTGTGTGTGTACCCTACGATGGGCTGGCGCCCCACCCAGGGTGAGTCCCTGCCTCGCGCCCACTGACCCCAGGATAGGCTCCGAGTGCCTGCGACACTGGTGAGGATTAAACGGTTACAGAAAGTGAGTGAGTGGGTTTTCTCAGACATATAGTACACTTGTGCTGATGCCACCATATGTAAACCTTTTTGATGATGTTCTACATTATAAGAAGACAAAAGCATTGACAACTGCACCTTGAATGGAAAAATTTCTCTAATTTTTTCCGTGTAAGTTAGAGCAAATCACCCACAGACATTTTTTCATTTCTTTTTTACCCATCTTCACTAAGGCAGGGTTGCCAACTCTCACGCATCCGGCGTGACAGTCACGCATTCAGCCTCAATCTCACGCTCTCACGCTCAAGAAAGAAATCTCATGCCAAATCTGACATTCTTAAGTGTTGTAATTTTTTTCACTCATGTAAAAACATGATTCGCTGAAAACACCGGTTTCAAAGATGTTCTATGTATTTGTTACACACAGATGATAAGCATGTGTAAAACGTAAAGCGAGAAAGGTTGCTACAAAGTCTGTAAAGGTCTTAGTGTAAGATCAACACACAGATGGAAAAGAGACTTGTGAACAGTATATAAAAGATACTAATATGCCAATAAAATCTGAATTTCAAAGAATTTAACATTTATCTCAAGTTCCAAAATCATTCTCGTGTTCATCTTTTGGCTAAATATTTTGCACTGATGTACATCGCTCTGGATAAGAGTGTCTGCTAAATGCCGTAAACGTAAATGTAAATGTAAATCACAGCAAAGCAATTCATTTTGGAAGTGGGATAAGACAGAAACAAAGACATTTCTGTAGTTGGACCTAACCTTTTAAAGACAAAAGACTATCTATATCATATGGTTATCATGTCTTCTCAGAGCACCAACAAAATAGCTTGGTGAAGGAAGGTTTCCTCCCTCAGACTGTTTCTGTTGTACTTATATTACTCATAAGGGGCCTGACACAGGATTTCTTTGTCTTTGTGAGAATGTGCAAAGCACTATGCACACACAAATGAACTGAAGTTTAGACACAAAGTTATATTTGTCTGCTGAGTGAGGAAAACGTAGTTTTCAACCACCTTTAAGCTGTGTGACATGAACCTGTCATTCACTGCCACTAGATGGTGTTCAAACTCCCAGAAACTTTAGAATTCTCCAGAAACATTAGAAGCTGTCCAGATTTAAAACTGAAGTAAACACAAAAAATATTAACAAAAGCTAACTATCTAAAATAGATTAACACAATCTGCAGTAGTGTTACAGTTGTGTGACTCTGTATGCCACCCAGCTCCTGGTACAAGCCATGGTTATCTCTCTCCTCGATTACTGCAATGCCCTCCTAGTGGGTCTTCCAGCTTGCATGATAAGACCCTTATAACTGGTTCAGAACACAGCAGCTTGGCTGGTTTTCAACCAACCTAAAAAGTCGCATGTCACCCCACTGCTGATTGACCTACATTGTCTACCTATGGCTGCCCAAATTCAGTTCAAGTCACTAACTTTCACCTACAGAGTGACGTCTGGGTCTTCACCCAGCTACCTTAATCATCATTAAGTCTTATGTTCCTACTCGCTCCTCCAAGGAACATCGTCTGGCTCTGCCATCCCTACACACAAGGCAAACCCAGTCCAGACTGGTCTCATTCCTGGTTCCCTGCTGGTGGAATGAGCTGCCTAAGCCGACCAGAGCAGCAGAATCGCAAAAACTTCAAAAACTTCCTGATGACCCATCTATTCAGAGAGCATCTCCTCTAAGCAATCAAAAAAAACATTATGATGAAAATGCACTGACTCACTATCTATATTTTCTTGCACTACCCCCGACATAAAGATTTTAGCACTTTAAACTCTTCTCTGGTTCTCACACTGTCCTGAAACTTGAGTGTTTCCTCGTATTGTAAGTCCCTTTGGATAAAAGTGTCTGAAAATAAATGTAACGTAATGTCATGTAATATTATAGTAAAATTTGTACTGAAGCTGTAAGTAATCATAGTCACTGTCTGTCTGTCTGGCCTGAAGTTTTTCTACCATGAATCATGAGTCTGCAGTACAGATGCATCTCATGTTTCCCTGAAAATTCCATACCATTCCAGCTTGACACCAACCCTGTTCTGGTCATACAGGGAAAGAAATACACTGAACATTGTTTGTTACGGTAACTGATTGTTACGGCTAAGGTAAGGCCAAATTCCAAAAATCATTCATCAAGACTGAGAATATCACAGAATACACAAGTACCTCTTCAAATCAGGGTTAAGGCTTTCAATCGTAGAACCAAACATTTGAATCCTTTGTCGTTTACTTTTTTCAAACCGTTCTCCCGTCCGTTTATCATGGAGAGGTAAATTCAAGCTGTGTCCTAAAACACAGAGGGCCAGCTTGCCACAATGTAAAGCGTTAAGAGATACACCCTAGAGTAGACCTGTTATCTCAATTAAACATATTTTATAACAAAAAATAACAGCCAAGCTTAGCTATTTAGGAACTAAATAGCTGTATTTAGGAACTAGCTGCAAATTTCCCACCCGTGGGACTAATGAAGGGTTACCTTAACTACTCAGTTGTTCCTAAATAGCTAAGTGACAAGCACTGTCACTTTTCACATATCAGTTTCCTCCAGTGTGGTAGTCTAGTCAGAAGAACTGGGTATGATTGAGGATGACGCGATATAATATGGGTATGACTCAATGAACTCATCATGGAAAGACAAGCCCAGGTAGGAGATGTACTCTCAGCCACTTCAGGTGTATAGGCAAACACTTAGAACATCATAGCAACCACCTAGTAACACCATAGCAACCACCTAGCAACAACCACAGTTACCATAGCAAGCACACAATCGCACCACTTTTTTATTTGTGTGTGTGGAAATGCTCTTTCCTTTTTTTCTTTGTTTATTTTTTTATAGCTGAATTTTGGTCCTGTTTCCTTCTACAGATATTGGCACCATTCCAACTCTGATATGTTTGTTAATATCCAGTGTATTGTGCATGTACGCAGTTTTTCGATCGGTTGAAAAGGGGAGTGTTTATCATTTAAAATCGATAATTTTCCCCATTGACTTGTATAGTGGATCGTTCTCGCATGAAGAGACAGGATTTATGAGCCTTTTTTTTTCAGAGCCCCATGAGTCAAACTGGACCTTCAGCAGTGGAATAAACTTTGTGGTAAATTCAAAATGAACCAGGAGGCTGTTAATGAGTTGGACTCTGCTACAGAACTGCTAACGTTGCTTACCGGGTAGCCTGTAATGCTAAATGAGCATCCAAACATATTACTGCTCCTCTGCTCAAAGAAATGAAGAGACCACCACTAATGCGCATTATTAACAGCCTATATTTCACATTTCTGCTGTTTTACTCGTTTTAATTTAGCATGAAAAGGGAACGATAACTGCCTTCTCAGCTCCAGCCAGTAGCTAATGAGTAATCAGTGCTCTAATGTGGGTTTTGTGTGTACATTTCTGATCATACACAGCCTTTGAGACACTAAAGCACAGGTCAGTTATGAAATGAAAGACGTGTGCCGCTGTTGTGAAAAAATAATCAGCCCATGGAGGCTTATTTTTAGTGCTGAGGCTGCTGTTATCTGATTTCAGAACAAAACATGGCTTCTGTGGGTGAAAAATGTGTTTATACTGAGCCTTAAGGAGACTAAAGTGCATTAGTTTGAGAGTTTAAGAGAGTCAGCCGTTGAGTTTCGCAGCCATGTGCATTTTTTCCTCACCTGTTTTCAGGTTTGCATATTGTTAAATAAACCTATATTTAGCCCTCAATACATGTAATTTAATGAAAAATTTGTGTAACTGTTGTTTTGGTTTGTAACTTGTTTTGGTTGTTAAGAAGAAAACGATCCGTTAGTGTAAGTTAAAGCGGCTTGAAGTGAACTTTTGTTTGTGTGTCGTTGCAACATCCAAATAATCAGCCCATGGATGCTTAATCTTAGTGCTGAGACTAAAATCTGGCTAAAAGGCAAAACCTAGGATACTCTTTGGTCAAAAATACTGTCACCCCTCTCATTGTGCAGAAGTATTGGTACCCCTATTTGTCCAAATGTTTTGGCACCCCAGCCCTTTTTTTTTTTTACCAGTGTTTTTACCTTAACCCTCATCTGTGGAACCATAGTAACCACCTAGCAACACCTTAGTAACTGCTTAGAACACCAAGGCAGCCACCTAGTCACACGATACCAACCACTACAGTTACCATAGCAACCAGCCAACCACACCTTAGCAACCACCTGCAGTGCCATAGTAACCACCTAGCAACACCATAACAACCACCTGGTAACAACCACAGTTAGCATAGCAACCGCACAATCACACTTCGCATTTTCTCATGGAAATGCAATCTAGTTCTTCTTGTAAACACTGACTGTTGGGCATTGTGATTTTCTTTTGAACAGAACAGAAAAATGATGAGCAGCACAGGTGATTATATATGAGCTAATTTGCATATTACCCTGCACATAATAATCAAATTGCAATTAAAAAAAATCGGGTGTGGTGAAACCAAGCCAATCAGAGCGTGCTGTTCACTGATCGGCTACCCTATCCTCTTCCTATCATATCCTGTCCTCTATCCCAGGGGTCGGCAACCTTTAACACTTAAAGAGCCATCTAAAATGAAGATTATACTGCATATGTTGTTTTTTACTTTTATGCTATGTATAAAAAACTAGGCTAGTGTGTTTCTTGTGAAATTTTTTGCATGCAAAGAAAACATTTTGAACATTTAGAACTCTGTAAATAAACACGCTGAGTTGAAGGTCTCTTTCAAATGAAATA
>JBBPCZ010000156.1:11173147-11197757 GCA_037974445.1 Brycinus macrolepidotus | reverse complement strand
CACACACACACACACACACACACACACACACACACACACACACACACACACACACACACACACACACACACGTACACACACACACACACACACACACACACACACACACACACACAGATATAGACTATTAAAAGATCACTGAATACATGAAGTAATCTAAAATTTAAAAGCTGTCCAGAAGTCCTTGGAGTAACATATCCCATCTGAGCAGAGCTTGGCGAGTTTCCTCTCTCTGTCTTCCAGCATTAAAAAGAGTTTTAAAATTCCACTCTGTTATCTCAGACGTATTCAGAGTCATACCACCACACAGTGTACCTAATTGCATATACTCAGAAATAGAGAGAGAGAAAGAGAGAGAGAGAGTACTCACAATGAATAATAGCTCTGATAAAACTAAACAGACCGTCAAAGTCAGAGAGAGAGACTAACAGGCAGAGAAAGAGAATAACAGATGGAAAGAAAGAGAGAGAGAGATCACCTGACAGACAGATAAATAGAAAGAGAAAGGCAGACAGAGAGAGAGACTGACAGAGACTGAGCCTTCAAAGAATACATTCTGGTAAAACCAGAACTGATCTACCATCTCAGGCCCTGCAGTGGAGACAAAATCTGCAGTATGCCGCAAGAGTAGCTAGTGAGGGACATTTCACCACACTGACGTAGATTTTTCAGACACAAATCAGACAACTGTGTGCATATACTGGACCTTGTCATGATAACATTTTTGGCAGCCAGACTTAGTATAAATGCCTCAGATTGGTCATTTCATGTGTCATTTTGTGTCCTTTGACGCAAAGGCTCGGGCGCAGTACCTGTGTAAACAAACGGAAGCTGCTGGAGGTGTTCTCCATCTTTGTGTGTGTGTGTGTGTGTGTGTGTGTGTGTGTGTGCATGCACGTGTGTAGAAGAGACGAGGGGAAATGCGTCACGCATTAAACAAAAAGCAAATTGGGACAATAACAAAAAGGGAGCGAGGCGGTTTGGCTAGGCCAAAGTCCAGCAGACATCACAGTCATGAGTGACCTTGAGGACATAAGCAGGAAAATATCTGGGGTGTGTGTTAATGCCAGGTTAACTGGGGACAGAGACTGCACTGACCCTCTTATAGGCAGGCAGTCGTCACCATGAAGTATACGTTCAACCGTCCAAACCGAAACTAATTCTCACACTCATATTTTCCACACAGTCATCTAATTGGTGTGGTCAGAGTCTGGGCTTTTGGTCGAGGCTGCTGGATGGCATCTCTCTGACATGGCTGGAGTAAATGAAGAGGGACATGGAGGAGTTCACCTGTGGAATGTTCCTTTAATTAACGTGTCTGAATTGGCTCTTGTCCTAAGGCTCTTAAAAACTCTCCAGCACGCTGCGGCACTAGCCGTCACTGGGGAATGTTAAATAAGACGGCCAGAGACATCTCATCTCTGAGAGTCCTGCTAGGAAATGGCACTCTTTCCCTGAAGAGTGCACGAGAAGAGACTGTCCGATTCATTTAAACAGCTGACTTTAAAGAGACTTTAATGGGGTTCTAACATTTTAATTGTAACCATATGCACAACACTCACCCCAGGTGTAGCAGATCAGGCCAGGTATGTTAAATGTTGGAAGATTATACTCCATAGGTAGATAGGGAAACAGAAAAGCAGACTACCGAAAACACACTTCACACTTTTTCATGCACAATTGCTGTTTATTTGCTAAATTTGACATATTTGAGAAAATGAAACATAAAATGTTTTGTGCAAAAGTCTTAGATTTTGTGTGTTATGTTTTATATGTTAAATAGAAAGTGTTAAACGGGTTAAATGCAGAGATAGAATTTCACATTGTTCACTCTGTGTGCTGTGCTGTGCTGTGGTGTGTTCACACGTGACTATAAGGGGCCGCTTTATTTTTATTTTACATACGGAAAAACCTTTTACAGGTAACAATTTTTTACGTCATACAGTCTATTTGAGATTATGTAGCGTGGCTTCAGTGAAGTGTGTGATGATTTAGGCATGCATTTAACACAGTAGTAAAGAGTAGCTACACTTTAGCTACATTAGCCTCATAGCATCATTATAAAGAAGCAACAAAGATGTCTTGTTACGCTACATTTGGAAAATAAAATTTAATAACATTTAATTTTGGGTTTCCTGAAAGTTGCCTTAATGTTATTTTTGCAATAAAACCTATTTTATTTGAATAATTCAGGCAGTTTCAAAAGGCCAAATTATCCAGTGATAAGTTTATCTACTTATCAAGTCCATTCAGAATGGACTATATATATATATATATATAAATATAAATTGAGTATATAAATGAGTATATATTAAAACCTTTTTGTTATGATGATTAACATATTTGGTAATAAATGAAAGCAAAAACAGGTAAAAAATAATTTTTTATCTTACTATACTGGCAGAGATGGATATACTAACTAAATTAAGTTCCTGATAGCAGTGTTTCCCCAAACCGGGTCCTGGAGGCCCCCCTGCCCTTAACATTTTTCATGTTTTCCCTGCTCAAACAATCCCACTTCAGCTTAGGAAAGGCTTATTAATTAGTTGGTTAGCTGGATTAGGTGGGTTGAGGCCAGGGAAAACATTAAATGTGCAGAGGAGGGGGCCTCTAGAACCAGGCTTGGGAAAACACTGCCCTGTAGAATGTAGCAGAACTTCAGCACTGTTCACTGTTCACATGTTGATTAGCAAGTCAATGTTTAATTTTTTTGGATAAATGATTTTATGCTGAGTAGAAGACTTCAAACAAACCAAGGGTTAAGTGAATATGCTAAAAGCACTGCTGAAGTTCAAAACGGGTACAGTTCAATAGAATCAATAGAGAAAGGGTCAACATATAAATGTCTTGAAATAGAGATGAACTTATATTGATAGATTGTACAGCATCTAAAGCAAAAAAAGCAAATTCATTATTTTATTTGTTATGTGAGTTTAATTATGTTAGTGTTCTGCTGCCGTTCTGTACTGATCTGTACTCCAGAGTGACTTTTGGTCTTATGTGTGTGTTCGAGACCAAAGCAAACTGTAATGATTAATCAAGACAGCAGGTAGGATTTTGGGAACTGCACAGCTGCCACTTACTTGCCAGGAAAGTAAAACCGGTCACAGGGGTCGGGCAGAATTAAAACAACTGTCATGCTGCAGTTGCCTGGTTTCACTTTTGTGATCAAAGGTGTTCTGTTACTTTTTTAGACACTATGGTTTTGTGTGGGTGGAGGGGTTAAAGGTGTTTTGTGTAACGGTATTGAATTATTTTTAGTATTGTGTTTGTGCATCTGTGTTTTGCATGTTTTGAATGTCTGGGTTATAAAGTTGAACTTGACTTCACTCTGCACATCCAGCATCAAAAACTGAAGAGTGTTAGGTGCTGGCCCTCTCTTTTTTGATGCACCCTTGGTCTAAACTAAAGTGATAAATGTAATGTAATGATATCAGTTATGTTAAACTAATGTTGATGAAGTTAATAAAGAAGTCTGTTATGAAGTTCCATTATAATCGTGAATGGTTCTGGTGAGAGAGCGATTAAAAGTTCTACAGGTTTGTTTAAATATAACTATAGTCATTTGAAGTGTTGGGAGTGTTTTATATTTTAAATAAACATTTAACTGCGCACTCCTAATGTGACAAACTCTTAATAAGTAACACTCGTAATTACAATACAATTACGAGTGTTACTTATTAATTTTTGCATTATGATAAATTTTTGCAGCCCCAATTTTTGCATTACATGTATATCATAATGTTTAATAAAGACCCCAGTAAATGAATTTACTCACAAATGTACACACAATTATATCAGTATTTGAAAATACTCAGAAAAGCACATCTTTTGACCCGAGTGCATTGAGGATATTGAACACTAAATAACTGAATAGAAAGAATAGAAGAAGACGGTGAGAGAAGATCAATATGCTTTAATAAGATATCAGTGCAGAGATACAACTTCTTACTGGGTAAAATTTCCCATACAGTAATGTCAACAATAATAATATTATCATAATAATGTCAATATTTATTTAGCATATCAAAATACAAGATTGCTTGCATCGACTAACCAATCCAAAAAAATGGTAAATAGATAAAGGCAGACTGTCCAAGGAAAGTTCTTATTTCATCTAGGTGTATGCTGATATTGTCTTTAAAGTTGAGGAACAGATCATGAGGAAAGTCATTTGGAAGTTATTTTTGCCCTTCTTGCATCACAGTGTCTAGAGCTACTGGATGTCTGGTGAATAGCCTCCGAAGTTGAATGACTGGACTTGCCGCTGCTCTCCTCACATACAAATACTCTCCAATAAGCTTGGGGCTCGTCAAAAGTGTATTGTTTTGTTTTAATCACAATGCAATGATAATGCATTATAAAATCATGGGGTACACTGTTTTACTTTGGCATTACTCTGACATCTAATTCATGCATTAATGGGAAAACCAAAGATAATGACTTGATAACACACCCTAATGTACTGAGACCACACAATGTATAGCTGAAGTCAGTGTTTTCAGATTCAGATTTTCTGAAAATAGGGTCACTACGGACACTGGGCAGTGCAAAACTGAAATGTCTAATATCTGCTGAGACTGCTGTATGACCATGAGGTTTTTTGGTCATAACTGTATTCATTTGATCTCAGCCTGCAGTTTGGCCTACGTTTCTTTTGTCTAGATTTATAATGATTCAATCAATAAGCACATATAATCAGGTCAGATTTATCTGGTCATTTTCTGGAAATGCTCTGGATTTCACTCACTTGGGTCAGGAAGTACAAAGAGCATCCCTTCCTAATCTCATTCTATGAAGCATTCCGTAAATAAACTTGTCATTTCTCAACAAAGGGAAAAACATGGAGAGAGAAGTTGGGAGACTGGTGGGATCTGCTTCAGTGGGCAGGCTGAGCAGCTGATACCTCTCTGTCATTCACTACATGGGAATGATATCTCTCTCCATCTAGTTCCCAATAGCCAAATACTGTACATCCTGTACATTACGCAGTTGCACTGTATTAAAAAGGATGGAGGAATTATTAAAGGAATACTTCAGCATTTTCTATCCTTATCTCTGCCTGCCACACATGTATTGTACTATCGCTTACTACAGACAATAACATGCCTTCACTTAGTAAAAGGACAGAAAACCAGTTAACTCAAAGTTCATTTCAGCATCTGTCCATTGGTTTCTGTTACAAGCAGGTTTCAAGTTAACAGGTTTTCTGTTAACTTGAAAACGTGTCAAAGTGATTGTCTCTAGTAGTCGAATGCATGCTAGATGCATGGAAGAATCTCACCCTCATGCTGTATCCCAGTTTGTTTGTGGACAAATGAGTCACAGTTTTGCTGGTTAATATCTTGTGATAATCACACATCTGCACTGATAAAATTCCAGAGGATGCATTATTATTATTATAATACTAATAAAATATAGCACAATAACTGCCAAAAGTAAGTCAATTATAAGACAAAATGGTATCACTTTACAGTAAGACTACCCTTCTAAAGCATTCAAATGGTTTGAAATGACTTTATTAATGTTATTTATTAGGTCACAAACTAAAAAAGCATTAACTAGTAGCTATAACACATAAATATGAAGGGCAACAGTGACCCGTTGCTTGCCAAATAGTGAGTCCACATTCTATAATGTGACAGCTGGTGGCCTAGTGGTTAGGGCATTGGCCCTGCAGTCAGAAGGTTGGGGGTTTGAATCCCATCTGCTAGTGACACCACTGAGGTACCCTTGAGCAAGGTACCGTCCCCCACACACTGCTCCCCGGGCGCCCCTCACTGGCGGCAGCCCCCTGCTTCACTTGGTGAATGGGTTAAATGCAGAGAAAGAATTTCACATTGTTTATGCGTGACTATAAGGGTTAATAAAAAAATTACCGATCATCATCATCAGATATTAATTATTATCAGATATAACAGGTGACTGTTGTGCTTTTTTTAATTTGTGTTATAATACGCATTAATAACCACCATTCAGAAACCCTTCATAAAGGTAGTCCTACTCCAAAGTGGTAGTGACGATTTGTTTTATTCAAGTGGAAATTACCCATTTGAATCAAGTAAATTCGGTGCGTCACTGTTTCCAGTGTGCATTCGATGTCCTTTTCAGCAAATTACATCCCATAAATAATGGCAAATAATGGCAGAATTACCTGAGGAAAAAAAGGAACCACTTTGCATTATGCTGGTTTTGTTCACCCCCATGTGCCCACACTATCTGACACACACATTTCAAATACTTATTCCATCAGACAGCACATCTCCAGCGTAATATCAAGCTGGAACTGGATTATGCACAAAAAGCCAAACTGAACCATGTCTGCATGCACTTGTCTAATCACCAGGGGGTTAGCATCATACGACTGAACATTTAACAACAAAGTGCATGTGTGGATGTGGGTATGTGTGTGTGTGTGTGTGTGTGTGTGTGTGTGTGTGTGTGTGTATGTGCATGTGTCTGTGAGTGTTGTGTGTATGTGTGTGTGTGGACAGCGGATTAGTCAACAACTACACTGTTAAATAACTGTGCATAAGAAGGGCATGCCCCAGTCAAAATGACAGTTTAGACCATTTAGACATGAAGTCATCATCAATCTACAGTGATTCAACTTCACAGACAATTTCAGCGAGTATGACAGAGACGTTGTTAAAAATGCATTTATTAAAGGCAGTTCTTAGAACTGGTCATTTGTGTGTATCTTTTAATAAATGATAAAAGTGATGATTTTGAATATATATATATATATTTTTTACTCTTCAAATATCTAATTTGCTACATCTCAAGGGCAGAACCTTTTTTTTACTCTAAATATCTCTTCGCTAGGATTTTTTTTTGTTGTTTGTTTCTCTTATTAGAGCAAGAATTAAACTGCACTGGCCTGCCAACAAATATAATATGCTTTTTTCATATCACAGGAAAAAAAAAATGCCACTAGAAAGAAATGAACAGATACCAGCACTACAGACCGCTTAAAATCAGCACTCCGATCCACATCTACTGAGTAGATAAGACAAAGTACCCAGGTATTTGAGCGCTACAACTCTAACATAATAGAGAAATTTATAGTAGAAACTTTAGAGCCTCTTCCTTTAAATATCGTGTTTACAGCTAAAATGACAAAAAACAAAAACAAAAAAAAAAAATTAAAAGTGTATAGAGTGGTCACCACACAAAGGGTAAGAGCTAGAGAGAGAGAGAGAGGGAGAGAGACATATAGGGCAGACAGGTGCAACACTAGTATAAACTGAACAGAGAAGGCACTAAAACATGCATAAATATGACCGGTAAAAGGCTTAAGGTGTCAGAGGTAGGAAAGTTAGAGGGGGGAAACAAAAGCGTTTGAGAACCAATAACATTCTTACAGTAGATCATCTTTCTTCAAGACAGTAGACCGCTGCTTTTTGATGCCTGACAGACACAGACGGAAAGAGAGACGTGCTGAAAACGAGCTAACGAGGGAGGGGGAAACAGATAACACAAGGACAACACAACTTTGCATCAGAGCATCAACTAATATAAAAAAAAAAAATCAACTCATTAAGAAAGAGCTGTTTTGTAACTAAAAATAATATATTATACTGGATATATAGCATTGTATATAATTTATAAAGATGAAGACAATAAAAATAGAATCAAAGCTACGTTCTTGTTGTATACAGTAGGGTATGTTGATACGCAATGGATATGATGATCAGGCCTGTGGCTGATGATGCTGTAGGTGAGTGAGATAGCTGGGTTAATGGGACTGGGGGGCGTCGAGGCTGGTCTAGGTGGCCTGATCCAAAGCCCGCAGCAGGTCACTGCCCTGCAGGAGGTGTAAGTTGCCTTGCAGAGGGACGTTGACCTCACAGTCGTAACGTGTCAGCTCGGGCAGACAGTACGTCTCAAAGGAGGGCCCGAGGAGACGGCTCGCTACACCTGCGTACGCAAGCACAAAACCAAATCATTGTTTACCATACACGCTACTGAGCCCTCCACTTATCTGTGAGTGATGTGATTCTGCATGTAAACAGCAATTATACACAGTTGGATCCTCAGATATAGCCAGATTCGGACCTTTTCGGATTGATTATTTCTTAAACAGCGGGCACTTTCTGCTACTAAACAATAAACACGGGATCAGGTTCAACAGGACAAGCTAACCTTCCATTTTTGTGCTGGGTAGCATGTTGTATTCTCGGTAGTTGCAGCGTTGTTGTGGGTAGAGCTTTTCTGCCAGTCCTGTCTGATTCCCTGGATACTGGGTTTTCCTGTGCTGGTGGTCCATGCCACCTGGTTGGACCATGCCTTTATCTGTATAACAAAGACATAAATGTTTTGTAAACGATGTTCATTTAGGAATCAAATCAAAATGGCTATTTATATGAATTCCACAATACCAAGCAATACTAAAGAGGCAACAACATTGCCATGACAAAGTGATTTTGTTTGGTCAAAATTTGATGGTCAAATTGGCAAAATATTTCAATCCTAACCCTTAGCTAAGAGAGTAAAAATGGACATCTGGATGCACCAATGGGACCTTAGATTTTTCCACATTTCTACAAAATGAATGAAATAAAATGTAAACCCAGGCAATCGCAGTAGTTTAACACTCTTTACAATGGCACTGTAGGGAAACGTTCCACCTTGAATTTCTTTACAGTGGTGGTAATGGGAACCAGAGGTCAACGTCTACAGTGCAAATGTAGCCATTTCGTTTACTATCCTACCGATGTATTTTTATATGTTTTTATATGTAGTGATGATTTTCTTTGGCTAAATGTTTATCTTAAACAACGTCTCTGGCTTTATGCCACATAATCGTAATCATGTCCTCTAATAGATCTTTTCGATCGAATAGTTTTTATATGTACCTGTTAGAAGCATTACACCAGGGGTTCCCAATCCCAGTCTGAGTGACTACACACTATGTACACTTTTTGAGTACACCTGAATCTAGCACACCTGAATCATCTCATTAAGTACTTAATAAGATCACTGAGGGCTGAGTCAGATGTGCAAAGAAGAGAAAACACCAAAAACTGTGAAGAGCATGGATCACAAGGACTGGGAATGGGAACCTCTTCATTAAAACCGTCAAACATTCGGTTCCCATCAACACTGCTATGAGCAATTCTGGGCCAGTTTCTCTAGAATGGAGCAGTGAAACACACTCTGAATGACTTTGTTTACATTCATTAAGTACAGAATTTAAAAAAAACAGTGGAACTACTCTTAAGATGAGAGGACAAAAGAGTGGTATTATGCGATCTGCCTTGGCTGTTTTAGACTGCTTATGCTGCTTGTGCCTTATTATTCATGGCTGTGCTGTAGGCCTGGTGTCTTTGTAAGAATTTCCCACACACAAAGTTACATGAAGGTCTTTTCACCTGATAAGGCACTGGTACTGTGAGATTTCCTGTCCAAGACAGCACAGCTCTCGTTCCTCATCCTCTTCCATATCATCTCCTGTGGCTTAGTAGCAGAAGCTTCCCCCTGTAGAATACACAAAAAATTGATGTTGTTTTATAGTGTCAGTTATAATACAATCTTTAGGGACCCCCAGGTGGTCCACTTTTTTCCTCGAGACAAACTCCCAGAACAAATTCATCATCTAGGGGAGGTAAAATGTAACACATTATAATAAAGCTGTAAAATTAAATGTACTTTTGGTTATTTATCTCATATCTCATTATATCATGTGCAAATATTCACAGCAAGAAAGATCATTCTTGAGATTCATGGTGAGGGAAGGTTCCTACCATGAAAGTAACTGTTCAGTATTTTTTAAATACTTAGTTTTATGTAAGTCACAGATATCACACCTATGTTATTTGAATCGCCCTCTTGGTAACTGTAATCTAGGGCTATTTCAAAGCTCAATGTGAGCGCGAGCCAGACTAAAGTACAGCCTCCACACTTAAACACTGCTGCCTCAAGTAAACACTGAGAGCACTAGACCCCCCCACTTTAACAGCATGAACAACAAAATAATTCCTTTTTACTTGCCATCTGCCAAAGCCTGGCATATTCTCTTTTCACTAATCATATGTAAATTGCATAAATTTTATATTTATATTGTTTCAGTTTTTTTAATTTAAGTTGAAAAGCTAGTCTAGTTCACACAATGTAGAACTGTGGGAATCATTCGACCAGACTTTTATAGCTATGACTAATTATGGCGAGACCTTGTTATTGCACCTACCCTACCAGTGGGGTAAGTTCTGTATTTGTATTAACTGTTCTCAAACAGAAAGGCTAAGACATCATTGCTGTCCAAAAACAACAGACATGTCCAAAACGGTAACTTACAGGAGACAGAAAAACATTTCCAATGCAAGTTTATGTAACGCCTTTTTACTCCTAGTAATTCTGGAACAATTCCATTGGTCTGTTCATCACAAAAGTTTCACACAATATAAAAGGAATATAAATGTTTCACAAAGTAAGAACGTTCAGCTATTAAACAAAAGTAGTTATGTCTCTGATTGGTTTATTTGCGACAAAGTAAAAAGGGCTGGCTAAACATCCTTCCCCAATTTTTGCCAAGAGTGGTAGAAAATGGCACGTAGTAGGCTTACAGTATCGAGGCCCCTTACAGCACTCACCACGGTCATTTGTGAGAACGAGCGCTTCATGCTGTTTGCTATTGCGAGTCGCGCTGGGCTCATGTCTCTGTAGGCCTCGCTAGGCCCGAATTTCTCCAGGGACCTGCCAAACAACACATTCATTATTTTAATAGACTGCAAAGATAGCATCACTGCAAATGTAATTCAAACACACTGCCAAGGGAAATATAGATCATTCTAAAGAGCTCTGGTTCACCTTTGCCTGTTTACGGGCATCTGACTCAGTGGCACAGCCTGGCAGGAACGGTTTGCAGCCAAAGAGTCTATCATGCCAGCCTTGGCATTCGTATAATTTAACGGAGGGTCAGGTGGCCATTGCAAATTTTGACGTCCACCCATAGAAGAAAGAGGTGTACAGGCAGGGTTATGACAGGGGGGAATTTGTATGGAGCCTCCGTACGCTATGGCTGGCCAGGGGTCCACAGAGCCGCCACTGGGCCTTTGCTTCTCCCCTGGCAGATTAGGTTGGAAGTGGCCTGGTGGAGGAGGGTTTAGGGGCTGGAAGAGACTGGCGATGTTGCTGAAACTCTGCTGAACGGCCCCTAAACCAGCAGCCTCAGATGGAGTGTCCTCTGGGCAGATGGGATTCAGCTGGAAGTCTTCGCCATCCATTGGGATGTAAGGGGCCAGCGTCTCCAAATCCAGATCACTTAGGTCAGTCTGAAAGGCACAGGAGAGGTCACTCATTTAATGCAAGGAGAAGAAAATTGAAGGTGCAGATTCTAAACTTTCAATCAATACCTTATATGTATATTTGAAGGTGAAATATTTTACGTTTTAACTTTCAATTCCAGCCAACCCTCAAAAGCATAAATATTTCTTCAATCATTCCTACAAAACTACCTCAGTTCACTAGCAGCCCAGCATTTATATCTAGAACAAATGCTACATTCAGTCCTGACAGTACAATCTGATTGAGAATCGTTCTACCCTTGCTGTTATTTATGAAAACAGATTTTTTTCATTTTTTCACAACACAAAAATTCATACAGTTCCAGGATTTTAGACAGATTTTGAAGAATTAATTGCCCCCATCACTGCCCCTAAGCGAGCTTTCCAGTCGGCAGCCAAGGCAGTGAGACAACTAAACTGTACAATTTTCCAATACAGTGTAAAACACTGACAGGTGAAGTGAGTAACACTGATGATCCCGTTACAATGGCACCTGTCAAAAGGTGAGATCTATTAGGCAGTAAGTGAATAGTCAGTTCTTGAAGCTGAAGTTTAAAGACCTGAGCGATTGTTATGGCTAATAGGTGTATATTGCAATGAGGTCAGAGGTTGTTAGAAAATGACATTCATAAAGGAGAGGGTTATGGTGGGTGTGAAAAAATATGACAATCAAGTCTGTACGTTAAATCTCAAGTCACTTTGAAGTTTGTGGCTTATGTTTATGTACCTCTTGGCTGCAGGACTTCTTTGTCTCCTGTGTGTCCAGAGCAAACAGTTTCTCAGTGAGCTCCACTTTCAGGTCATTATCCACTGAGCTGTAGTAATCTCCTGGACTACTTGGCTGTAAAACATGATAAAACCACTAAGAATCTCACAATGGAAAGGGTTTAAATCAAGCTTAATACTCCAAACACCCTAGATAATAGAGAAGCTCATTTAAAGACTTGTGGAAGGCTGTTTACCGTGGAGCAGCTGCTCAGGCTGGGAGTGGCACTGCTGGGTGGCGGTGCCTGAGGCACGGAGAAGGTGGCGGCCATGTTAGGCCTGTCTCTTGCAAAGCTTGGTTTGTGGCCCTCATCAACTGAGTGAGCAGACACTTTACTGCACACTGAGAACTCTTCATATGCAGGACGACCTGCAACGCAAAAAGAATCCGTCCTATTGTAGTGTGGAACTTGCAAAAAAGGGTATTATTACGGCACAACACTTGTTCTCACTAGTGTTTGTGAAAAACATTTTCAGTAATATAAAAGAAATGTAGTTGCAGAGACATCTTTAAAATGATTTGGATATTATAATAGTATTATAATAGTTCTCTGTTATTTACTAGTACTCATTTCAAGAAGTCAGTCTATTAATAACTTCTCAAAAAGCTTGACTTATAAAATAAAACACCTAAAAGCATAAGTTCCTGTGTTTAATAGAATATTAAAACACACAGTCTATATGAATTAACAATTAACTAGTATTTTCCAAACTTTCAAGCTGGACAAAAAGTGGACAAGCTTGTCCAACTCTTACGGAAGTCGAGGGCAATGATGGCGTCGCCGGGTGTGGGTGCCAGGTGGGTTAGATCCTCAGGTTCCTCTTTGAGTTTGGTGAAGAGAGCTCCTCCAGTGTCGCTGGCCATGGCAGATCCAGCCTGGATGAAGAAACTGCTCATGTGGTGGGTCTTGAAACAAGAGCCGGTCTGGTCTACAGAGAAGACTGTGGACCTCTCCTCAATGTCACTATGAAGAGGGAGACGAGAAGGATGAAAACATGCTCATGCCCATACTTCAGTTCCTCATTCTCATAACCGGTTACTGGTTAAAAAGATCCTAAATAATAATTATCGGTTTAAAGCTTTTTTTAAAAATGTTTAAAGGCAAAGTTAGTGATAAATATAATTCATACAATTTTCCACTAACATAAAGTTTATTAGCAAAGACATGTTTGGTGTCCAAATTTTGTTTCTTTAGGCCAAATAGCCCAAACAGCTCAAATCATTTTCATAACCATTCCATAGCAACTTCTGACAACACCAGGGCTGGTATTGGGCTATATGAGTTAGCCTCACAGTGGCAGTTCTAAACTAAAGATGCAAAATATGGACACCAAACATGTTTTGACTGGTCAAGTGGAACATTTTTTTAATTAAATTTTTGAATTAAATTTTTTTGATTTTTTAAAATTCAATTTTCTGAATTCAAAAGCTTAATTCAGGGATATTACTACTAATTTAATGGGTGAAAATATAAAGGGATGTGGATGCTTTTACAGACGTGTGCCCTTCCACTCACCTCAGGACATAATTGACACACACAATGCACTGTGGCTGTGAGTTGCGGCTGTTGTAGATGACTGTGCCCTGAGTCTCCACCCACACGTAACCTCCATGCTTGGCCAGCATCCGGTACTGACCGCTCACAGCCTGCCCTTTCGTGCATACTGCAGAATGGGAGAAAGTGAGAGAGAGAGAAAGAGAGAGAGAGAGAGAGAGAGAGAGGAGAAAAGGAAGACAAATGAGTTCAGTACACACATTCTCATTTGATAATAGTAGCCCTAGATATTAATCAATTGCTCAAATATTCTCTCATGACGTACAAATTAGTTTCATAGTAGATACAGCACAATAAGTATTAATCTTAAGAAGTGAATAATAAGCCTTAAAAATAAGTATCTTGGGTTAAATATCAGGATAAATAGCTGAAGGTACACATTTTGCCATCTAAACTAAGTAATCCCCTTTGGTGAGGCAGAAGTGGAGTGTTGCTGGCTCACTCGCAGGCAGACCAACGAACAGACAGAGAGACAGACAGACAGACACACACAGACAGGAAAGTGGGGCTGAGAGCGAGACAGACGCGGAGCCACAGATCAGTACGGAGTGGGTGATAGAGGTTTTGACAGGCTGTCTCTGTGGCTCTTCTGGCCTGAACCTGGTCCAAGTCTGGCGTGGGAAAGCAGTGGGCCTGGGGTCGCAGGGTTCAGTCCAGGCAGGATTAACCCAGACCGGCGCATGTTCTCTGCAGCCCAGTCACGTTGGCCCAGCCACAGGGCCGTCTGTGTCCACACAGCCGGAAAGTTAGCCGCATAGAGGGTCCTTTCTCTGAGGAGCCTGCGGCCTTGGGTAGCCGCTGCGACACAACGTATGATGTGCTACCGAGTGTATGTGTGTGTGTGTTTGTCTGTGTGTTCACGATAAGCAAGATAAGCTTTAAGCTAGCAGCACTGATGCATGGGTACAGTTCATGGTTCAATGTTGAAGGGACCACTAAATGAGTTGTTTATTCATAAGGTTTCATACCGCGTACAAGACACACATCCACATGCACAGGCAAGTCCTCTCTCCTTCCCTTTCAACAAATCTAATCCAGATCAACACTTGCTTTGCTGGTCTCTCTTCCTCTCCTCAACACACAATGAAAGGGCCCTAATTGCACGTTAACGTCACCGCGGATAAAAGCCACTCCACCTCTAGCATCTGATTAGGGGGCAATCTGGGACACCTGGCCGAGGCGAGGGAGCGCCAGCCATGGTCAACTCGATGCTCTTATCTCGCCTGTCACAAGTCACCCATAATGGGATTCAAGACATCCTAATGCCCGCTGCAGTCGCCCCTAATAGAGCCAATCCAATAAGGCTCTTTTGAATCACGCTCATAACTCATACGCGCATGCAAAATGCAATTTGTCTGCCCCCGAGCCTGCTAGCCTCAGTGCCTGTGCCTGCCCGCACTGTGTGGAAAAGTCAGGGTCTGTAAACCTCACCAGATATTGAGTTTCACCTCCACATGTTTGGATAAAGTGAGATAAACAAATTATAGCGAGACGGTGTTGATGGGAAGACACCGAGGAGCCATAATTCCTTTCTCTCATTCTGTTTCAAATCCATCCATTTTCAGCTAGGACGAATTAACAGCAGAATTACACAAAAGAGTGCAAACACTCGTCTATAACACAAAACATACAGACCACATAGTAAATATACAAGACATTGTGACAGTGCAAAAACTCAATACAAATAAAGTGCAATAGTATTAATATGTTTAAATTGTATAAACTGACAATGTACAATATGGTTCAACTGTCATTCATATTGCTGAATTTGGATGCAGGAAACTTATTCGCCCCACTTTTGGTGTAGTACCAGCCTCTACTCTTTCCTCTGTCCTGGGCTTTAAACTAGACAGGGGAACATTGCTGTGAGAATTTGATTGACTTTGTTGGATTTGTTGGATGATGAGTTCTTTATCACAAACACCACTTCAACTCATCCCACAAGTATTTGTTGAGGTTCCACCACTCCTCTGAACAAACTTTCACTGGTCAACAGACCAACACAGGGGGGGTGGGGGGATTATGCCCCTCTGGATGGCTCATGTGTGGCTTCTTCAGAGCACTTCATTCTTTTGCCAGTGCTTTTCTATGAAGACACATGTGTATGACCAACACCTGCGTCAGCAGTCAGTGCATGTTAAATTACTGAACGAAGGGATGTCTGGATACTTTTGGAGATGTAGTGAATGAGGATTAATTATTTGTCTCCCTCTTCTTGTTTTCACAACCTTTGAAGTGCAGATTTGTTTGTAAATTTGCATGTAATCCACTAATGCAGGACTGTCTAATTTAATAATTTCCAAAAAAATATGAAGACTATTTAATTACAAAACTGAAAGGTAGTGAGTAAAAGTCATGTAAAGGGCAAACATTTGAAAACAACACTTAAGTACAGTAAGAATGCTATTGTACTTGGTCTCTAGGCCTTGCACAATTGCTTCTGCAACACTTTAGCATGATGAACAGGCAAATCTGGAGACCAGTGTGAATGACTGGCAAAAGGACAGAGAGTGAAAGAAGAATGAGTGGGAAAGATTAAGTGAGGGGTAAAGGGAAGAGGTTTGGAAAGGGAAGGAAAAGAAAAGAGAGTCGCCGGAATGTTTGTTTAAGGCAGACGGGTGCACAGTGCCATCCAAAAACCCGCCGCATTGTGACGTGGGCTTAATGTGGCTTTGTAGTGAGGGTTAATTAAGCAAGACACAATAGAGGGGGATTCCGGATCACTGTGAACGCTAAAGAGAAAGGAGGTCAGTGGCTGCAGTTTGGGTGCTGTGAACAGGACAGTCTGCATCCATTGGTGACTGTGTGTGTGTGTGTGTGTGTGTGTTTGTCAGTATGTTCATACTGGTGTGTTCCTGTTGGTGTTGTAATGATTAGGTAAAAGATTTGACAATGTCTAATTCCTGAAAAATGTCCATATGAACTTTTTACTGGTGATGCATTGTTTAGTTTAAAAGTGCTCTATAACGCACTGTATCAGTTTATATTATATCAGCTATTCTGACAGATTGTAGTACACAGCAGGAAATGTTGGAGAGAAATACGGCTTTTTTTGTTTCACTGCTCTATAAAAAATAAAGAGGTGGTCTCTGAAATGGTACGACAAATTTGTGGATGGTCCGAGCCCTGTATTTTATTCCTGTGGATGGTGGCCACAGCAGTAACCTTACCATAACTATGAGGCATCTATTGTAAAATCATAACAGGAAGAATCATAACAGGAAGAATCTAAACTCACTTTGCACAAAAAAGTAATAAAGTTGAACATAACTTTAATATGCTCACTGGGTCATGTTCAGTTTGATAAGTCACGCTTGTGCTTCCAGTGGTGGTTTAGAAGGTTTTTTCTGTGATGAGCTTTATTCTATTCCAAAGTCAGCACCTCATAGCTTATGGCTATACAGTTGTGTATATCAAAATACAACTGTCAATATGTGATATTTTTATTTGTAGTTTTGGTTTATTTGTTAATGAGATTTTTGGATGGGCCAGTGACAAAAGTGGGTGAGCCTAGACCCGCGGATCCCTAACATACGGTAGCAGCCTCAAAACCTTACTGCATATGCTTTCTCATGTACATAAATGTACTTGCATTGTAAAGAACTGATAAAAAATTGTGAATTCTGCTGTGAACGTTTTTATTCTCTCCATACAACAGATGTGCTTGCCTCAAGTATTTTGATAAAATTCAAAATTTCTTTGTTTAAATGTACTGAACTTATAAAATGTAAACAAATAACAGGGTCAGGATATTGTCAATAAAAAGAATGTAATAACATTTCTTTGTGTTTTTGAGTTTTAGATTTGAATGAGCACATACACTATTGAATAAGAATATAATAATTATAATCAATCCTAAAATTCATCCTGATGTATCCTGATGTGTCAGAGTGCACTGGAGCGTTTCTTTTTACATGCTTATTGATTACAGAGACAATTGTTAACTGCAGCCCCGCACAGAACACACCTGAGAGCAGCACTGGTGTAAATGTGATGCTCCACCCATGGATAAGTGTTTGGCCTTGTTCTGTTTGGTGGGGCTGAAACCGTAAACCTTGGGAACACGGCCGGCAGCACCTGAACTGACCTGTTCTGCAGTTCTTTCTCAGAAGTAGGCGGCTCACCCCTGCTTTCTAATCACATCACGCACTTTCTACCTTTACTACTGACTCCCCCTTCAATACTCTGGCACACACACACACACACACACACAAGGGCTTTTAGGCCAGCTCATGTGGGTACAGTGTGTTTTGTGAAACTGTCATGTGATTTTGCTTTTTGCCCAGAAATTCTGCAGTGGGCCCTCGTGAGTGATTTAGAGAGAGAGAGAGAGAGAGAGAGGAAGAGAGAGAAAGAGACAAAGAGAGAGAGAGAGAGACTGAAAGAGAGAGACTGAAAGAGAAAGACAGAGAGAGAGAGAAGAGAGAGAGAAAGGGATAGAGAGAGGCTCTTAGTCAGCATGGCGCTTTTGTACCAGGCTGGACAGCGAATGCACTGATGTGGAAAATGAGGAGGGGCTTACAGTTCTGGTGGCTTTTGGTGACACTTTCTGAGTCGAGAGCGTGGTAGAACTCATACACAGAGCGACCCAGGAGATCTTCAGGACTGTAGCCCATCAGCTCAGTCACTCTGAAAGAGAGAAGACACACACACACACTTTTTTATACCATGTCAAGAGACAAAAAATGAAAAATGATCAGAATATGATGCCTTAAAAACAAAAGTGCGATGTGATAGACAAACAACTTTTTGGATGGTTCTTTAAAGAAGGTGTGCAAGACTGAACCGCCTTTGTAAAGAACCTCCACACAATATAAATTTTCCATACCAATTAAAAGGAGCACAATATGCCCAAGTCAAGGACCTTTAAGGAACCTTTATTTTTAAAAGTGTTTATATGTCATATGTAATCCATGTCTTAATACTAATCTTAACCAAAAAGGCATACTTTTATCCTTTACACTTTACCTTTACACTTAAAGTAATCAATAGCTTGTTGTATGCAAGCCCTGTTAGCTCTGTTTTTTCCTATAAAAGTCAGGACATGCATTAAAACCACAGAAATGCACGCAATATGGAACTGCAAGTCTTCTCCAGTCATTCTCTTTGAACTCTACATGCTCTGGATATTTCAAATCAATTTAATAATGATCCATTTCATATGGTCTGGTCAGCAGAGGATAACAACTTAATGACCTTGATTTTCAGAGGACTTTCGGCGAGTTTGTGTGTTTCTGAGAAAGATTAATGCCACTTTTCCATCCCGAGGTCAGTGCACTAAGACTGATAACATTCTCCATCTGCTGCCTTACCTCATCCTCTTCATTTCAGCTGGATCACAGTAAAGCACCGACGTTTCAGACAGAGCATTCTAAATGACTGTGAGTCTAAAGGTCACCAGCGATGAAATGTATTTACAGACATGTTAATTCCAATGTTCTTTTCAACATTCAGAAAGCCTAACAAAGCATGTTCCACAGCTTTCCAACCGCAGTCTGTTTGTTCTTTTGCAACACAAGGTACTAAAGGTCGATTCTGCTGTGAAAACACATACACATAAGTGTGTGTGTGTTTATTTGATGAAAATGTATGTAAGAGCTCCTGTTTAATGCTCATTAACACTTTTGTAGAAGTTATATAAAGTCCCACATGTGAAGACTGAGAGAGAGAGAGAGACAGAGAGACAGACTGACAAATTTAGAGGAAGAGAGGGAGAGAAAGAAACAGAGAGGGAGATGTATGTGAAAAGCAAGACAGACCAAGAAATAAAGAGAGAGAGAGAGAAAGAGAGGGGGAGAGAGAAAGAGAGAGAGAGAGAGAGAGAGAGAAAGAGAAAGGAGAAAATGAGAGACAAAGTTAGAAACAGAGTCACATACAAACAAAAACACATGCACACAGACACACAAACACACACACACACACACACACAAGCATTCACATAAAGGGAATCTGACCGAGACTAAAAGCACATGTTCTGAAGAAGATTTAATTAATAATAATTCAATAATTCTGATGGTAGGAGAAAATGACGTACAACACACAGGGTCACCTACTCAAAAGCACTGCGGCCTTAAAAGTCAGTGACTGAAAGGCAATTTACTGACCAAAGTCCACAGAACTGCAGTTCTGGCATCATAATAATACAATATTCACTGCTGTATAGAAATGTAGAGAAGTGGAATAACGGTCCAGAGCCAGGGTGCACTATGTGCTTCAAAGTCCTCGACCGCTGTGGAGCGTTTCAGCAGGTTAAAGCACAAATAAATACCACTAATTCTGTTTGCTTGTTCCTAGTGTTTTTCGTCCTCTCCCCTTTCATTCTGCCAGTCAGGAGCATGCTTGTCCCTTTTGCATGATTCAGCATGTGTCAGACCGCATTAAGGACTCCAAAAAAAAAATGAAGGCTCTATTATTATGTACTAATCTACTGGTGAATGAACAAAGTCATGAAAATCTGAAGCAACACTTTTCAGTGTGGAGAAAAATGTTAGTTTTTGGTACTAAAGGGTTAACTTGCAGGCTTATTATTTTCAGTCTTAAAGGAACATACTGATTCATTTTAACAACTGTAGCATAAGCTTGATTACCACTCACGATAATGTTAATGTATTTACTCTTTCTTACTATTTGAACAGAAAACCTACTAACTGTACATTACAACACAGCAGGCGGATGCTTATTGTCTATGTAAATTAACCATAATGATTGGTCTAATGAGTGTAAACTGCCGCAGGCTGAATAAGTCATGTAAATGTGAATTCCAAACAGGTTACTTTTGCAGCTTTCTATGTACGGATTTATGGGCTGGGGAGTGAATGGTATGTTTTTAAAAACTTTAATAGTGGTTGCGAATTACATATTTTATTTTAAAAAGTGAGGAAAAATTCTGTTTTTCATGATATGGGCCCTTTAATAAAAAAGTACTCTGTGAAGGTTGACATGCCGAGGCTTAAGCAAATATTATAGGCCGCCTGCGTGATAACCCTGTAAACATTAACCAACGTGTTGCCACGAATGCATTGCATAAGCATATAATCACATTACATCTCGGAGCCTGGTGGCCTGGGCATTCTTGTGCAGGAGGAACGGGCTTGGCAGTGCAGTGGGATGTTGATGCTTCTGTGCACATGGAGCGAGAGGCATGGCAGCAGCCTTTCTGAACAGTGTGATTGGAGGAACAAGCTGCTCTTTGTGAGGGAAGCGGAGAGAAAATGCTGCGGTGTAACTGACATTCAGGTTGAATATGTGGTTGAGGTTTTAAAGTTGCAAACTATTTCCACTTAATTGTCCCGCATGATGCTACAGATAGATTTATAACCCTGCTAAGACACGGCTTTGTATGTGTGTGTGTGTGTGTGTGTGTGTGTGCATGCCTTGGGGGGTTTTAATGCTACTTGTGGTATGGGTTTACTTTGTATTGTAAGTAATTATAAGAAGACTGTGTGAAAGTTTTGCATGGCCATGTGCATTGTGTATACATGTTTGCATGTTCATGCATGTGTTTACTACCCTTAATAGTGATAGTCATTATTTCAAAACATATTTTGCTGCAGGTAAATGTATAAAAGAAATTTCTGTTAAGATGCTACTCCTGGACACCTTTGACATCATTAGATGCATTCTGAGTGATGAAGGGAGCTGTAGATGATTTCAGTATGTTTATGAAACATTAAGGATGAGGTTATAATAAGATCCAGCATGCCTCATATTTGACAACAGGTGTTTAGATCTTGAAGCAGATAACTTAAGGAATAATTGCCATTAGATAATTGCAATGTATTATTTATCATTTAATAACAATTACCCCTCCAAAAAACTTGAAATACTAAAACATTTTATAATTCTTATTAGCATCTAGCTTATAGTATTTCAGACCACCCCTGAAAAAAAAATGTGGTCCCAATTCCATGAAAGGTTTACAATGCTAATATATGTACTATATTGCGTTTACGTAATCGTGTGTATTTATTCATACATAATATGTTAAAAAAAGCTGTGACAAATACTCCACAATAAACAAATAAACAAAACACCTCAGTTAATACTGTATAAATGTGAGTATGTTTAGGAGGGAAAGGTGACCGTAGTGTAGCATCGCTAGTGTTCATGGCATGAATGTGTCATAAATAAATTTGACGCATTCTGTTTGTCGCTGCACATGTTCATGCGTGTACATGAGTGGTACCTGTCGTCACAGTAAGTGAACTTCATGTCCATGCTGTGTCGGCTGAGAAAGGTTTTGCAGTCGAGTGGCGTGTCGATGTTGGAGGGGTGAGGGATGGGTTCACACATCATCACCACGCAGGTGAGAGGCGGCTCCTTAAATCCACACAGGACACGCGGCGGGCAGTTGTTATACACCTTCAGATGCCCCGTACAGTGTAGAACCTAATGGGACAAACACTGGGTCACTGACTCACTCCCAGTCTGACATAGCAGATAGTTTCTTAGGTATAGTTTCCACCAAACACTCCTCAAAACCCACCAAGCACTCCTCAAAACCCACATTTCCAGTTTTTACACAAGAAGAAGAAATGATCAGCCATTTGATAATTGATAGCGAGCTTTACTAACATTATAGTTTTCTACAATAATAAATGTAGGAATTGGGGTTCTAGCTAATTCCTTACAAAAAAGCCACATGTTCCACAATCATGTGACTAATGTATGGTCACTTGTGACATGAAATCTATTTTTTCACATGTGATCAGACATTTGTCACTGTTTTTCTATGAGAAATGTTGTCTGCATTAACAGAAAAGTTAGCTGTTGCCACGTAGAACGTGATTTTTTCGTTCTCATAGCTAAAGTTCTCCATGGAAGTCATAACTGCGTACACAATTTTCATAAAATAACCCCCCCACACACTTGTGACATATAAAACTGTAACCTTGATTGCTACTATGATCTGCAAATACGCTGCCAGATCAAACTCCTCTCTGGTGAACCTACATCATAACAGTGCTTCAGGGATCTGCTTCACAAACTTTAAAAGAGGAGTAAACTGGTACACTGTCCAGATTGCCGACTCCACAACCATTCTCTTTATCTGTATACCTGGTACACTTTTTAAACATTCAAACACAGCCTTTTTTCTTTTAAGCTGAAGTTTCTGTGTTTCAATGTCTTTTATCTTTGTTAATTATGTACATCTTTGAACTTACCTGAATCTGCACAATCCAAGACACCAACATGTTATTCAGGTGCAACTTACTGACACAGTTGCAACTTATTGTGACAAAACAGTCATTTTAACATTAGCATAAATGGCTGAGATTAAACTGCTGCAGACTGAATAGGTAATGTAAATGTGAATTCAAAACAGGTTACTTTTCCAGCTTAATTTCTATGTATGAACTTATGGACTGGGGAGTGAATGGTATGTTTCAAAACTTTAATAGTGGTTATGAACTACATTTAAGTCGCTCATTCATTTTCTGTAACTGCTCGTCCCCAAGCAGCCCACCACAGGGCACACATACACACACACCATTCGCTCACACACTCACACCTACGGTCAATTTAGAATCCCCAATTCACCTGACGTGCATGTCTTTGGACTGTGGGAGAAACCGAAACCCACCATAAGGAGAACATGCAAACTCCACACACACACACACACACACACACACACACACACACACACACACACACACACACACACAGCCAAGACCCGGATTCAAACCCCCAACCCTGGAGATGTGAGGCAACAGCACAACCCACTGCGCCACCATGGGGCCTACATTTAAGTCTTTTATTTTAAAAACTGAGGAAAATGGGCCCTTTAATAAAACAGTACTCTGTGAAGGTTGATATGCCGAGGCTTAAGCAAATATTATAGGCCAATTACGCACTTTCAAAACCCTTTTTTTCAGGGCATTCTGTTTTCGAAAACATCAAAGAAATTGTAGAGGAGTTCAGGATGTCAGAAGAAACATCGCATACCTTCCAGCTGGCGGATTTGAGGTTGACTGTGCGCCCTCGGTTTGTCACTGTGCATTTCATTCTCATGAAGAAGTCCCTCTCTGTGCTCAGCTCTTTGCCTTTCTTTCCAGCCCCTGCAAGAAAAACACATCCCCACACATTCCGTTACTTTACACACAGTTTCTTGCAACACACTGAGCTACTGGGAACTGTCCAAGCTAAATAACTATTAAATGTTTTTTTGATGCTGTTAAATGTTTAGCTTATGGCACAGTAATCTGCAGTTGCATTCGGTATATGTAAACGTTCCAAGAGCAACAGCCAAGTTCAAGTTGGGAATGAAATACACATTTGGGCTCTGTGTTTTAGTCAGGAAAGTGCAGTAACCCCTCCTCCTGAGCATAAAATTTGTCTTTGACCTCTTCCACCCAAGAAAGAATATTAAGACATAAGTCATGCTAAGGATGACATCACTACAAACAGTTTGAGCTTGCTAAATTTGCTCTGTGTTCCTAAATGCGCCAGGAAAGAGACAGATCTCTTCTCAAAGTGAAAATTCAACCACTGGGCTTCAGGGGACTTTCAAGGAACAGTTCAGTGAAAATTTTAATTCACATAATTTTCCTCCCTAAATGTAGCCAATCAGTCAAAACATGTTTGCAGTCTGAATTTAGTCCCTCTTTAGTTTTTGGGCTGGAGCTACAATGGTAACCTTGTTAACAAACACTAAAAGTCAATATTCACACAAAACTTTTCCCTATAAACGCATTCTCAAAACTTCACTCAAACCACTCAAACTGCAACCAGCTGTTCATTAGGGTAGTGCAGACTTGTCATTGTGGTTTAGGACACAGTATGACTTAA
This sequence comes from Brycinus macrolepidotus, assembly GCA_037974445.1. Lineage (NCBI taxonomy): Eukaryota > Metazoa > Chordata > Actinopteri > Characiformes > Alestidae > Brycinus > Brycinus macrolepidotus. The sequence goes on along the minus strand of JBBPCZ010000156.1, from coordinate 11,173,363 downwards.
TGCAAGCTATAAAAATGAACAAAACTTCACAGGTACAGTCAGCCATTTCAGACAACACCAGAACTGATATTAACAAAGCAGTCATAAGGAGGTTGTCTGTTGTTCCTTTGGGACAGCACTCAAAGTCTTGAAGGGGTTTGTGAAATCAGACCCTGTTGTACACATACTACTTGAAATATATTTTGACAAGTACTTTTGAAATTCTGTTTTTGTGAA
>JBBPCZ010000156.1:11149529-11167627 GCA_037974445.1 Brycinus macrolepidotus | reverse complement strand
TGGTATATAACTAATTATTATTTTTATTCTTAAAGTGATATATATCTTTAAATTTACAATAATATATAATTTGTAATAATATATAATTTAAAGAGTAGTAGAAATTTGCTGATAAAAAATGATACTTTTCTTAATGATGATGACGATGATGATGACGATGATGATGATGATGATGAACAGTGTTTACCACACAAAATACTTTTTATTACTGCAATTCATATTATTGATTTTTATTATTATTAACATAAATATTTTACAACTTTTGAGTTTATGTACCTGTATTATTTGTACTGTCCTTATGATAATAACACTAATAGAAAATAATAATTAAACAGTAATAGAAAATAATAATTATTTTTATATAAATAATTATTTATATTAGTAATGGTGTGCTGGTGGTAAGACAGTGCTAAAGATAAAGCTTTGCTTACGCTTCAGAGTTTCAGAAGTCTGAATCTCTGTTCAGAGCTTGTTCAGAGCTGGATTTCACATGGTTCACATGTGCTGACTCACCTCAAAGACAGCGCCTGACTAAATGTCCCTAATGCGTCGCTTTAATTAGCCTTAGTGAGTCATCTCTATACATCAGCATGTGTGTGCATGTGTGTGTGCTTCTTGCTCTTATGTAAGAGGTGTTTCCCCAGCACCCTCAATGAGGGTAGGGTGGTATGGGGAGAGAAAGGGGGATGTGTGTGGCGCCACAGCAGGCCCGTATTTTGGCTGGCCCGAAAAGTCTAAGCGCCAGCTTCTGAGAAAGCACCAATCATGCTCCGATCTGCCTCGTCCAGCACAGCACACAACATCTGATAACACAATCTGATGTGCCATCTCACAGCCACAGAACTGCCATTCTCTATCTAACATCATGTCTTTCCTTTTCTGCTCATACATGAATGTTTGCCTTTAGGTCTCGCGGTTCAGTGTAACCAAGCCGGCGACTTTACAGTGACTTTACCTTAAAAAAAAAAACACACTGGCTTATCTAAGAAAAAACAAATCAGACCACATCTAAGAAAATTAAAGACAATTCTGCTCCCACCTCTCTCTAGTATCTGACTAAACATAGGATGGAATGCAAGAGGCCTGGAGCTGCTCCTTTGTCTGGCTTCCGGAGATTCTAATTTTATAATCAAGACGTGCAAACAATACATGAACATCCAACACCCATTCCGCCGCTGTCCAAGAAACTTCCAGAAAGCTTTAGCAGCTTATCTGCTGTGCATTAACCTAATTACTGTCGTACACAAAACTTTTCCGAAATGGAAGAAACATATTTACATTTTCATGTATTTTAATGCAATGCTTTTGTATTCAAAATCATTCTGGGCCTTTTCTCTCTATTTGTCTATTTACCACGATGCGAAGGGCAGGTGCTATTTAAAAATGCCGCAAAAACATAAAAAAAACAAAAACGATTTTGATATGACAGCGATGATAAATATGCCTTTTAGGTGAAGCAAACATTTCCAAGCATTTGCAAACACCTCATCAACTGTCTCTGGTTTTTATTGCATTGTCTTATTCATTAAACCACTTGGCCTTATTCACAACAAACCTAACAAACCCTGACATGCTTTCAGCGATCGCTAAAGCAAGCCCAATAACCACTAACACAATCATAGCTTAGCATAAAACCAGCTCCCCAGTTCTATAAAGCATGTGCAACATTAACACACCCTGACAGCAAAAAAACCCCAAACCATTTCCTCATATCAGCCACGCTGTCAGTGATGGTGAACCCAGATAAGGAATCCAGCTTGAACTGTTGTATGCATAAGGCTATTTTTACATTACATTAGAAAGGGATGCAAGCTTCATCTGCACTAGTTGGCACCCTTTCATGCTTTCTAGAATGCAGAAAGTTGCTGCTGATATTTCAAAGTAGATAAAAATACATAACAAAGGATCAACAGTGTGTATTAATAGAACATATTTCACAATTATAATATTCATCAATAAGTGGTCAGTTGATACACTGATACAATTATTAATGTCACTAATTTTTTTTACACCGTCAGTGCATATTTCTAGTTTAACCCTTTAAACCATCTGAAGCCCAACTGCTCATGCTCTGTATTTTACCATGATAGAATCCACAACTGTAGCCTTATCATTCAAATCCAACTGTTAAATAGTTTTAAATAGTTTTATAACCTTTAGCAGAATACACTGTACAGCTCCTGTGGAAGACCTATGGAAAAATCAGCGAGCAGCAAACTAACAAAAGTAACAGAAGTGGAAAGCTTCTACTATAACAAAAAATTTACAAGCTGTTTGAATGAGAACGAGAGCAATGTTAACTCACTGGTTGAAACATGTGGTTATTGTTGCTTTGATTAGACTTCAGTAATGAAAATTTGCGTACATAAAATTTGTGCAAGATTTTCACATTCATGTATTTGCATCAAACGCTTTTTTGTCCTCTCATATAGCTACAACGATCATATAAGACAAACGTAATTCATTATGATTCTTGATTTTAATCAATGACAGCCCTGCTAGCAGTCATAATGTGGTGTGGTCCATGCTGTGCTGTATAGGTGTGCATGTTTGTGTGTAAATAATGAAGCGCTTGCCTGTTGTGAGGAGTTTGCGTGTGCGGAGGAAGCTGATGGCTAGTCTCATGATGGAGGCCTTGTCCAGGTGAGAGCTGACACTGTGAGGGAGGGGCAGCTGGTGGGCCAGTTCATAAAACACCTCCGTCTCCTTACTGCGTCTGCATCGGGCAGCATCCCGAGACTTCTCCTTCCGTCGCTCTGAGGTGCTCCTGCACACAAGAGGCACGGGAAATAAGGCCAGGACTCATACGTACAAGATTCAAAAGTCTGTCTTTCATTGTTTTTTGGAGTTTATCTTAGCATACTCATTTATTCATGAAAACTGAATAATGTATTTAAAAAAAAACAATACTTCATTGTTTTTTTTTTAAATACATTATTCAATTTTCATGAATAAATGCCCCAGACAATAAACATTTGTTCTGTTTATAACACTATTATATAAGAAGTTGTTTTAATAATCGTAATTCAGTGGTTACACATGTGTTATTAAGTCCCAACCTTAAAGCAGTGTTACCAGTACACACCGGAACAATACAACAAGACACTGACTGGCATAAAAACAAACTCAAAACTAAAGTGACAGATGCATTAGGTATGTCATTTTACATTATTTAACAAGGTGCAGCTGTAGAGAAGCATTCAGTAAACAACACTGTAAGAAATCAGCTGAAACTGAAAAGGGCATCTGTTCTGCATACACTTTTAAAACAATAGTTCATGAATGGCTCGGGTGTTCTTTTCTAGTAAAGCCATTAAATGGTAAAAAACAGTGCTTCCCCAGCCTGATCAAAGCAGCCCCCCTGCTCTGCACATTTGAGTGTTTTTTACGCTCCACACACTTGATCCAACTAATCAACTCATTTATAAGCTCTTCCTGAGATGAAATGTGTGTTAGAGCTAGAAAATCACTAAAATGCGAAGTGCCAGGGTACTTTAAAAAAGTTTCTTCACACTTACATATTGCATTTACAAAAAGGCTTTTTTAAAGAGTCATCCTGAGCAAACCTACAGTGTCATCCTGAGCGAACTGAGAGAATCTTGAGCAAACCTATAGTGTAACTGATGGTAATCCAAACTAATGGGAAAAAAAGTCAAAAGTGCATTTGAATGCAACAAAAAATGTAATTACACAGTTATGTAATACACACACACACACACACACACATGCACACACATATATGTGTGTGTGTGTGTGTGTGTGTGTGTACATGAAACATACTAGTACATTTATAGTATTTTCTGCCAAAGTCACAGAAGTAATATGATTGGCTCTTTAAAGTGCAATCTTAATGGCATTTAGCCAGTCAAATTCCAGGTTTAGTACCAATTCTGTATGCCTATAATAAAGACTGTGCAGAAAGTGCTGAGCTATAGCGAGAGTCATTTAGAGTATTCAGAGTTACCAGAGATAAGTGAAAACACTAGAGTGATTCAGGGGTTGAAACAAAGCTCCAGCGAGCCCAAATCTGAACCCTCCTATGTAGAATGCATTTCCGCTCTGTAAGCAGGTCAGTGCCCAGAGTTTGACACTTCTGGTGAACACCAAGATCCCTCTCCTCCACACACACACACACACACATACACACACACACACATACACACACACACAGGCATGCACACACACTCCCGCACACACCACAGCGATAAGGCAGCACACTCTTCCTTTAGATATTCACTACAAACCAAATGCAGATTTGTCTTAAACACACACACACACAAACACACACACACACACACACACATTTGAATACATGTACCTAATCAAAAAGTGCTTGTTTATTCGATTTTAGAGCATAACAGTCTCTTTGAGCATCTGATATCCAGATGGCAGGATAATCGCTCCTATTTCACATTCAACTCAGACAGCCCAAAAAACACAGCCAGCAGAGACTGAGCCAGCGTCCTGCAGGTGGTGAACACAAACACAAGTACAGAGATATCCACCAATTAATGTCCTTCGCCCTCAAATAGAAACCTAAGTCCATTACAAAACCTATAGTCAATGAAAACGAGTCTTTTTCCTACAATCTTTACTCTGTAATTTTTTCCTTCAGAGTAACATCAAAATCCAGCTTTCTCTGGGCTTCAGCAGGAAGTGGCTTATTCATCTCCGCCTCAATTTTCAGAACAATCTGGACAGCTAAAGCAAATGAGGGCCCTTCTGAAATGTGTAAGCTTCCAGCGTGGCCTGGGTCAAATGCTTATGGGAATCATCTCTTAGACATCCTGGATTTAATAAACACAAATAAACACGGCTTCAACAATTTAGCATTCTTCCGCCCCCCACGGCAAGAAAATAATTATTAGCACAAGAATGCACTGCTGTCTCTTTTTTGGACCTCCGTTCAAGTCACTATTAATTCTGGATGTTTTTCCAGCCCATTTTATTGGATTTTTCAAGATACAAAAGTGTTTACTTGTTATGGATTAATAAACATAATACTAACCACCTGGTAATGAACCAATCTGCTCTTTATCAGCCACGAAAAAGCTCAACATAGAATAAAGCTGTTAAACGGTTTCAGGTTTCAAATATTGCATAATCCTCTTGAGCCTAGCCAAAAAAAGGAATGTTTATTGTTTTGACATAATACGTTATACGAAGAATATTATAAGAAAATTCAGTGTATTTCTACACATTTTTTTTATTTAGTCTTATTCTACTGGCAGATATGCTAGCTTTCTTCACTCTTCATTCTTTCTTAATTCTAAATTTTATATTGTGAATAATCATTTCATAGGACAAAATGACCTAAAATAAGCATAAAACATGCAGAATAATGTACTATAATTTTGAAATATTCATACAGCACCCTTAACTTGAGATATATGAGATATATTATTGACTAGATGATTTCATTTGTCAAGATATTGGTTTCTGCTGCATGTACTGCGTGTTGACCGACAGACAGGTACAAAGAGATTTAAAACCTTGAGAAAAGAGATGGTTTTGGATAAGAAACAAGTAGAAAAAAGTGAAAATAGGTGAGGAGCAGGATCAAAGCAGAGCAAAAAAAGTAACAGTAAAATCTCCTTTAAGGTATAAAGATGGCATTTTGCTTGCCAAGAGCTGTGGTTTGTGGTTGCGTGATAGGGCAAGATGCATAGGAGGCACTGAGTGACGCTTTTAAATGCCTTGAAACTGTGGCATGCCACAACCTCTTCTAACACCCAGACACACACAGTTGGAGTGTGGACCAAGACTTTTCAAAGTTTTCACTTTCAGTAACTACTAAAAAAAACAATCACCTGTTGCCAAGAAGCACCCACAAGCTGACCTCCGCTTGCACCCTTCACAGCGCAAAAACAGCCACCAAAACACTTAACTCCTTTTAGCTACACTCAGAGTAAAGGACCATGTTGACTTTTAGCAAAGCAGCAGGCCAGTGCGTGTGAACACATCACGGTTCAGGTTACATATCAAACAGCCTGTGAAGAAGTTGGTTTAAAGCAGTTCATGCCAGATTAATGACAGCATCCCAACCACTGGATAAAGAATAAAACTGTGGTGAGGGACTCTCCATTCTCCCTAACATCACTTTTACAGTCCAAAGGTGAACCAGCAGATTATGAAGGGTGGCCTAACATTTTGGTCCACTGCCAGGTCACAAGCAAATCCATCCAATTTACTTCTCACAATAGAGTCCCTGATTTGCCAACATTAACAGAAACACCACCCATATCCCCGCCTTCCTCTGGTCCTATTTACAAGCAATAAATAGGTGCTGAACTGGTTTCCACGGAGACCGCCTGAGTTGGAACCATGTCAAGGAGACTGTGTTCTAAAAGGAGCCGTCGCCGCCATTCTCTTTTCCTGCCCCGAGTTCAGAAAACCTGCAGGAGAGGAAGGAACAGACCCGGTGCAAGGCCTAAAAGTTGCATCACTATGCAAAAAAAATTGCAGCACCATGAAAAACAGGTCCTGAGTAATTGAACAGGAGTAAATGAGATCGTTAGAGTTGTCTCCACAGATTAAGGTGAACACAGTTCTGATATGAGCTGTAGTTTTGTGTGGCCTCTTTGGAACTACATGATCTCTCACAAGGTCACTTCACAAACATGTAACGTGCTTCAGAAAAAAACCTTAAAGTTCTTTCTTGGTTTTCATAGTTTTTCCCCTTATTTTCCTGTACTTATTTTTTTGACCAGACTGTGGGGGTGGCTGAGTTGACAGTAATGACAAGGAGCAGCATTCCTTAAACTTGAAAACAAACATTTAAAAGGGATTTTGTTCTGTGGCCAATTTCAGTGTCATTGTGCCCTATTGGACCAAAGAGCCCTCCTGAAACTAAAAGAAAAATTAATTTGTGAGATGGTTACACATAGCGGCCATCTAGAAAATGAACTTAGCAGGCTGTTCTCTCTGATAAAAAGTCCTTAAAGAAAGTCATTGGCTTGTTGTCTCAGTTACAAGGCTCTTAGCTGCCTGTTCTCCTGACTGAAAATGTTCGTAGCAGCCCGTTCTCCTTAGCAACTAGTTCTTTAATGGAAAAGTCTTTAGCAGCTTGCTCTCACTGGTGGAAAAGTCCAATGCTTTCTGCAAAGTGAATGAAGCTTGTACTACTTTTGCCACTGTGGGACAGTCTGCCCTATTGTCCCAGTGCAGTCCCAGTGGAGGCAGCAGGATATGAAACAATAGAGACTCAACACACGCTTAGGGCATCAACCCTATGATGCACTCCCTGAACCTGCTCAGACGCGGATGTCTGCTGGTTCTGTGAAGCTCTTCAACAAGGCCACAGTGCAACCTACAGCAAACTAGGAAGAAGTCGAGCACTTATGGTACTGCACTTGTAGTATCACAGCAATGTCAACTTCAACATTTATCACAAGCTTGATGTCACTCAAACACCTCAAACATGATCACAATTCACCAAGGTATCAACCTGCTTCCATTTACTCATATAGAACACAAAAAGGTCTAAAAGGAAATATGAAAAAGTTATCAGTTTCTTTATATTTTTTCTCCTTTATCCATGAGGCTTTAGCATTTTATAGTCTTTACCAAAGGGATGTCCAATCTTGGAAAAATATACATTTTCTTATAACCTTAAAAATCCTGGAATGATCAAGGATATTGAAGCTTAGTCAGTGTACTAACACCCAATGTTGCTCTGATCTCTATATAACCGGAATGGTTTCTATAGAAACACACAAGCAATGGCAAAACGTCTGCAGTAAAACATGGCACAGCTGCTTTATTCTTGATTCTGTATAATATAAATACATTTTAGCAGTCAGAGCTACAACAGAGGCTCCAGAAGAGCCATATGGCCAACAACATGACTAGCTGTAAGTGTCTGATGTGCAGTCGGGGTGAGAATCAAGAGACCCCACAGTGCTGCATTACCACAACAATGAGCTACAATACAAATATCGTGATTTTAATCGATTTACACACAAAAGATTTGGGCAGATCTCAGCCATTCACTTTTAGGGGAGCCTGTTTGCAGAAATTTGAAATTTATTGAGCGCAGTGCTGATAGTCAAATGCATATAGAATAAAAAAAACCCAGTGTACTCTATATGCCTGCAAGACACATATTCGCCTCATGTAAACACAGCTTAAGAGTTACGATTTGACATATTGCTATATATTCCAATATATTACTTTTGACTGCAAATTAAGCTGCCAAGAGAAATCAACTATAGTTTGCACTTTGAATTGGGAGCTGAACCTCACTCTCTTAAGATGGAGCTCTTTACCATGTTACTGAACTCTCACTGATAAATGCCTTGGTCTCACCAAAAAGAAAAAAATGGTTTCCGATCCATCTCAAAATACACTTATGCATATGTCTGCTTGAGACAAGCACAATGTATACCCCAGTTAAGCCCACAATCAGGCAGTGGAGTTAAAACAGGATCGAGTGACCTAAAGCATACTGCCATGGCCACTGCCATGAAAAATATTTATCTGTGTCTTTGAGCAAAAAATCTGTTCAGACTGCAGTGACAGCCTATCAACACTGACACATTAAACAAAAGCCAACTTTCTCTTTTAATCTACCCTGTCAGGGTATCTGGTTTCTCACAAAGATCTTTTGAATGTACCTGGAGCGTTCAAAATTCAAAATTCCACTCCTAACTGTAGGCCGACATCTGAGGGCGACATGTCAACACCTTAAAGGTAACTACTGTGCGTCTTTGTGGGATTAATACCCATATTTACTTAGGACCTCTTACATAAATAACACGCAACACATCTGCACCCTATCATTTGACCTACTGTACAGCAAGCACAGCGTGTAACAGCACTCATCTGTGAGCAGGCATTTAGCCCGTCACAGATGATCCACTACACCTCACTTTCACCCTCAACACCATGCCAACATACATACAAACAGACCAGATGAACAATTACAATTCCAAATGCCACAGGATTACTAAATCAACCTCTGCAATATCCAATTAAGGAAGAGTTGAGAGTGAGAGAGAGCACGAGGGTCCTCTTTCAGTCCAAACTTCGGAACAAAACCAAAGTTTTTAATGATTTGAAAAAGGCCAGCTGCCATTTGCACTGTGTCAAAATTTCATGATTAATGGACCAACAGAAATGGTTCAAAATGAATAAGGACAAAATCTGATTCCATTAACTTTCACTGAAAGTAAAGAAGGTTTTATTTTCCTTGTCCTGTTAACCTTTTGGAATATATGGCAACACATTTTTGCATACTACGATGGATTATCTCAAAGGATTAAAATTCTACTAAATATAGGACAATTTGGCTGATCATTTTTGAATGCCTGGTCAGGTGACAGTGAATCACCAGAAAAGGGAAAGAAGCACATTGCTTTCCAACAACCTTTATCCTAGTGTCATTATCAGCCCTTATCAGACATTCATTTTCAGCTAAGCTTTATTACATGTATATTGTCTTTGTGTGATTTTTTTCATTATTAGGTACGATAATGACAAGTCAACACTCACTAGTCAGTGCTGTGGGCAGCAGTCGACAGGTCGAAAGTTGAGGACAATGCCTGAAGTACAGTGGCAGTAAAAACTTCAGTGAACACGCAGGAGGAGAGAACAGAAATCAAGCTTGCTACTAAACACAAAGTAAGTATGTTTTAGTTGTGTGGATCTACTACACAAGATGAAACCAATTCCACTACAAGTTGCATAAGACTGTACACAGACTCGTAAGCCAGACCAAGGAGGTTTAGATTACATTCTCTCAGATAGGATAGGGCCAAAGTGGGACGTTCTCTAGAACGCAATTTCCCAACACTGAAAGAAGAAGGTCCAGCTCAAATCACTGATTAGTATGAATGTCCACATACTTCATAAAGATCATTTAGCAAATACTATGATCATTTAGCAAATGGATAGTATGCTATGATGTAGCTCAAGGGATACATGGATACAAAGAATTCTTCTTTATTGCACCCTGAACAACATTTCCAATCCTTCCTTGTGAAGACACCTTTAGTAAAACTTATGACAAAACCATGATTACTTCACAAATGCATATTATTTTCAGAACCACAGATGGTCACACTGCCGTCTGACAAGCTTGCCAAGCAATCACAGATGACTTTGACAAACAAGAAAACTTTGAAAAAGTATAGCATGATTGTATGAAATCTCTTGCACATGCCTTTTTGAACTTTTTGAATTTTGAACTTACTTATAAGCGTTTTAAAACACTAATATTTGGAAAGTAATAAATTACATGTCTGTCATTTTTATTTACTAGCCTTATAATGCTTGTTGTATTTAAACTCTGCTGTTGTAGTACTCTGTTGTTGTAATACAGGTTTTGGTTGGAAAAAAGGTTAAAAGTTAAGGTCTTGAAACACCAAAGGGAAAACTGTCCACTTAGCATTTCTTCTGATGTGTTATTTCAGTAGATACACCCAAGTGAGCTCTCCCAGTGGTTTTGGTCTTCAGGCTTTACATGTTAGATTAACTACCAACATCATTAGGAAGTGACAGAGAAAACTTTACAAGAATTTGTTGAAAGCTTTAACTAGTCCATATTTTTGCTGTCAGAACAAACCCTGTATCTCTTTTTGTCTTTTTTCTTCCTTTATTAACATCATTTGAAAATTCCAGTGTCCAACAGAAATAAGATAAAATAAGATAACGTTTCATTACCTTAAGAAAGTTTTTTTTTGCTATTCCTGTAATATTACTTGCTAAAGACATGAGGTTTTATATTTAGGTTATATGGAGGTTATATTTAGGTTAGGTGAGGTTATAAAATGTCTTTTACAAGCTTCATATGTAGGGACAATAGTAGAATTTGGCATTATCACCAAGGTGGGATTTTATTTCATTTTTTGACAATTACAACCTGAACTAAAGGTCCAACCCTGGTATTCACAAAAAAATGTCAAATAAATAAATAAATTCAATTTTTTTTTTTCACTGTGCAGAAGGAACACCAGTGCCCCCTTATTGTCAGTGGCTGGAAGATAGCAAGTGTAACAGAACTATCTGTGGAACATATCAGGTGCCTCACTGATAGAATACACAAGTAAATGGTGAAAAATATGACTGAGACTAAACACAGTTTTTAAGAGAGCAGCCGTATCTACATGTCACAATCAGCACACCATACATCAATCAAACATCGCTGAGTTGTGTTGAGAGACACAGCCCCAGGTGCTGATGTCAGCTCATCTTTTACAGGGCAGTGTTACAGTTTTTCAATACTACACTTTCAATACGTTGACGGTTAAATTGTAACCTGAATTTAACTAGATGTCAGTGACAGAGATTTGTGTTGAAACTATTATCTACAGTTACACAGTCATTAAGCGCCAGTCGTTCTGGCCTGTTTTTAGATTCTCCCGGCCAGTTGAACCACTTCTGAGAACGTGTGCTATTCTACAGGTGAGTGAAAGATGTCAACATGTCATGCTGAAATGCCATCTGTGTCAGTTTGACGAATGAGATGCGGGCCTCTTGATGGCATGTTGTTTAAGCTGAAGGGGAAAGATCCCTAGAATATGTTGCAGCCTGTTGCAGCCGTGGCACACCTAGATAACATTAACCTTTGACCTGGTGAATGAGTTTGAGCACCGTTCAGCAGGTGGAGAGAACAGGTGGCTCAGCAACTTTGCATGCATGGCAATGGCACAATATATTTTCATGGACTGGCAAGAACTGAACATACGGATGAACACAAGTGGACTAAGCGGCCTTGGCGTATTCAGGCATTCAGGCATGTGGCCCCATGACCGTCCAGGAGGTCGTTTTCTCGGCACGAAGCTGACTAAATTAAGCTCCCGTGTCCCCTCTGCCATGCTAGTCCTGTGCTGGCTGGAGAGCTCCAGGAACTCTCAGCTGACCTTCAGTGAACACAACATCAACAGAGCGCCTCTGACACACTCGCCGTGCTGAAGAGTTACATAAAAAGCAGTTTACTAGCTAACGATCCTTTAGCACTACAAGAGAACACTGTCATGACAAAACCATGATGACATACACACCTACTGTGTTTTAACCTTCAAATGGACACCCTGGTCCAGGCCTCGGAAAGAATTTCAACTGATTCCAATTTCTTGTAAAACACATTCCATAAGCTCACCCAACCTAAATATAAGCTCTATAACGTAGATATAAACCTCATATTTCCGTGAAGCAATATTACAGGAGTAGCAAAAAAAAACTTTCTTAAGATAATAAAACATAATCTTACTTTTTCTTATTTCTATTGGACACAGTGTCAACAGCAGCTGGCAAATAATGTCAAAAAAGAAGGAAAACAGACAAGATACAGGGTTTGTTCTGACAGCAAAAAATATGTTCAAGTTAAAGCTTGTAATAAATTCTTGTCAAAATATTTACAAAAATGTTGAGTGATGTTACATATGATGTTGCAAAAAAAATAATTGAAAGAAAAAACAAAGCCATAAGTTTGTCCTCTGTATAGGATGACTTATTTAACACATCCTATGAATCAATAAAACATACAGTTTTCCCAAGTGCATTGAAACTTTTTCATAAAACTGTGCTTCATGTATAAAGTCCAATTCGACAGACAGAGTGATTCCCTGGAACCACTGTTCCTTAACTGAGAAAGACTTATTGTGCATAGAGACACTTGTATTCAGCGAAAAACTCTTCTGTAAATGGAAAAGAACGTCTGTTTGTAGACCGCGTTCATTGTATAAAGTAAGACAGAGGTCAGACCACTTCAGAGAAGCCAAACAGATATTAAGAAGTGAATGTTTCTTTATTTTGGAATTAATATACACCTGGCAGAGTTAACACCCCCATACAACAGGTGTATTAAAGTTAAGCCATGTAATAACAATGTCTAAAAAATATATATTTTGCCTTTTGCCAAGCCATGATGTAAGCTCAGAACAGTATGATTACCTCGGGTATCAAGGCTATCATCAGAGCATTATTTACCCCATTTCAACTGTTTCCACTGACACTTCTTTCAATAGCCTACTGTCATAAGGAGACAAGAATATTAGGACAACTTCAGACTTGCTCGGTAATCCTTCATGGCCAACATAGGTGCACAAAGCCCAAGACACATCGCCTCTTCTCTCGCTAGCATTAAGTGTGTCATAAGACCTTCACCTGAACTCTGTCTTATGAAACCAAACCAGCCCTGGGAACACGCTATTTTCAACCCCATGCAATTTATTAATGGTGCATAACCGCTGCTTTCAAATAGCCCATACAGAGTGCATACTGCACATACTGTTCCACACTTTAAAGGAGCAATTACTGTGATTTTGGTCTTCCCTTCAAGATGAGAGCTATGTGAAGAAAATCAGTGCAATTCAAAAACTATTAAAACTTCTAACATCAGCAGCACTGTTTCCCACCTGCAGCCTCAATAATAGACGTCTGCTCATGCGAGTGCACTCAAGAACACATGGCACCAAAGAAGAAGGCCATTTCAATGCGTCACAGAAGCAAGTTTCAAATTATGCTATGATAAGACTGTAGAAGAACAAAAATGTAGTGGTAACTTTGACACATTTTTTTCTTATTGGCACTGCTCATGCATTCCTGGTGTAAAAAATGGGGCATGTCTCGGTTAATCATGCACAAATTATACCAGTGAATAACTGAAAATCTTTTGTACTCTTACAATATAAATGTCTTAATTGGACCAGTATATAATTATATACCCATTTCAAACAGTATACTATTTTATGGGGGTGTTTTTTACCCAGTTTTGTGGCCCACTTGCTAGTTAGGTCTTCGCTGTCACGCAATATTACAAAGCTGAGAGTGTAGCATGTGCTTTTCCCAAGGCACGTAAAGCGCCACCGCATTTTTGGACTGCCACAAAGCCATCATACAGCTCAACATGACAATTCTGTTACAGACACTAGAAGAAGACTATGCAAACTGACAAAGCCTGTTGAATCCAAATATTTCCAGTGGGGAGCTGCTAATATTTGCTGAAGCCATGTTCTAGGACATTAAATACACAGTCATGGACCGATAACATCTTCTCAGAAGTTCTACTGCGGAGAAGAACATCTTTTCCTTCTCCACTTTTGAAAAAAGTGATGCAACCAAACATGTTGCACAAATATTGACGTTTGTATGATCGAACGAGCAATCCACTGAGTAAGGTCAGGAGCTATAGCAGACACACAGGTTCAACAAGTGTTCAGATCCATATCTCGAACAGTTAGCTTGTTCTGCTTTGGTGCCACTGAATTCAGGCGGCGGACACTGCAGAATCTTCACACATGTAACATCTTCGTACTCGGTAGATCCTAATCAGTTATCTTCACTGAAATCAGTTGTTCTGCATACAGTCCAGGCTGATTCCCTTTGTGCTGTCCCACTTTGTACGTATAAGGGGAATTCTTTTTCATGTCAAAAACAAGAGTTTCACGTTTATAAGTACAAAAGAGCTTCCAGGCAAGTTCTACTTTGTACTTTGTACGTTTACGTTGCCTCATCTACTGTGCTTGGGAACAGGCCTGTGCCAATTATTACATAATCACCTGATCGCCATTATTTTTAGCCGATCGCAATGATTTAAGCTGACCGTGATCATCTTCCGTCAGTCATACTGTGTCACAACAAACAGCATGTCAAGTATTTTTATCAGCTGGGTTGAGAGACGTGTGCCTAAATTACAAGACTGGCATTCAGGAAGACACAACCTGGTGCTATAATAGGTTTTGAAGCCTGAATCAAGTAATGGTTTGTTAAGTTGTTAGTTAAGTATCTAATGCTAATGAGTGTTTTTACTCATATTTTCATACTATCAAGAGAGGCATGTCAGCTTTGCTTGATTAACTGCACTGGATTCTACAAAGTAAATATGGTTAGGAGGCAAGATAACTAATTATCCAATTTGGTTACTTTAATCTTGTAGTAGACTCTAAAATAAGAAACAATTCTTAATCCCAATTAAATATAAGGCAATTCATCATCAACAGGATTGTGACAGGTCTGCTTGGGAAATCATGTTCATCAGGACTGCAGTGGTCAATGCGGAAGATTAAAGTCAACAGGACAAGAAGGTCTCTGAGAGTTTACCTCTTTTTACTTCGTAAGAAGATGTAAAGCCTCTGTGGTTACAGCTATACGACATCAGTGCCAGTTTTATTTTATATATTAGCATGTTTCCTCTTGATTCACACGACATGATTTTACCCACAGGCAAATTGTACCCTGGGTTCACTGAGGACGTGTGCATTTGGTTCTTCATTGTTAAACTGACATAACACTGGTGACACTATACAGTGCACTGATGATTAATAAGAACAGTTCTATTGTTGTGTGTGCTGAGGTAATGAAGGCATTACCTAAAGGCTTGTTTTTGGGGTTTTCTTTCTGACCTGAGGTGAATGTAGTCTGTGATTCTTTTTGATAACAGCTTATTAAGAAAAATGTAACTATTCACCATGGTGTGGGGTAAGTTGTTATATATATATATATATATATATATAAAATCAAAAATCTAAAATATATATATTTTTTTTTTTTTTTTTTTTGGAAAAAGCACCATTGACACCTGAAACTTACAGTTCTGTGACGACACAAAGTAACTCCTATGATTTTACCTCAATTTTGCCATTGCGATACAACAATCTGGAAGACTTTTCACCTAAAATGAGGTCTTTTTTAGGAGTAAACGGCCACTTACAGACCATGCGCAAACAAAGATTGTCACAAAGGCACCATTTAATGTAGCCTGGTCCCCACACAGTCCACCTCAGTGACAGCTCACAATATTGCAAACCTCCCCCTCTCCTCTGTGTGTGGGTTTTTAATCAAGGTGTCAGTGCAGAGCTGGTGTCTCTGCATAGCCTCAGGTACAGTCCAACATGACCACAGCCATCTGCTCCTCTGCCACACAACTATTTTCATAACAAGCAGCACCATGCTTTGGGTTACACAGCAGACAGATGCAGCAAGCCCCTCTCAGGCCCACAGTGTTTGTGAACAAAGCCAGCAGTTGTGTCAAAAGGTGTCACACTACCAGCTGGACCCACACGGCAGCACGACAACAGCAGTTAAGGGATTGTGTTCAAAATCCGCAAAATCTGAATCAATCAGCTAGTCATGTGAACAGGCCGGGAGTGTCCACTAAAACGCCAAAAAGTTCATTCTTCACTGTAGAGTTAATATTGTCAATTGGTCTACTATTAAAATATAATTGCATCATTTTAAAGATTATTAAAATATAATTACATAATGAATAACATAATTAGTCATGTCATGTATGGTAAGAACAAGCCAATAAACAGAATGTAGAGCCTATACTGTACACACAACAATCATTTCTCATCAAATTCAAATCATAAGAATGTATCTGCTTGTTTTAATTGGACATGATTGAGAAGTAATTAAAATGTAGGAGTATGTCTCAAGATATACACTCCCTAGGTGACCTATAAGGGCTAACTCCTTTCACTGTGTATTATTAAATTTAATTCAGTTCAATTTAATGCAATTCTGTTCAATTCAGCTCAATTTAACCTTAACTTTAATTATCCATGCAAGGCAATTGAAGCAGGCATAAAACATTGAAAACATAAAATACATGAAAGTACATAAGATAACCAATATATTGGTTAAAAAAGAAATTAATAAAATACATAAATGTTTTATATAAGTAGATCAGTATTATTCAGTAACTACTATGAAATGTTTGGTAACTTCTTTACAACTGATATGTAAGTTATGTAAGCCTTTATATTTGGCCTATTTAACCCCTCTGATGTGTCAAATGTGTCATTATGATTCCACTGCAGAAATAAAATGGACAATGTTGCATTCATCATAGAAACACTCCCCAACTCTCAGCTGCAGTTACCGGTATGGCTGGGGAGGAACCATATGGCGTCCAGCACTCTGGCTTGGTTTTCACCCAAATCCCTTCACCCCTCCACCCCTGAGTGATATTCAGGCTTCTAAAACCACACAATAACTAACCAAATGCTCCCTGGTTCCTCCACCTTGCTTGCTTATAGGGTGTTTTCCTGTCATTTTGGCATCTTGCTAAACACAAACATTGAACAATGTGTCCGGGGCTAATCTCTGATCTCCTGGAACAGCATGTTCCCTTACACAGCCAGCACTGGCGCAACCTCGCTCAAATCATGGGAAGAGAAATTTCAGAGATGGCCAATGGTTTCGATACTCCACTTCAAGAACAGTTTGACCCTCAGTATGGCATCACGAAGGCCCATCCGGCTCCACACGCTTACATGTGCGGCCCAAGCACCATAAATTCCACCATTTAGTGGCAAACAGGTTGTTATCTGAGTCGATCTGGAATGAGGCAGCGCTGTAATGCTGCAAACGGAGGAAGCGGGGGGCTGCCGGACAGGAAAGACCAGGAGACAGGCTTCTGAGGGAGGTGAAGGAAAGTTCTGGTCAAGATCTACCAATGCGCCTTACGAGAGCTGAAAAGAAAGTGGGATAAAAAAGACAGAACGAGCTCTGCAACCAAAAGCTCTGTCTTGTGCCCCCGCTGTTAGCCAAGGGTGGGGATTCAGAGGCCTAGATTCAGGCCCTCTCCAGAGATCATGTCACAATAAACCGCACATTTTTTTGTTTAGACAAGTCCGACAGCTGGGAGAGGCTACGGATTTCTCCTTTCCTTGCTCAGCTCTCATGGCAAGCCCCTATAGAACATCAATCCATATCAACACAAGTCCCCACCAAGTGTCCATCAGAAATCCTTCTGAATGACACTGCAAAGGAAAGATAAGATAGTTGTTTTTAGCAGTAGTATGGACTGAACTTTGCTTTGCTGTTCATGTCTGTGTGTGAGAGTGAAAGAGAGAACATTTGACCCCCGTTTTGTTATCTCACAACTTCATGTGACTATCCTTTTACCTTAGCCAAATCTCTCTCTCTTTAATCTTCAGTCTGTAGGACAACCTCTTCTCTAATTACCTCTAAATCCCGACAGATGGAACAGAATGCATCACTGTTCTTAGCAACCCAGAGCCGTCAGGTGGGCATCTAGAAAAAATACCTTTATTGTATAATATAAAGACTAAGTAATAATAATAATAATAATAATAATAATAATAACATAAAATAAAGAGTCAAAAATAAATAATAGATACGTATTTATA
>JBBPCZ010000156.1:11126212-11139516 GCA_037974445.1 Brycinus macrolepidotus | reverse complement strand
ACCCGCCGTGTTTGGAGGAAGAGAAATGCTGAATATGACCCAAAGAACACCATCCCCACAGTCAAGCACGGAGGTGGGACCATTATGATTTGGAGCTGTTTTTCTGCTAAGGGTACAAGACGACTTCACGGCACTGAGGGGCCAATGGACGGGGCCATGTACCGTAAAATCTTGGACAAAAACCTCCTTACCTCAGCCAGAACTCTGTCGTGGATGGGTCTTCCAGCATGATAATGACCCAAAACATACTGCCAAGGCAACAAATGAGTGGCTAAAGAAGAAGCACATTGAGGTCATGGAGTGGCCTAGCCAGTCTCCAGACCTCAGTCCTAGAAAATCTGTAGAGGGAGATGAAGCTTTGAGTTGCCAAGCAGCAGCCAAGAAACCTAAAGGATTTAGAGATTTTCTGTAAAGAGGAGTGGGCCAAAATCCCTCCTGAGACGTGTGCAAACCTGGTGACCGACTACAAGAAACGTCTTAACTGCCGTGCTTGCCAACAAGGGTTTCTCCACCCAGTACTAAGTCAAGTTTTGCTTGGGTATCAAATACTTATTTCACTCAGTGTCATGCAAATCAATTTATAACTTGTATGTAACTAGTATTTTTCTGGATTTTTGGTTGATATTCTGTCTCTCTCCATTAAAAAGAAGCTACCATAACTGTTCAGAGACTGTTCATTTCTTTGTAAGTGAGCAATCTTACAAATTCAGCAGGGGATCAAATAATTATTTCCCCCACTGTAGTTTTTGTATAACAAAATAGTGTTTTTTCCCCCAAGAACCACGCACCTAACCAAGAACCACTTAGGAACCTTTACTTTTCAGAGTGTGTGGTAGCAGTGTGGTAGTTTATCATGCAGTGCTGCTTCAGTTTCCCTGTGCACATAAGGAGTTGTTTTTATATCAGTTAAAGGTTTTTTCCTGCACTTGAAAAAAAAAGATGTCATGTCATAGAAGTGCCATTTCAAAAACTGGTTCTTTAAAGAACAGGTTAAAGGAACCTCCACATAACGTGAAAGTTGAACACCATGTGTAGTTTTTCCTACTTGACCTTTTAGCAACCTTTATTTTAGGGGAAATCATCAAACTGCACTGGTCCCCGACTCCTGGTTACCAGAGGCTCTGCTGTGAAGGCAGTCTGCACTGCAAGTGAGTTGCTCCTTTGACCTTAAGAAAATGACGAATAGTTCTGTTACAGTAGACTCAGGTGACGCATAATTTGTGTTGTCCTGCTGGTGTCTTCATTGATACTGATCTCAGACCTGCACAGGTCAGGCCGCTGCGCTACAAAGAATTATCTCACATGTTTCACATTCCTGCCAGGTTTCAGAGCTGAAGCCCTGCAGTGTAAAATCATGTCGTAGGACAGTGGAGAGAGTCTTTTGAGCTTTTTTTTAATTCTCAGGCTGGCTCTTGGGAGCCTTCTGCTCACCGTGGTCCAGCTTTGGCCGGATTATCTGATTCACGGTGAAATGTGAAGCCTCTGTCCTCATTAGCTCCGTTTTCGAGTTGACTCTGCGCTGACATTTCACAAAGTAATTCTGATTATTCAACTCAAGGGTGTCCCACCAAATGAGGATGGTGTGACATTTCTCATGCCTGGGGATGTTTGAGACCTCTGTTGAAAGGGTTACACTTGACAAGCACAATTCTTCATGCGGCCGGGTTTCAGTCACGGCCGTCTAAGAAGCTGAAGGAGCGCTTCGAGAATTCCCCTCCTCTCGTTCCATGTTACATGATTTTTATCTTGCTCAAGACCTCTTGATGTTTGAAAACAAGGCCACAGTGAATGCTGTATATTATCGCATACACAAGCATATATTTGCTGCAGATGCATGAAATCATGGATCTCATTTCAGGGCACTCAGACATGCGTGAAGAGGACACAGCTTTGCCTAACAAAAACATTTACTTCCACATAAGCTCTGTTCACATTTCTATACGTTTCATGTAAATACTAGCCCACAGCGATCATGTTAAGATCCTTGGCCTCAATAATCTTTACACTAATCGTTACAACCGCAACAGTGACTGTTGTTTTGACAGCATCCTTTTTTAATAGGCTCCAAAACACATTCACATCCTTTTGAGTACAGTACATTTGGCACACAGTAAAACGCATACAATGACATGTTTGATGAAGGGGCAGAAACAAACAAACCAACAAACAAACAAAAGACACCTTGAGACACAATGCACAAACGAAGCTTCACAACACAAAACAATGAAAGGAAGTACTTACATGTGTATATGATACTTACAGTGATATAATACACATAACTTACATTACTTTTGTACTGTACCTCAGTATGTACATACATAATACTCAGCCAGACAGATAGAATAGTGTTTTCCTAAAAGGTACTTCTTCAGACAGGTATATGTTTATTTTTGCTCAGACAGGTGAATGTTTACAACAGCCAGAATGTGATTCATACGTAGAGTCCTTTTTTTCGATTTAAAAAAAAAAACCATAAACTGTGTAGAAGTTCTGGTGAGGAAGTAGTGAGCTGGAGGCCTGCTCATTTCTGACAAGAGTGCAGTCACAGCAGCAAAAGAAGGCAAAGACACAAAAACCAATGGCCCATGTAGACAATATATGCAAAAAAAAAAAGTCCTAAAGGAGTGAGGGTACGGCCAAAGTCAATCTGAGTAACACTGGCAGAGTCTGAAACAGGTCAAGACCATGACAATGAGGTCTCGAAGTGCCTTTTTTAAACAGCAATGCCATTGTGATACACTCGTACCAGTCCCACACCACGTTATTGTTGCTGAGAATGGTCCACCACCAAAAAAAAAAAAAAGTGGTCCTGTGGTGCTTTTCACCAATCGCTAGGGTAGAGAGGGGCTTATAAATTAACAGAAGAGTTACAGTCCGTTATTGTAAACCATCCAAACTGCACCAATATAGTAGGTGTCCCTGGTCAAATTGCCAACAAGTGTAGCTACAAGTGTAAAAACTTATTTGTGCAATGCCATAGAAAAAACATTTTTGGATCCATAAGGAACCTTTTAATGAATGGTTCTATGGAGAACCATTTTTGCAAAGAAGACTGTGTGATTATGGAAAACATTTAAAAGGTTCTTCACATGCACAAATCTACTCATTTGCTTATTTTTATTTAAGCAAAAAGGTTCTCCAATGGCATCGCTCTATTGTGGCACCTTTTTTTCTAAAGAGTGTACCTAACACTAAACTGACATAGTATTCAGTTAATTAAAGGCCTGTCAACTTTTCTGAAGCCTCTGTCTTGGACTAGACGAGTGTCTTTGCTCAGGTTATGGCTTTGCTCGTGTTTTTAGCAGTGATTTTTTAAAATAAATATAATATAACCTCTTAAACACCTCGCAAACCTTTCACTTGCACTTTCATAAAGTCTCACATATTCTCACACCAAACCAAGCTGTGTCACTCTTCCATGTGTGAATGCGTTCCATGCTTCTGGCAGGGAAGATAATGAAAAGTATGTTCAAAAATGACATAAGTGGGGTCTATCCTTAAGTCTTCAAGAGTGTGGATGGACAGGGATGAACCAAAATGAAGAATCTGGAATGTGTTCACAAAAGCGATAGATAAAGAGAAAATGAATATCAGCATTGATATCAAATGATTGAGAAACAGAGGCTGAGAGAGAGACAGAGAGAAGAAAACCACTAAGCAAATGAAACACTCATACATAGCATATTGCACATGGACATTGTAACTTTTTCTCATTGTCTAGTAAATACACAATATTATTGTTTGCATGACCGTGCAACGGATGAGAGCTCTATTGACAAAAGAGTTCACAGGCTAATATACAGGACACGCTCTATACACAGAAACAGACATGAATAGGTGCTGCTGCGTCCTCCTGCACTCAGTCCTCCGTCTCGCTGCGATGCAGAAAAGTTCAGCAGCTCAGCAAGGAGACGATCCAGTAATAACAATAATTATAATAAAAATAGATTTAACATAGTCGAGAAACACTCATGAGTATTTTGTGAAACAAGAACACCTCTGTCTCTTACACACACACACACACACACACACACACACACATGCTCATTTTCATTAACACTATTGTTTACTCGCTTGGGTAGAAGACAACACTGTTGTTTCTAAGTTAAAAGACAGGGTCATCCAGATAAAAGGCAGTTTGTCCAACATCGCTCCAGTGACAGGTTGTGATTGACGCTCCTGTCATAGAATCGCGCTCCAGCAGCCGCCCTCCTTTGGATTCTTCAGCTTAAGCTTAAAGCAAGGTAACAGGCTGCACCCGTTCAGTACAATCATTATTTGTCTACATTTGGTTTTCGCTTTCCAAAAGAGAGGGGGCGTGGTGGTGGGGAGGGGCGGGGCTACGTCGCTCTTGCTGTGATGTATACAGTTTGGATCGGTTTCAGAGTCTACAGCAGCGGAGTGGAGTAAAGGGACTGGAGTCCATGCTGAAATATGCACTTGATTCCACTAGGAATCTAAAGCGCCTGGGACCTGTTGGTTTGTGGTGTGTAGATGTGTGTGAAGTGATGGAAAGCAACAGATTGCATGCGAGTCTATTCACCAGAATATTCCTGGTCCGGGATTTATATGTACTTTTTAAAAATAGATGAGACACTGTTTTTTCAAAATGTTAATACAAGAAAACATTAGAAATACTTAAAGCAAATGTAATTGACTGGTTTTCAATACTTTTTAGTCTGTAGTAACATATTATTTAGCCACAAAGGCTCAAACTATTGGTTTTGAAGAGGACATTTTGGCATTGTCAGTCATTTTGTATTGGATCATTAAAAAAGAAAAGTAGCACTCAGTTTTTCAACATCACACAATTCCTTCTGGTTTACGTATCATTGCACAACAGGATAATGATCCCAAGCAGTCTTCGAAATTGTGCCAAAATTATAGATTAAAATAAAGCAAAAAGTTTTGAGAATTCTATCTTGGCCTTTCCAGACTCCAGATCTCTCTCCCATTGAGCACCAGGGACTAGCTCGACCAACAAGTTCAAAAAGAGCGTCCAACAAATGAGACAGAACTGTTTATATGCTTAAAAGGTGCTGGGAGGGTTTGGATACAAGTTATTTCCAAAAATTGCTGGAAAAGATGGTGTGAATCTGTGCTACTGTGATAAAGGCAAGGGGTGGTTATTTTGACGAAACTCATAAATAAGCTTTCGCATCCATTAAACAGCTTTTAAAGTGTATATTGTTAAATTACACTTCAAAACCAGTCAGTTATATCTGTTTTAAGTATTTCTAATTTTTCCTTGTTATAAAATTTTGAAAGAGCAGCATATCGTGGGCCTGAACATGTGATGGACTGAAATGTCTTTTACACAAGGTGCTTACCCGAGAATCAACTCAAGCAGTAATAATACATCTAGATATTGTACTGTTCAGATAGATTTTCTAGGTTGACAGGGTTCCTGTTTGGATATATATTTCCACCACTGTGCGTTTATTTGTGTGTGTGTGTGTGTGTGTGTGTGTGTGTGTCTGTGTGTGTGTATGAGAATGGTGAGCTCAAAGAATTTCCACTCTGTCCCTCAAAATAAAAAGCTTAGAATCAGTGAATGAAAATAAACAGACTGCAGGAACAGTCTTTAATTAGTTATTCAGACCCTCACTGTAAACGCTCTTTTTTTTTTAAAGGTGAGGAGCCATGGGTGTGTAGCGGTGGGAGTGCAGGAGTTGCAGTTCTAGGACAGAGCCTCTTCACCGAAGTAGGAGAAGCCTTTAAACTCGTCCTGGTTGATCTGCTTGATGATGGCCTCGTCCACAGGCGTTAGCACAGGCTCCTCACGGGTGAAGTCCTGGTCAAAGTTGTTGACGTCTCGCTTGGTTTTCTGTGTGCAAGAAGGAAGCAGACAGAAGCTGAATTCACTCACATGTAGTGCTACATAATAAAGTACCACATTGTATTACACATTTTATACATTGTATAAAAAAAGGTGATTCTTGACTTGGTCATCTGGCTCTGGGAATAACCCTCAGCTGGTACAGAACCATGGCATTATTTAGAGCTCCTTATAAAAGATTATATAGAGGTTCCTACAAAACATTACAAAGGATTTTTATACTCATACATGTCATTTACTTAAATGTTCAACTAAAAGGTTCTTTAGGGAACCAAATATGGTTCTTCTATTGAATCACTCCAAATGACCATATTTGGTCCATATGTGTCCTTGATTGCAACACGCCTAGCATGTCATTTGATATGGTTAAATTCAGCCTACATTATTTTGACCAAGCTTATGTATAATAATTGGATTATATGAATGCCTCAATTCATCTGTCTAAGCACCTAAAGATCATCTGTGATTGGTCAAAACACTCACAGTACACAATAAAACATTTGCATATTGCAGCCACTGTAAATTCAGCATCACAAAGGCTGTTAACACGATATCAAATAATGACATATTGTGCTGCACTATTCTGAGGCTCTATTTTTCACTTAGAGGCCAAAACTAGTGGCCTGCAAGCCCAATACTTATCGCTTTTGAATATTTCTCTTTAGGATGTAACAAGCCTTGGATTTTGATGAGCACCCGGTGGTGTGTTAGTGCAGAAAAACACTAATTTGAGTAGAACAGGTAGGGTCCACGAAGCACTGGTATGTGCTTCTTAAAATTCTTCTCTTCACTCTTCTTCTTCTAGCCTCCTTTCCTTCACTCATGGCTTCAGGGGCCAATAGAAGGCCATTCGCACTGGGGTGGGAGTTGAGACGAGGGACAAGGCCCCTTCACACACTACAACAAGCATTTCATGCACACCAGGGTTAGCTAGGCCGGGTGTTCATGTCGTCCTGGAAGCACCGCTATGTGTCAAAAAATGGAGAGCGTCTCAGATATTTCACTGGCTCTGCTGCCAAGAGCCTGAGGGCTACACTAACACATATGATGCACTTTCCCTGAAAGTCCAGCTACTGTGAACTCCCCGGTGACTCGGCTTTAGCCACTCAGCTAACAGACTAAGACTGTAAACAGAATGCTAACACACACATTAGACATGCACGCACACCAGGGAATTGGGTTTTAGATGTGAAGAACCTTCACAGCTAAAGTGAAGGTTTAGGGTGTGGATCTTATCACATGGTGAAAGAATGATGTTTATTCATAACAGCAGAAAATACTTTCTTTCACTTTCTTTTCACAACAAAATGTTAATTGGATATTGTTACATTGGGACAAATATTTCATGATCATCAATATTCTTCTGGCTCTGTGTCACTGTCAAAAAAGTGCCATCAATGGACCATATTTGCAACTTTCGGAAGCGTGGAACTATTTTTTAAGTGGAAAAACAATGCAAAATCCACTTGAAATTTCTACAGCGACAGTGTTAGCTGACTCTTGTCAAAATATCTGAACTATGTGAATACATGGCTCTTAAAGTGGTAAGACTGTCTGCAGATTTGAGTGTAAAATTACAATAACCCACTGAAAGCAATTTCTCCAGTATTTTACATACTTCATTATAGTATTGTTATTTTTTCCTGTATAATAAATCCATTCCGCGTCCAAGATCTAACATTCGAACATTCATGCTGGATGCTGGAAGAACACCCTCATCATTACAACAGGCTGCTTAACTAGCAGCTTGACCTGTTTCTCCTAGAATGCAACATTCTTTACAGCAACTTGACGCATTTAAGTAATACACTGTAAATATACAGCAGTTCTTTACAGGGCACACCATCATAGAGTAACAGCCTCCCAGAAGTACTCACAATACGTGGTTTGAAAGGTGGTTTGATTTTCCTCTGCTCCAGCAGCACCCAATCGATCTCTCTAAAGAATGGATGCACTTTAATGGCCTCCTCCAGGCCCTGGGACACCACACAGCCAAGCCGCTTATTGGGACTCTTCGTCATGAACTAGATGAGAAGAGGAAGAAAAGAGAAAAGGTTACGAGGGGTGGGGGGGGGGGGGGATACCCGGCAGATACAAAACCAAACAAGCTGGCAATTTGCTTCAGCTAGCTAGTTGAGAGGCAGTAACCTTACTAAAAAAAAGTCATTATGAACGTGATGCATCTGTATTAAACAAACACAATTTAACGCCTGGGTCTGAGGCATTCAGTGCTGCTGTCCACCCTCAGTGGGTGATGTAATATTGGGTCCGGCGGAAGGATGACCCGGAGTGACCATAGGTCATGTGACCAAAGTGCCAGTGAGACGGATCACAGTGTGACATGGCTTGGTCCAAGACAAACACACTGCCGTTCCCACCAACGGGCCAGGGACAGCCAAAGTAAATCTGGGACATTTGATGGAAAAAAAGCAAGAGGCACACTGTCTCTGCGCCGAGCAGGAGAACACAAGCAAACATGCACACCCACACACATACACTGACATCTATAAACAAATACGAAGATGAGCAACGGCTTTAGGGATAAAGGTTACACATGGTCTAAAGTCTTTCCTAAAAACCACAGCCAAGCAGGCACACACACATGCACACTGGTCGCTGCTGTAAAGAGGAGAGACAGTGTTAGAGCGTCTTCCCCGAAATCAGCTCTTTGAAACGACACAAGGCAAACCTCCGGAGAGAACACACACTGTTCTTTTCCCACACGTAGTGTCACTTCACCCAGACGACCCCCACCCCCTTCACTTTTTCTCCCTTTCTCTCGTTCATTTTCACTATGGCACTGTGAACTCTCTCCAAACTCGCCACTTAACTAATCAGAGCACAGAGAATGTGAGAAAGTAAGTAAAGCAGACACACATGCAAGCAGAGACGGAATGAGAAAGAGAGAGAGGGAGTCAGGTGATTTAAGGCGAGACACTATAGGCAACAATCAGATTTCATAATGGATATTTGCCAGTGGTTTCTTACAAGCATGTATTGAATGGAAATTTCACATTAGGAAAAAATTACATTAGGAGATGCAAATGAAGTGGTATCTACTTACATGTGCATATATTTGAATCTATACTGTGGTTGATTTATAGTTAAAATGTTTTTTTAATTTTATTGTGAAGGCACAGAGACAAGATTTTGCAGAACAGGTTATTGCAAATGTCATTGTTTTATTATTTAAATATAACATGCTATGTGATGTTATTGCAAAACATTTTTCAGGTTATTTATAATATACAATCTAGCATAAATTCACAATTACAGAGTATATTATTAAACCCCTTAATCCATAAATAAACCCATCGTTAACACATAAAATTTCATGAATGCAGGTAAGCTAAAAGACGAGATTTTTGGTTCTGAATGTGGCAAAATGTGAAAAAAGTTCTTCAGTGATATCACACAACAACCGTGATTCAGTGATATCACAAAATACCGTTACATGAGAGTGGATGCAAATTTACTAAAGACATGGAAATGAATATTGTTCCGTTGAGTTTTTTTTTTTCATTTTATGAATACTGTTTAAGAGAAGAAAAGGTACAATTTATCCAAAAATCAGGAAAAAGACGGGACTAAAATTGTGACTTCTGCATGCCCTGTTTTGTCTGTATTTTTAGAGGTAAAGTTATCACAAAACTCAAACAGAGAAATTCAGCTGAAAGAACAAATTCTAAACTTTCAGTCAAAACCACATTCATGTTTGTGTTTTATCATTATTTAAATGTGATGAAAAGTTACTGTTGCTTGATTAGTTTTGTGGAAAGAAAAATATTCCCATATTAAGTTTATCACTTCTTTCTCTCCGATTCCTGTTGACACAGATTTAACTCAAATGTAATTGATCATGTAATTTAGGAGCAAAAATGTATTTTTTTCACTCATTTAATTTAGGATCATGAAATTTAGGAGCACAAATGTCTTTTTTTTTCACTTATTTGTGCTTTTGCCTAGAGTATGAACAACTGCAATGTGTCCAATTATTTTGCATTTTAGCATCATTTATTTCTATCCTGTTAAAGAAATAACTGCTTGAAAACTAAACTTCGAACCTGGATGATCAGTTTCATTTGGGATGAGGGGAAAACTATGCAAATTCCTATATAGCAAAGAGAGATGGTCAATAAGGAAGAAACGAGGGAGAGGTAGAGGAGGGAATTAAGCGAGTAGGTAGAGAAGGAGCATAATTGACAGCAGGGAATAATCAGCCTCTCACCGCTTTGAGGATGCTGACGGCCTCTTTGCTGAGCCACACTGGATAAAGCACGTCATCATGGAGGATAGACTCAAACAGGTCATCTTCATTATCAGCCTCAAACGGCGGCTGACCCGCCATCATCTCGTACATTAACACACCCAGAGCCCACCAATCCACCGACGGGCCATATTCTAACTCCTGCAGGATCTGTGTGTGTGTCAAAAAGACAAAGTTACTTTACTGCCATGTGCTCAAAGTTTTACATCATAAGAAAACTTTGTATCCTTTATAGCCGTAACTTTATAGAAGGCAAAAAATCTTCTGATAACATCTATTAAACCCCCATCAGTGGTGGCATGTGTACCAGTACTCCAATTCCTCACTGTCATAAATACATAAAAACTTACAAAACCTACAATAGTGTCTTCGTAGTCATGCTTTCAGTTGGTCTTTTACTGAATGACTGGCAGCAGTTTTCAAAGTGTGGGGAGTGGGCTTTACATATATAGGACATATACATGCTGTATTATGAATAAAACCTTTTTCATTATACGTTATTCTTTTTGAAAACTTGTTATATTCAAAATTTGTACAAGATTTTTATAAACATTTGGAATAAAACGGTGCATATATTTGCGATCTGTGTTTTGGTGTGCAAGCTTCCAAACCTTTTAATCTGTATTTGGTTCATCTGTATTTGGACCTTTAAAACTAGAAGCGTGGAAATCGGTATTTAGAACCATCTGGCATTACTGGGCTAGAAAAGGTTAACTGTAGAGTTAAACACTGTGTGTGTGTGTGTGTGTGTGTGTGTGTGAGACACAGTAATCAAACATGCATGAGAGAAAAATCAAACATCATAGGAAACCTGAGGAGCTGTTCAGTCAAATACTGTACCTATTCTAAGCGCTGGGTTTGATTTTGCAGTGCACGGATGTGACAAAAATGATAACGCTGATTAATTTGAGTGATATACCGTTTACAACAGACCAGCTGTGATTGCGCAAAATGGCATGTTTTGTTGCATGTTCCAAAGAAAAGCTTGTGATCTGGCAAACCTTGTGAACCGTGACTCATCAGAACGCTCAGTGAAGACTCACTGGGAGGATCTGAGGTTGGTCCATGCCCTCAGCGCATGTTTCTGGGATTCATTAGGAGGCTTATTTGCTGAGGAGTGCTGTTTACGACTACTGGTGGATTGGTTGATTTTGATGCCGCAGTCGGACTACTGAAAAGAGTGAATTAAACTTAGCATTTTGCAACACTGGATTGCAGAGGCCTAAATGAGGCCATTAAACAATTCATTGTACAGCCCTCCACTGGCGTCCTGGGATGTTAGTTATATAACTCTTTAGAAGCTGGGACATAAAGACACGGTATGTTAGATTAAGATTTGTTATGGTCCCTTTACACAAAACCAGGGGTGGGTGGTAAGAGAATATGTTTTCATTCTTGTGATGAATTAGGCAAAGATGCTCTTATCTGAGTATATCACTGGTATCCACAATGCTTCCAGAACACTGAACAACGGCATACACAGATGCAGACTAGATTTGGAGCTTGTAACTAACAACCTTAGAAACAAATAGCTGACGGGTTGCCAGCTCATTGTGCCATTTTATTTGGATATCTTAGAAAATGTTATTTTGATGCATATCACATTTTGCGAAAAAGTCATGTATTGTGTTACATTTTTGCCTCACCTCCCACTCTTACAGGAACTAAAAACAGGACGCATTACAAAGACTCTGCTCCTTAATGGGAGCTCTCATGAACTCCCATTAAGGAACAAGATATTTCTCGATTGTTATACCTCAGGTGCGATGTAGTCGGGTGTGCCGCAGAAAGTGGTGGTTGTGATGCCGTCCAGGATGCCCTCTTTGCACATGCCGAAGTCAGCCAGCTTACAGTGGCCCTCGGCGTCTAACAGGATGTTGTCCAGTTTGAGGTCTCTGCACACAGAAAGAGAGGGGTAGAGAGAGAGAGAGGGAGAGAGAGAGAGAGAGAGAGAGCGCATTAGTAGCTGTCAGCGACATGGAAGTTCAGGATGACCCGAGAACACCGCAGATATCTGTGAGTACTTTTAGACCAAACAGTTCCTATGCATAATGTACTGAAAGGACAGGCCCCAGAGCAAGATGTATGCAGCAGGAAGGGTACTACGTCAGACTTAGCCGCAGAGGCCAAACAGCACCAGTGTGGGGCGTGAGTTACTGTCTAGAGGTGTCAGTGGAGAAGATTTATTTAACACTGCAGTTCTCGTAGTCTCTTGCTGGGAAAAAAAACACACCGGATGTATTTTATTAGTGATGTTGCGTGGGAAACACGGGAAATCTTAAGAAATATAACAAATAGCTGAGAAAAGAATTGATTCATACTTGAGTTGTACATATTTTGATCAGAGGTGATCAAAGTAAAGCAAAAATCTTATATGTGTATTTCTCTCATTTTTACTTTTATAAATCAAAGTTTCTCCTTTTTGGTTTTTGGTTTTAGATTTTAGTACCTAACTTAAAAAACTGAGGGTCCAAACAGGTCCCTCTATAATGAAATAATTTTACATTAACATATGTGCAAATTTACCATTTTTCTTTCTCCTATAAAGGCCGATTTGGAGACAAGGAGTCTGGAGCCAGTGACAATATATTAACTTAGTGGTCACCAACCAGAGTCCTGGCGATCTACCGTTCTGCATAGTCTCGTTCCAACCACAGTCTGACACACCTGTTCCAGCTAAATAAAAACTAAAATAAAAACATCTTTACTGATTAGCTGGATCAGGTGCATTAGTAGCAGGTGAGGGGAGGGGTATCATGTCAGAGTCAAGATGGAACTAAGTTCCACAGAAAAGTAGACCTCCAGGAGGACACATTCTGTAAATACACACTATATTACTACACTGTACTAAATACAGGTTTCCTAATACAGCATACACTAGCAACCACCTGGGATCCCTTGGCAATGATCTAGCAACCGGGATATCATACCAAAAACGGTCTGGCAACATATTTGCAACTAACTGGAAACTGCTTAAACTTAGATTTGTTAAGATTAAATTAAGAAGCCTTTGAAAACTCTTAAGGTCTTTTAAAACAATTAAGTGTCTGTGGATCTTTGAAAGCTAAGTCATGGTTTGTGCTACTGTTCATTGTTTTTTATGTTACATGATTAACTGTGAATATATATATATATATATATATATACACACACACACACACACACACACACACACACACACACACACACACACACACA
>JBBPCZ010000156.1:11087486-11099114 GCA_037974445.1 Brycinus macrolepidotus | reverse complement strand
ATAGAAAGGAAAAAATATATATACTTATATATATATATATATATATATATATATATATATATATATGATATGGAAGTAATAAGGCAAAAAAGTGTTGGCACTATAAGGAAAAGCTTTATCAGGAGGCTGTCTTAGGCATGCAATGTAGCAAAACTGAAAACATTAAAAATAGGTCTGTCTGTAACATTATAAACATCATATTTTATTTTCATTAACCAATAAATGTTCAGCCACTTCTGTAGTGACAACTGCTGAATGTAAACCACCGACTAGAGCAGGTTGTGCAAGCTGGTAGCTGAGGCCAATGGCTGCACACACCGCAGACCAGTTTAGATTCTCGCTAACTGTTACAACACTGGTTACTGGACATCCCACCCTCGGACTTTAGTCTTTGTTCTTTAAACTTCAGTCAGTGGAGCACCAGTAAACCAACAAACTGTTGTTGTTTAGAGCTGTTAGCCAGTAGGACTGCACAGTATATCATCTGCTAATTGTTAACGCAATATGGGCTGCAATATGCAAATGAGCCTCTAACCAATCACAGTATTTCTGATAGGGTGACCAATCACAGTTCCATGTGAGTTACTCAGTGTTCTGATGAAATGAGGTCTTCATCCATCAGAACACCCAGTAAAAGTCTAATTTATAACCATTAAAGGAGTTGGTGAATCGGTGCATAAATCGGCAGGGCTAAACTACTGTGGCCAGAATAACGACGTATATTTAAATGTGTTGGTTTTGTGACATCACAAAAAACTATGATTTGAAAACAGGCTGTTTTTTGTAGCTTAGATTCCATATATGGACAATGGAGTGAATGTAGCCATTTTGAAACACTATTTGCAGACCTTAAGCCCTTTAATTTAAAAAGGTGACGATATGGACCCTTTAAAATCCTGAAAGGCATCACACTCGCAATATTTAGCAGTAAAATCGCAATACTGATATTTTAACCATATCGTGCAGCTCTAGTAGTATATAGTATATATAGCATATACTTCTAGTGCATTTCGAGTTACCAGCACGTTACTGCCTCAGCCAGTCCACACCTCAGAACATCACAGAACAGGTTAAATTCCTCTACTCTCTACTCAAACACTAGATTAGAGCATTTTTCCCAATCAAACACCAGATCAGATTCTTTTTCCCAGTCAAACACCAGATCAGATTCTTTTTGCCAGCCAAACACCAGGTTAGATTCCATCTTCTCCCTACTCAAACACCAAGTTAGACTCTTGTAACAGCACCTAACAAAGTTTTCGTACAAGGAGAGGACCAGCCTCGCCAAAAAGGGCATTATGCCCCACGGGGCATGTGCTTAAGTACCTAAAAAAAACCAGCTCACCCCCGCACATGCCTAGAGCAGCATGTTTTCTAATTAGAAATACAAATGTGGTACCAATTAACTGTTTAGAATCAGGCCTTAGGTCTTTGACTTACCACTTTATATAAAGTGACCTTGGGTTCCTTGAAAGGCGCCACATAAATCTAAGTTAATATTGTTATTACTATTAATTTGTACTTTCCATACAATCTCCGCATTTGTTTCCACTCAAGTGAGAAATAATAACTATGTGCTATGAACAATAATTAATGTAAAATTATATCGCACTCTTTAAAGTATTGTAATTATTGACGTCATTTTAGAGAGGCTTTTGTTATCAATAACTGTGACTTAAGTGAAGCTAATATGCTATTGGCTAATCGATTAAGGCCTTGGAATAAAGGGGATTGTGCTTTCCATTGGTTTGCCAGTTGTCTGCTGCTCTCCGTCCTCTTTTGATGGGAAGTAACACTGATGAGTAAGCATGTATTCCTCTGTATCGCCGCAGGCATCAGGTTGCTCTTTCCCTCTTCATCTCGCTCTATCTCTCTGGGAAGTCAACGTGGGAGAGTGAAAACAGGAAGCTGAGGCTACCGTGTGACTCAAACATGCCGCGGGTATTTTTAGCCCCGACCCGCCAGCCCCCCCGGCCCCTGCTTCCTTCGGGGCAACGGGAGGACACCACTGTCCGCTCCTCTATGCAGCCCCCGCTGGGGAAAGGATGTCAGGCTGAGAATGGGTCCTATCGCCCTGGGCACTTTATATCAGGCCTGTCTGTCAACAGCAGGTTGCGCACCAATACATCTGGAGGGCAGAAATACCAGCACAGCTCTGTGCGATCCACACACAGCACCGGCATTAGAGGACAGTCAGGGAAACAATGCTGCCTTACTGCACCAGATGGGGAAAAGCACACTGTTCACACTTAAAGCACATTTAACCATGCACAATGTGCAGCAGGCCTTTTATATTTCTAGCAAAAAAGTCTCAGCATTATTTCTTTATTACCAGGGGTGTTACAGTATTTTGAGTTTCAATACAATTTTCAATTCTGAGATCAAGATTCTATTTAATTTCCAATTTTTTATGTGCTGAGAGCATGTCCTATAAGGGCAGATGATAGTTAAAGGGCCCATGTCATGGAAACTAAATAAACATTGTTAGTTTAAAAATGTCCATACAGTCCCTATATGGCAATATGCAAAAACAGTCCAATTTGAATTCACTGCTTGCGTAACAAGACGAAAACCAATGCATTTCCATATATCTGCCTTTTCAGCCTACAGCAGTTCAGTTCCACTCTTGTACACTGATGTGGACTTATAAAGAGTGTTTCAGTCTGAACTGTTGTTTGAATGAGGCCCAAAACAGGTCAGTCAATCAAACAGAGGTCATTTAAAGTCTGTTTGACTCTAAAGGAGGGGTAGGAAAATGTACATGTAAAAATTATTTATTGTTTTGGTACATAAACCCACATGTCATAAGTGCATCTCATTGAAATGCAAGTAAAATGTGAGATATGGGCCCTTTAAACATAGAACACAGTTAAATCAATTCTATTATAATTCAGTTTTAAACAAGTTGCACTGAGATTCATAGTTTTAATCATTGGCAGTGCTTTCCACTTCAACAGCGGGCTGAGCGCCATGGTATCTGGAGGGCAGAAATACCAGCACAGTTCTGTGTGACAGTTCACACACAGCACCACCACTAGAGGATGGGCAGGAATAGAATGCTGCCTCATTGCACCAGATGGGGAAAAGCCCACTAAGGCACATTCAAACCTGCACAATGCACAGCAGGATAAAGGCCTTTTATATTACTAGCAAAAAAAAGTTCCTGATCTCAGCATTCTATAAAGATTACTAGGGGTGTAGCAATACACATATTCAATCCAATTTTAATTTCCGAGCTCAAAATTTGATTCGATTTACATGTTGGGAGCATGTCATGTATGCAAAATCAACTTGTTTTGAATTCACTGTTTTCATAATGTCACAGAATTCACATTTATTCATTAAGGTTTCCAGTACTGTATCAAAACCATTATCAATAATCATTTGAATAGTATGGAAAAGAGGATATGTGCAACCTTTAATAAGTAGCCATTCCATTACCAAAATTAGGTATTACATACCTTCCTGAGCTCTTACAAGTTATCATTAGTGATAAGAAAAAAAGCATGTGATAATTTATATTAATTACAACTCACTCATGGCTCACCTTTTCATTCAAAAGTGTGGAGTCCAAACTATCAGTCAATACAACATTCATGTTTGTAAGTAGAAAATGTATTTTATTACAATCTGAATAAGGTAAAAAAAGTTATCATGCATACAATCATGTTCCTTAACTTTCTATGTTCTTCAATGAAACATTCAAATGATTTTTTTGACAAATTACAGAATTACTATCCTCCTAAGGGTTAAGTGACTTCTAGACTCACTATATATTTATAAACCAAATCATGACAGGTGACATAAATTCTGCTGTATCTCTGTTAGTCCTGACTCATGAGATAAGGCTTTATTTCTGGAGCAGTATCAGAGAAGCTGCTTTTCTCTGCGTGAGAGGAGCCGCTGACAGAGGCGGAGACAGAAGAGGCCAGAGGCGCAGGGCAAGGTCAGTGTCTGGGTGGGTGAGTTTAGTCTGGCAGTGAGAGGGGCTTTGTAAGGCTGCCATGCCATGCTCAGATGTCGCTCTATTGTTTCTGCAGTCGGTTGACCTGCGTCAGAGCGGCGCGGCGAAGCGCTGGCAGTGACGCCACGTGCCGTGATGCTGCCTGCTTACATCCACCCCACCCACACCAGACAGTCATTCCAGTGTCACCCGCCAAAACACACAAACACACACACATAAATACACACAGTCAAATGTGCATCCTGTGATGGACTGCCCCGACCGCATTAGGTATATTCAGTCCTACATTCAATACCGTAAACACAACGTAAACGCACACCGGTCACATGTGTGCCGAAGGAGCGCCACACTTGAGCAAATTCAAATACAGTCCAAAAAAAATAAAGACAGTATGGGAAAAATGTAACTTTGCAATTATATTGCCACACACTGACATAAGTAATGTACTGCACTGACTTGTAGATGAATGTGTAGATAAACTGCTTATGAATAAAACATATTGAATTAACAAGATTTTATAGCAGTGTAACAGTGCTTGATGACTCTACGATATTGCAACAGAAACTTTTGAAAATGTGTATTGTAGAGGTCTGACAATGTATTGTTGAGAATAAGGCTGTCGGTTATATTTGTAATCAAGTAGTTGATCTGATGATTAATCGAGTAATCATATACACACAACTGATTATTTTTTATGAAGTAATACATTTTTATTGAGTAATTGTGCCCTCACAATGCCCAAGCCTCATGTATATGCACTGTTATTATGTTATCTAATGCAAATGCATTATCTGAATATCAAAGTTTGCAAATGGCCTGCACCAATCCACAACTCATTATTTTGACCAAAAGTGTTGACCTTTTTTTGGATAATAAATAAACTCTAAAGAAAAACCTGACTGTTTTAATAATGTTAAGCACATAAAATGTCTAATAGAAACCTATTCTGAGCCTCAGACACTGTGCACAGATGCTCAGCCCACAGACCACTTTGTTTAGTGCAGGTGTGTTTTTGTTGAGGCCCACTGCCTGCCCCAACAAGTCACACACATTGATCTGTGATTGGTCGGTCTGCATGCCACACAAACGGGCCTTTCCTACCAATGTAGGAGGATTGTGGCTCTATGGTGAAGGACAGACATCTACCTGAGTGTGATTCATAGACACATTCACTATCTGAACCTGTGATTGTTCAGGATGCTCAGAGAACACATAGCACAGAAAAGTGCTTTGAATGGTTTGACAGTCCATTTGCATATTACAGCCTTCTGTGATATCAGTATTGCAAAGGCAATATTACAACAACAATTAACACATAATACACCGCTGCAGCCCAAAACATGTTACATGTTGAACATATATCATACTTAATGTTGAATGGATGGGTGGACAGATCTATCCAGAAGCGCTGATCTCTGGGTGGTGTTTTGACAGCATTGATTGTGGATGTTATTTGTAATAATAAGCATATAGTTAAAATAATTTGTAAATTTTTTGAAGTAAAGTTATCCAGTGAAACAAGCCCCATAAAACGGCTAAAAATCATTTTTTCAAACTAGTTTTAAATTTAAAGATTCAATAATTTATTCCTCAATTCTGTAGATAGTGCGTCCAGTATAATTTGTGTATGAAATGCAGTTGATGAAAGTAAAGTGTAGGTTTTAAATATCTTTTGTAAAAATATCTTTTTCTTTTTCACCTTTTGTTTAATTGAGCTATTAACCTATTTGAGAACAAGCTGGGATAAGCTTGGCAAAATGTGATAATATTAATAAATGATGTATGCTTTAACGCTGGTGTTAATTTGATGACATTGTCAAGCCTTCCACAATTTGGAAACAAACAGCTCAATCAAACTTTCAGGAAGTGTTACAGAAAAGTGTTTGGTTTTACCTAAGCATTTGGTTGTACAGTGCAGTTGTACGGTCCATCCTGATCGTTGTGATAATTAACTGTAGATTTAATGACTCTGGATTCAGCATCAGAACGAACTGCTTGCCAGTGAGGTTTAATGGAACGTGAAAGTGTACTGACAGAGAGAAGGATGAAAGAGAAGAAGTGAGAGGCATGGAAGTAATGAGAGAGCAAGAGCAGAACAAATGAGCAGAGACAGTCTTGAGAGAAGTGGAGAAAAGGGATTAGCGAAAGCAAGATTACTTAATAGCTTAGAGAAAAGTAAGACAGAGATACAGAGAGATCACTGGAGGGAGAGGCAGACAGATTGTGAAGTTTGTATGAATGGAAGGAGGTGGGCGAGTGGAGATATTTGTGGGTCTGTGTGTGCTGGATTTCACTCCATGGCCTGTCAATTAGTGACATTACAACATACGCAGGTGAAATTGAGCATGAGCGGGCCGCTGCGGTTGTTTGTTTGGAGGTGGTCGTCTTCTCTGGTTAAGAGTTAACGCTCATCTGTTAATTGTTAATATCATGTCATGCCTTCAGCTAGCTGTATCCTCCCCCAGTGCTGAATGTTGGCACGTCATGTTCCCAACATTTCACACAGTACATGGTGGGAGGAGAATGCAGTTGCTACACAGGACAAATACAAATTAATATAAAAACATACAGTAGACTTCGACCTACAAGTTGCACATCATGCTGAGAAATGTACCTGTTAAAATCAACAGAAATGATTAGAGAAGGCCAAAAAACAATTTTCGTTTTTCTGATATCGATACTGAAACGTTAAGTATGGGCCAATACCGATACAATCTATTTTTTTTTTTAAAACTACTGAGCATTGAAATAATTTATTTTTAACTGAAATACTTCACTTAGAATGTGCCTATAGAACAGGGATCACCAATCTTATCCACAAAGAGAGGTGTGGCTGCAGGTTTTCAACCAAGTCTTAGTACACCTCAAATGACTAACAAACTGTTTGAAAAATGATTAAACAGGTGGATTTGGATGTATTTCTTCTCAATTAGGATGAAAATCTACAGCCACACCAGCCCTTTGTGGATGGGACTGATGACCCCTGATCTGTAAGTTTGTTGTCATGCTCAAAACACTGTACTCCCAAACAGGAAGAAACACACAGCTGACAACATGGCATCGCATATTGCATTACAGGTGAATGATTTGGGGAAAACACTGAATTGCCATTTTTCTGACCAATAAATTGACTACAATTTGAATTGCAATTGTTTTCTATAAATTAAAGTCAAGCTGTGTTTTTGCCCATGAGACTAGAATGAGCACTAAACATAGTGTACCAGACTGTTAGGTCTGGTTGTGTTATACATGAGTAGATGGGTTTTTGGTTGCTCATGTTGCTCAAGTTTCATGTTATTTCTGGCTTTTTCCCATAATGCATTTAAGGCAGAACTGTTGAAAATACAGGCAGTAATTATTTTATATATCATCAATAATTTATGCAGTAAATGGAATTATAAATAATTACAGGTACTGCAATTTGAAAACTGCATTCTTTGTAAATTGCACCCTTTGAAATTGCAATTTTGATATAAATATAAAAAAAAGTCATCTTTCAGCCCTACAATGTGACATTATAGGCTAGATGTATTACAGGATTGGATAGGATTCACTGTTTTCTTCTCTCTGATATCTGATCCAGCATGTCAGTCCAATACTGATATCCATCGATCTTTAGGAATGTTATGACTAAAAAACTATGAGTTTATTCTGCTCTCCCACACCAATCCTCATTCTCCTCTATTGCAACATGTGTTTCTCATTACTCAAGCTAAGCAGTGCTGAAAGTAAGCAAATGTCATAAAAGTGGGTCTCACTGACTACTGATTCTGGACCTTAACAGCATGACAATAACATCTGAAAGAACCATATTAAAAGTTAATGCTAGCATCATGGTTTGCTTGCTCAGTCATTCCTTCGCCAAGTATTAATCGACCCCACCGGTGAAGCCGCAAGTCAAAATACACCTTCTAGAACCTCTAATTGACCTGAAATCAAAACCGATCTTTTTTAATCTGTT
Source organism: Brycinus macrolepidotus (assembly GCA_037974445.1). Lineage (NCBI taxonomy): Eukaryota > Metazoa > Chordata > Actinopteri > Characiformes > Alestidae > Brycinus > Brycinus macrolepidotus. The sequence continues at coordinate 11,091,189 of JBBPCZ010000156.1, read as the reverse complement.
AGGTCATATCCCTAATCTAATCAGGATTTGTATCATTTAAAACAAAAACTAAAATCTCATTTTCCCATAATCTTCCATTATAATTAAGAGAAGTTTACAGATATTTGATTACAGCACTGTGCTCCAGTGGGCAAGGAAAAATAACAAAAAACAATATCACGTTTTACCTTCCACTCCCACCACCCCCACATTTCATCAAGTGAGATGCTCAGCAAGCTCAGAGACATCCTAATTTATGTTTCACTTGGAAAAACATCATAGTGCGGAAGGAAATTGTGCGGATTTCCAATTCACGTTGTTGTTAATAGAATCTAGATCTGCAAAAACGTTGCCCCAAAACTCCACAGATCTTTTCACTAACTTCATTTCTGACTCAAAACACTTTTTAGTCATTTTTATGTCATCATGCTCGTGTTGCAATGTGGTTCACGGGCTGTGGAGAAGAATTTGGAGGTGCCTGACGATTAGAACTTCATACATAGAGCAAAAAGCTCCCAGTGCAGCTTCACGGTTAAGTAAAATGACTGCTGTGAACTTGAGAGTGGAACGGTGAGAACTTGAAGCGGTGCCATGTTTTAGGGATTAACAGAGAAGAAAAACACGACAGTGTTGGTGTCACCACAAAGTTTTACAACACATATTGCAGCCATCACACATGATTTCAACACACACACACACACACACACATCTCCCTTCACTAGGGGTGTAACAATACGGTAAACTCAGATTTCAGTTCAATAGACGATTCAGGGCTTTTGGTTTGATGTACTGATAACAATTCGATATTACCCCAATATCTAAATTGAAATTTGAATGAAGAAAAAAGATGATTGTATTCAGTTGTGGCACAATTTACTAACGAAACTAGAGCTGGAAGGCAGAAGGAGGGTGAATGTGCTGGACTGGGTTGTTGATTGGTTTGATGATATAAACAATGCAGTTCCATCAAATATCATAATTAACAGAATGCTTATTCTCAAAGATACACTCTGTCACATTTTTGCTGCGCAATCTCACAATATTTCAATGCACTGTCACAGCCCAACCATTCACTGCCACAGCATAAAAACAAAGAGAGAGACAAAGAAACAGACTGAGAGACTCTTATTAATTATGACTTCTTTGGAATCAGAATGTATGTTCTCACAAACCTGTCTGTGCCTTCTCATAAAAAAATAATCAGGTGATCCCAGAGCAGTAATACGAGGCAGGTAGAGAATAACAAACATTCAAAATTACTGAAGAGTGACTTGGAAATGTTTATTAAGGTTAAACTTTAATCACAATTTCCGCTTTGCTAGTGTTTATCTGGCGCGATGGAGCGCACATATCTCATACTGTCAGTCATGCACAAAATCAGTAACACACACCTCCTGGAGTAGGTGAAATCACTAACACACACCTGGTGGAGTAGATCTGGGCGAAAACACTTTCAGCCGAAACCACTCACTGGAAACTGCCATCGCACTGATAGACATGCAATGACTTGTAAAGTGTGCGTTTGGAAAGACATGAATGAGAATTCATGCACATAATTTCTCTCAAAGTAGATGTTTTGCACTGACTCAGTCGTAAGGAGGAGGCTGCAAGTGTAGGCATGTGTCATGCCTATTTAGACTGGTTTATCTGCTACTGCTCACCTTGCCGAGAACAATTCGCTTTCAACACGCCTAGAGAGAGATGCCAGCCCTTCTGTCTGTTCTTAGCCCTTCCCCCGTAGCCTCCTTTTCCCTGAAGCCCTTGGAGAACAACAGCAAGCTGCTACTTGACCGAGACGCCCACTGAGGGTCTGGTGGCGAGTCTTCATATCCTTAAATCGATTTGCTTCTCTTCTTTGAGTAAGACTGGTGTATTTAAGGGAGCGCAGCATTGTTCAAATGCCAAGAATTCAACCTGAGTCATGGATTTTGCCTTCCAATACAAGATAATCTCTGGAGTATAAGAGCCTTGTAGAGGAATTTACAGTTTCACTATGACCAATTAAAGTATAAAAGAGAACTAAGCACAACGGTGAACTAAGGCAGCATGTGTTAGGAGAACTAACAGTCAGGTTCAGTTTACAAAAGCAGTTCAGCCAGCTGGAGCTCCAGCACAACCTCCTAACCACGACCAATCTGGTTGATTGATGAACATTCATGATCCCACACACTTCTGTAGGGAAACAAACGTCTGTTTATCAAGCTAAATGCAATTTTTTGCCACCGGCAGGTGCCAATTCTGCGCACCGGGCTCTTTGGACAGTTTACGAGAACACATTCCTAACTTTCTTACAGGTTTTAACTGCAGCCCGAATAAGTTTCCTACTCTTTCGGGTTGATAGCTAGCCAGACTGCTCTAAATTGTATTTATTCTCATAAATAAATGTAGCTGCAGTCTGGAGCAACATATTCCGATCACTTGACTGGGTTTTTTAAGTGTTTTTAGTGAATATTTCCACTCATATAAGACGAATCTCATAAAATGAGATGAGACCTACAAACCTGATGCTCTAATCTGCATTAAAGCAACGCACGCCGCGAGATTTTCTTATTCTTATAGAACGTTCAAAGATCCATTATATATGTAAGCAAACAATTTATATGTAAGTTGTTACACAATTTCTACACCACACCAAAAATGACAAACGTTTTTCTATAAACCGCTCTCATGCACTGATGTTCCCTGGACACTCAACATGGCTTAACATCTGCACACATGCACAATTACATCATACCATCTGACAGTTATCCAGCAGACAGATGAGCACACCAATACTCAGACGACCTTTGGGCAGTTGTCTAACACTTCCATGGCATGTGCAAACTCACGTCATGTATATGTCTTAGCACATGCACTCACTATGTCTGAAGGTAAAATGCACTGTGTTCTTGGAAAAGACGTAAGGCTTTACTTAAAAGACACTGAACACTATGGTCCTGCACACACGATGAGCTCAAAACCTCGTCCCTGTATTTCTCTCTTCCGTATTCATCCGGCCTGAAGGTTAGAACAGAGCTATAAACCAATAGCAGAAACAATGAAGTCAGGTCTGTTGTGGTGGAAAACAAAAATGTATCTGCAACTCGAAGTTAAGATTAAAATCATCTAGTGTGCACTCAGCTTAAAGGTTAACAATAAAGCTTAAAGAGTTCAAATTCATGGCTACAGTATGTAGTAAACTGTGGGGATGGGCCTGAGCCCATAGAGGCTGAGGGCTCGATGGACTAAGCCCCTTGAGGCAGTTTCTATTGCAAGTTGGACGCATTCTGCCTGTTAGGTATGAAACTGGCACACAAGCCCAGACATGCAGTGCAAACGCAAAGCGTGCTTCCCCATGCGTATGCATTTGAGGGTGGGCTGTGCAAGATGTGGGAAGATACTGGGTGAAGACATAGATGTTAAGATGTAGAGAATAAAAAACACTGTGACGCCATGAATATTTAGTCATTCACTAACATTCGTCATTAAACTTTCACTTTCTGTTTTGTCTCCATTAATTCACTGTGCCTTTTAAACCCTGTGCCTCAGGAGCAGCCAGTTAGTGGGCGGGGCCACAAAGAGTTTGGATGATAAGCTGCTCTTTAAGTAAATCAAACATTCATTCTGGGTGCAATGTGAGCACTTATTACAATCGTATCAAGTCATATCATTCTGGGCTCCGTCTGTGCGCACATGCACATCTGGCCTTGACTGAGAAGAGAAGAAAGGCACACAGTGCTTGGGG
>JBBPCZ010000156.1:11041010-11054770 GCA_037974445.1 Brycinus macrolepidotus | reverse complement strand
AACAACACAACATGATGCTTTGTCTTCATCTGAGACACATCTGGCCGGATTCAGCCATTTTTTTAATGTAAAACTCAATTTTCAAGTGCGACGTGCGGTTCGTTGTGTGAAACGCGTTCGTTCTGTGAGTCGCGCGCGCGGTCGCGACGGCTTTCGTTATGCTGAACGTTCGTTCTGTGAGGCGTTCGTTAAGCGGGGTACCACTGTACCCTAAAGAATGTGTCTTAATTTGTTAATGTTACACTGAATATTATATGGATATAGTATTAGTGTTGCGTCAGTACCACTTTGGTTTTGGAGCTAATACTGACGATTACATACAGTCTCAACATAGGCAACAGAGAATACCGATACCATGAAGTAATTTCTGACATATGACACGCTACTGAATGACGCTTTCATGGATGTCAGCTTAATGAAGCAAGTACCATGCTGACAGGGTGGAATTATTTCACTCTTGTGTAGTAAAGATGCACATTGCAAACTCTATAACATCAGTTATTCTGAGGGTTTGCAATGATTTCAGTAAATCAGATGTAATCAAATTTAATTTAAAGATAAACCGTGCCAAATAGCACAATGACTTTGTTAATCTGAAACTCTTCAAATATGAAATTATCCAACCAGTAAATGCCAGGATTTATACATACCTACAGAGTATGAGTATCAGTACTCGGTATCCACAGACCAGGTATTGTACTGGAAATGAAAAAATGGTGTTGGTGCGTCCGTACTTTGTACAATGTGCTGAGTTTTAACTTAACTGGAAACATGATATATCTGACTCTGCAATGATTATGTAACGTGCATTTATTTGAGGAGAAAAACAGCATTACTGTAATTTGATCATTTGAATATTTGATAATATACTTTTAATATAGGGAAGAGATTTTCTGTGTATGGACAGAAAGTAATGTCACCACTCACTAACAGTTTTAGCAGACCTAAGGACAGGACATCTTAGCTGCATGCACATTTTTGAGTATTTTGTGTTATTGTAGGATTCTGTTTTAACAATGAGTTAAAGTCATATACTCAAGGCACAACTATACATAGACTATTTGTTGGGTGAGATGACACAAAAACTACCTCTCTATCACTGCATAAGGAATAGTTAAATAAATAAATATCATTGTTTTGGCAAACAAAATGCTAAAAATAACCTAAGAATAAATGGTATGATAATGTTCCAAGGATTTTATCTATTCTTGCCTGAATCACACAGCTGTGGCAGCTGATTATTTTGTCACAGTTGCATAGTGATATTTTATCCCAGCTATTGCAATCAAAAGTATTCCCACAAGAGTCTGAAGTGTGAAGTCAAGTCAGGTATCACTTGATGTTGCCTGTGGACACAAAGTAGGTCAGTCTGTTCCACAGTAATGTGTTCTAAAGTTTGACATTGTTCTCTTAATATTAGTGTGATTATCAGCTTCTTTAAACCTACACCTCTATTGTTTGTTGGCTTAACAGGAAGACCTCCGTGTGAAGTCTTCAGTGTGAGTGGCATAGGTTTGAACATGAATACAAGCGCAGAACACTTAGGCCAACATGCTTCTTGGGGGGAAAAAAACTACGTCAACATTGTCTGCTAGCTGTGATTTCACCACCACACACTGAGGCTTAGAAAATAATATTTCTGCGGAGTTAGAGAGCTAAGATTGGCAGTACCCTTTATTATTCAAATGCAAAATAAATAAGTAAATAAGAGAAAGAGAGCCACTAGAGCAGGCAACAGTATGACTTTGTATCTCAGTATTAAAATGTGCATAAACTTCCTGTCTTCATAGTTTACACCCCCCCACCCCCCGCAGGGATGAAAGATTATGAAACAATTATGACAATGTGTTCGAATTATTAAAACACTATCTTTCAAGCTCGTACAAAGTCTAACCAGAACTGCTGAGATGGCAAAAGAAAAGGCAGCTGAAAACGATGAACTGTTTCAGTTCAGTTAATGTTCATTACCTTTACCATTCGTGGTCTGCTGTGTATATACGTCTGTCTTGAAGGATGTAACTTTTGAGTTAGTCTCCTGAAAATGGCATGACACACATGCATCAAGTCAACATTCGCATAAGTTGTGCAGCATGACCACAATGGTTCCAATAAGGTCAGATCTACTTCAGTGGGGAAAAAAAGGAGAAGTGAAACTTTTCATTGCCTGGCAAGAGACTTGAACAGACAAGAAAAAAGAACTGTCTTTTTCTTGCCTGTCTGCATGTCCGTCTTCTCTCTGTCTGTGCCCACTCCCCTACTCATTATATCTACCTAGGCTGTGTGTGTGTGTCTGTCTGCTGCCGTGACAGGGAAAGTTCTTAGTCAGGTCCAGACTGGCTCAGTAATACATTACATACCAGCAGATCAGCTGGGAGTAGATCCTCAGCTTCATTTATAGCTGTGGCCTTGTACCCCTGCATATCTGCCTGGCAACTCCATGCTTAGTCTGTGGCTCTAGCAGCCACTGACACACACTTTATTACACACACGTGCACACCTCGTACTGCACACACACTGTACTGCTCTACTAACCCTCATGCCTAACATGCTTCACACACCCACCTTGTTCAGCTACCAGCTCCATACTGCATGTACAATTTACAGCCAGAAATACCACCATGACACATTCTGTTCACAGTTAAGTGCCCTCACAATGATACTGACACGGATTAGCACAGGACACCAACCTACATACGACTTCATGCTTTACAAAATAATAACAACATTTAACCATTCAGACATTATGGCATCACTGGTTTTGTTAACAGGCTTTGTTTGCAGTTTCTAAATCTGTCTTTCTGTTTATCCAACAGGTCCTAGTCTCCACTCTATGGAGAGAGTGGGGAAGATGTGGAGCAACCTGAGGAACAAATGTCTTACCCTCCTACACACCAATGACACAGAGGCCAATGTATGCAGCCTAGACATGGATCATTTCCACTGTGTGGTGGACCGGAGCCAAGGACCACACACAGGTGAGTCCCAGACGGCTCGGCGCTCTGCTCCTTCACAGGTTCCCCAGGTACATGGGGGACGCAGAGGCCACAACTGTGTGGCAGATATTCCCCAGATTGTGGAGATCACAGTTGACAAAGAGAATGAGGATGTACGGAGGGTCCCACTAATGCGGAGGGATTCCTACTCCCGGCATGCTCCCTGGGGAGGGAAGAAGAAGCACTCCTGCTCCACTAAAACACAGAGCTCCCTGGAGGCCGACAGGCGGACAGGGCGTTCAAGAGGAGGCGTGAGCAGGCGAGAGCGTTGCTATGGGACCAGTTCCATTCAGGAGATGAGTGATTCTGGAGGAGGGGCTGCTGGACGGAGCTTAAGTGTGCGCTCTGTGCGGCAGCGACTGAAAGAAACTGTAGGCTTATGCCTGCCTCTGCCGACACCCCGCCGCACCCGGTCGGCTAAAAGCCAGGTTGCTTCCAAGCGAAAGATCCACCTAACAGAATTGATGTTGGAAACATGCCCATTCCCACCAGGCTCCGATCTGGCCAACAAGTGGCACCTCATCAAGCAGCATACAGCACCAGTCAGCCCGCATTCCTCCACAGCGCTACTGGATGCTTTTGACCCAGCGCGTGCCTCGCCAGAGGATGAAGAGGAGAGGCTCCGCGAGCGCCGTAGACTCAGTATAGAGGAAGGTGTTGATCCACCTCCAAATGCGCAGATCCACACACTGGAAGCCACTGCACAGAGATCTGCCCTCTACAAACTGGGACCAAAGATGGCTCCTTGTTCTGGTGAAGGAACTGGGGAGGTCAGGAGCTTGGGTCCTGGGACTTCTTTTTCAGGGGGATTTTCTGGGATAGTGGCACAGGTTGGGGCTAGTATGGCAATGCCATCTCAGGCTGCTGACTGTGACTCTGAGGAGGACTCGACTACTCTGTGCTTACAGGCACGGAGGACTAAGCAGAGGCACGCATCTGGTGATGGGCATTCCTCCAGACAGTCGGGACCCTGGAAGGTTCACACACAGATTGACTTTATCCATTGCTTGGTGCCTGACCTACTGGCCATCACAGCACTTCCCTGCTACTGGGGAGTGATGGACCGCTACCAGGCAGAGGCACTGTTGGATGGCCGGCCAGAGGGCACCTTTCTACTGCGTGACTCTGCCCAGGAGGACTACTTATTTTCTGTTAGTTTCCGCCGTTACAACCGCTCGTTGCATGCACGCATTGAACAGTGGAACCACAACTTCAGCTTTGATGCACACGATCCTTGTGTCTTCCACTCCTCCACAGTCACAGGTTTGCTGGAGCACTACAAAGACCCGAGCGCCTGTATGTTCTTTGAGCCGCTTCTCACAGCTCCCCTGCATAGAACCTTCCCTTTCAGTCTGCAGCACCTGGCACGCGCTGCCATCTGCAGTCATACCACCTATGATGGCATTGGTGCCCTGCCATTGCCACCAGCCATGCAGGACTTCCTCAAGGAGTATCACTACAAACAGAAAGTGCGTGTTCGCTGGCTAGAGAGAGAGCTGCCACTCAAGGTCAAATGAGGCTCGGTGCCTTAGTGAGGCAGGAGCTGTGGAGGCAAGAGACTTTAGCCAACAGGAATGTGTGTGTATCACATCAACCCACGTTCAGCTGGCTTTCGGCGTGTGGCAAAGGGGATGTTTTGAACTGCCAATATTCAGTTGTTTTAGTTATTACTCACTTCACATGGAATATGCATTGCTAATAACCAGTATATGCTATCTGGCAAGCATGTGTTTAAGTGTTGAACAGGTTTGAATTGGAATGGTTTCTTCCTCTCTGCTCAGTTTCTCTGACCATATCTACCGGATCTGCTTCAGCCTGTCTGCTCAACTGCCTGCACAGCCCTGCATCCTCCCTGCAATTAAACTCATCTGGAGCAACGAAAGAGTTTTCTTATACTAATTAGTCCCTGATATTTACTCATGAAATGGACAATATCTGTTTAACTTAATATAGTTTAAAATTATTTTAAAGCTAGCCACTCAAGGTTAGCTTCCTTGAAAAGTAATATTTACATATGTATTATATGATTATTTACTGTCATAACTAATTTACCAGCAATAAGTTCAAATTGTTATATCCTCTTCAGTATCAAGCTTCATGAGGCAGCGCTGAACACTGGGTAGGGTCTTTTAGATAGTCACAGTACATGTTCCTTTCAGTCCTGAGCTATTTTTTGAAGGAAGCAGTAATAAAAGGCACAAAGTAAGTGCATGAGGAGGAGGACATTGCCAGCTGTAGACAGTGGTAATTTACTGTTACCTACCAGCTACACAGAGAAGACTTTGAAATAAAAACCGTAGTTGACCATATGCCGTCAAGTAGATAGGTATATTTTCTAAAATTGGTTTCCAAAGCAGTGTCATCTCTCAGCACAGTCACTATTTCAGTCTGCTTTTTTTTTTTTTTGAATGAGGTTCTCTACGGAGAAACACGGGCACTTTGTCATTTCAGTTGTTTAAAAAAAGATAAGTGGACTGAACATATGCAGTATCAGATTATGACAGTATTATCAATTCTTTGTTACTTCATCCCTTTATAGTGCATAACTTGAGCTCATGTCTGTAGCTCGCTGCCATCATCTTCTACCTTTCAGGGCATGAATCAGTTTGCGTGTTTCGCGCTCATTTGACATTTTGGGATGTGAAGTTGTCTAGTCAGTCATCATTCAGCCTGTGCAAATGTTATATTCTACATGTTGGTTTTACTCTGTGGTACTGTGGGGAGAAAAAAAAGTGATATTCAAAGTCAACATGAATTGGAAATGACCATGTTTTTTCCTTCTCTTTCTGCGTGAAATACGTTATCAGGGTGGGTCTCGGGCTAGTTCAGTGTTTTCGCACTGAGTTGAAACATGATCATTAAGAGCTGGGTAAAAGTCATTACATTTTAATGAAAGAGTATGAAATAAGAAGAATTTGTGTTTTAAGTGATGTGATGAATTGTGCTTAAAATGACCAGGGACATGAACTAAGAAGGTTAAAACAAAGGTCAATTTTGATTTGACTTTAAGGCCTGTACAGTTACCTCAGTGTTGCTGTCTTCACTGTGGACAAAGCATGAACATAGAGAGATGCCATTTGTATACATTTTTAAAGTATTGATGTCCTGTTTTGTTATCAAATGTGGTCAGATCCACTTGCATTGCACTTTTACCCATTGTGAAGCATATAACTACACTATGCTTCCTATATAATTTTTGTGTGCACTAAAGAATGAGATTTCTTTATCACTGTAAGAAATTAATGGGTTAGTCAACTTAATCATATAGGCTAAGACAACATTTGGTATGAATGATGGATATTTTTGATATGGGACATGCAAAGGCCAACCTACAGTCAAGTCTTCAATTTAATGTCACAACTTGGAATATCATTAACGTAGAAAGCTGCTCAGGTCCACTCATCTTATGCATACCGGTTAATTATGATGGAAGTTATTGTTCAGTATTTGAATATGTTAAGATCACTGACCAAAGGTGTGTTTGTGTGCTTTACTTGTTTTACTGATATTTTCTGCCACGTCCTCATAACCTTTATTATTTTAAATTAACAAGAACAAGTAAATGCATTATCAGTAGTAGTGGGCAGTTTACATTTCATCTGGCTGAATTTCTTTCTAAGGTACAGCCATTCACTTGGGTTTAGTGTCATGGACAACTTATTGCACGTCTCGCTTCTGTTTCCTCTGGCACTGCCTGCAGGGCCGCCTCACTCAGTCAGCTGCTTCAGACGATGCTGCTGTCTTGGGACCTTGTCCTGAGAACACTGCATCAAGCCGAAGACCACCTGGTACTGACTGTGTGAATGGCTTGTAATATATCCCAAATTCCAGCAGTGTGTCAGTCATAGATCTAAGCAGAAATGTAAAAGACACGTATGAGACGAATGTCTAGAGAAATTTGGATGGGTATGTAGCATCATTTTGCCAGGCCCTGGAAAGCCACTTCTTGATATTGTGTTGATAACAAACAATATATCATGTAGTTCAATTTTTTGTTGCTATTAAATATGGTTCTTATTAAAAATGAATTGACATATCAAAATAATAAGCCACCTTCAACATAATTATGTTCATTTAGGCATCAAAAAATTTGATTATAGAAATGAACATGCATTTTGCATTATGCATCTTACATTTTTGAACATCTTTACATCCTAAATTCTCACAAATGGAAGAAATTTTCATCTCATGTTTTATCATGAAGCAAGTTTTTTTTTTTTTTTTGGTCATTCCGCCCACTACTAATGGACAGTGATATTGCTTCTATTGCGACTGAAATGGTAGGGCAAGAGTCTGCAGGGGCCTAGTTTAATGATAAGGTCAGGACACAAGCCTTTTATTCTCCTTTTTACTCTTGTCTAGAGAAGCCCTTCGAATGCCTGAAGGAGTGACTACAACAGTCCCACTGAAGAAAAGATATCTGTCAGTGTCATGACCTGTGTGCAGATGAACATTAGCTTTTAGGTTTAGAAGGAAGGTGTGGATGTAACAGAAGTTAACACCAGTGGTCTCAGTGACAGCATGTGCCTTAATGTCTTTCCATCCCCCCGCTTTCACACTCAGGTTCTGTATTTTAGAATGCTGTGGCTTGCGCACGCACACACACACACACACAGTTCTTTCTGTGCTACCACTCAGCAAATGAGTGTCTCCTGGCAGAGTTACACCCTGCCCTGCCCTACAGGCGCTAATCACAGGCTAAATTTACTAAGCTAGCCTCTAAATTTACCACCTACTAAAAGGACCAGTCTGTGTTTCTTGATAGCTTTTATGAAAATATAGAAGAGAGAGACTTTTTTTTTTCTTCCTCCCCAGTCTGACCACATCCTCAGCATCAGCCTCTTTTTCGGATACGCTGAGCTGAAAGCAGAATTCCTGTTGTTTGTGCAGTCTGCTTGGCCTGCGCAGTGTTTGGGCGCTATGCTAAAGTTAGCGTTAGCAATGGGCTAACACAGGGCTCCATTGAGACATTTCGAGTGCTCTGGTGTCGTGCGGTGGGGAGTTGGGTTGAGCTAAAAACCTCTATCGGTCATTATTTGGTTAAGGCCTGAGAGAATATGTTCGAGGGGCCTGCAGCCATTGTAGATTTCTGTACACTCCCCCTGCCATTCAGGCATTGTTGGCCTCTTTTGAAATCATGAAAATCTGTCAGCCATGGCAACAGAGAATAAAGGAGTGTTTTTTTTTTCCCCTTAAGACTCTTTTGAACTGTGCCTCGTAATTATGATCTAGAGCTGTGGGGTTTTTCAGCGTAAAATGGTTAGTATGATTTGAAAACAGCCCCTCAGTACTGGGGAGTCTGAGGCTCTTCCTGCACTTTGTTCCCTATGGGAAATGGCATGTGTCAGACTTTGCAGTACCACATGTTGCCCATATGAACCGTAGAACAGACCCTGCGCCGTGAGTACAGAGGAACAGGGTAGGCCGGGTGCTCCATTTTTGTTCACTGCTGAAAAAAGTTAGAGACGCACACATGATTCTCCATTTTGACCTATAAAAAGTGTTATCGAAATGTTTAATGTTAGTAAGATATTTAAAGATTTATCAAGAATTGATTGTTGGATCGATTATGAACATTTTCTCTTACGTAAAACTGACAAAATTCAGCCTGCCCACCCTACTTTTGCCCTTAGATTAACCATAGCTCAGCTTTAAGGCTATGTGCTAAGCTCTGACCTTTCGGACTTCAGATTTGTACTAAGTACTTTAGAATTAGTGTCGAGGGTAAAGGCGGGGAGGTATATAATACTTTTATGCAGACATAGTAACAAAATCATTGTTATTTTTACATAAACCTTATCCCTAATATGCAATGAGTGTGATGTAACCGTGGTTGCTATACTGTCACTTTAATGCTGTACGTGCACATTTGTTGCTTTATGAATGCAGGCGCCCTGCTGACAGGGCTTGACAATGATGAGGACTAATGGTTGTCGTTCTGCATCCCACACGGCCTTACAAGACCGATCGCAACTTCCGCCCCACTGCAACAAGGCTGATGAGCTCTCACAGGACAACTATAGCCTAACTCTAATTACGTTCCTCCGTTTCTTTCGTTCTTTCTCTCCTCCCATCAGCTGACATTCAGGATAGAAACGTTTGATGTTTGATGAAGATGTTCACATTTAGAATCTGTGTTTAGACCCTGCCCTTGTGCCCCCCTCCCTTTTTTTTTTAAATTTTCTGTCCAGTTTCATTCTTATGTCTTCAACTTTATTTTCATTTTAAATGCCAATGGATACAATGCTTGTAGTTGTCACTCTTGGTGCTTTGCGAATGCTTCATTGTCTTAATATTACAAATAAAATGTTCAAGTGTACTCCTTGCAGTGAAAGGACCCTACATTTCTTGACTTTTGGTGCCTGCACTGTATTCTTTTCCTCATAATGTGGTAAAATGGCATTCAAACATTTGACACATAATGTGATGTTTCGGATCTACCACAAAGGGTAATGACGAAAATCATGCACGCAAGACTAACCAAAGACAGTTGTAAAAGCAGTTATTCATTTAATTGGTTCTGAAGTGTAATTTAAACTGCTCTAAACCAGGAAGGCATCGGGGGGTTGGCCTCAGAGAGCTTCTGGTTCAGGGACAAGCACATGAGCTGGCTTGAGACGTGCGGTCTGGTAGCCAGCGCTTTATTATTTGTCCTTCTGAAACGAAGTATAAATAGTATGTGGGTTATCAGTTTCACATTAGCCGACCAGAACTAATCAATAATTAAAGCTGTGCTGTCGACTTTTTAGATATGAAAGAGGGTGAATTTTTTCACTGACTTCATAAAGCCAATTAATGTTTAAAGGATACGTTCAGAAACTCACATTCACACTGCATAGAAAAGACGAGACTGGGACACAGTCATTTGTGTGCCGCAGGGATACTGGATTGGATGTGTGTTAACGCTTGAACAGTGCAAAAATGTGTAAAATACTTTGGAGGGGCACAGCTGATCAAAGTGAGTCATCAACAAGAAAAAAATATCCTAGCCTACCAAAAATGGTGAAGCTAATGTGGCCTATTTAACTCTGCACTGAAAAGCATGGAGGTTTGAATTTGCATGATTCAAATGTGCCAGACTGTAGCACATAAATAAGACGTGCTACATCAACACTATTCCTGCCAAAAGAAGCAAATTGAAAGCCAGTTGTGTTGATGTAACACGTGCAACCGTTTGTTTCATTTGAATCATGGAAATGTAAAGCAAGGCTACAGACTGTTTGATGAAAACTGGGGGAAAAAAATGGTAAATAAAGAAATAACGATTTTTAACTCATCTGGAACAAAAACGTTTATTTGAAATCTTTCTTAATGGCGAATATTGTGTAATTTTTGGGTATACCACTAGCTTATTTTTTGTCTTACCCTCAAACCTCTGGTGTTTTTTTTTTTTTTTTTTTCTGGGTTCAGTGCTGTCTCACATGATCTCTTTTAATGTGTCATTTCATGTGTGTCATGCAGTTCATGGATGTTCATGGATGAAGAACTACTGAAAATGATATTTCTTTATACGAAATCTCCTTATGGCAATGTATACATTCAGCAAATTTCCAAGCCTCTTAGCTGTTGTGCTGCTCTTAGGAGAAAGAGGAAAAACAGCTTAGCTAGCTACGCAAATTTGTGATTGATATAATGACCCCATTTACATCTAGTCGTTTCATGGGACTAATATCTGCATTGTGACCTGATCAAATTTTACACTTGGTAATCAAATACATCTCTGGTCATCCAGACTGAAATCCAATTACTATGTGGTGAGTAATATGCAAAGCAGCTCATATACAACAACCAATCACCTGTGCTGCTCCTCATTTTTCTCTTCCATTCAAACGAAAACACTTTTGCACAACACAGTCTGCGTTTAAAAGAAGACGGCTGTTGAAAATAATTACCCTGCTGTTTCATCAGCATCATGAACCACAAGCGTTAAAACAGTGTACTGTAGCAAGATGGTGAAAAATTATATGGATTTTTATTTGAGCTGACTGGCTCATCCAAAGTACGCTACAGAATTAAAATTAAACTCAAACGAGGAACTCACGTCAGAAGATGAGGGACAGTCTGAATGGCGACAGTCTAAAGGATGGTCTCATCCATATGCAGTCCACTCTGTCAGAGAAGTGGAGAGGAATTAGTTGTCAAATGTGTCTTGGAGACACATGCATGTACACTGCTATAACATGGCTCAAATTCATCTCAGACCACCTCCAGAAGTGGCTTTAAGTGATGGGATTTATACTTGTTTTAAATGCATCTTGGGTGCATTTACACCTGTGTTTTTATGTGGACTGACACTCAAGATCACATGCAGAGGTAGTGTGATGCTCTGGGCAATGGTTTCTGCCAGGAAACCTCGGGTCCTGGTGTTCATGTGGATATTATTTTTACATGAGCCGCCTACCTCAATGTTCCAGACTAAGCACACCCTTTCATGACAATGATATTCTCTAGTGGCCTCTTTCAGCAGGATAATACAACCTGCACCACTGCAAAAACTGCCCAGGAATTGTTTGAGGAACATGACAACGTGTTTGACTTGATTTTGACTTAACCTCCAAATTCCCCAGATCTCAATCGAGCATCTGTGGGATGTGCTGGAAAACTAGTTTGATCAATAAATGCCCTGCCTTGCAATTTACAGGACTTAAAGGATCTGCTGCTACAATGATTTTATTTAGTCTTTCACACACTGCACTGCACTAAATCCAGTTAAACAGGCCTAATTAAGCTCCCATTATTGTGAAACCTGAAGCTGGTTGCAGTTGGTGAGTTTTATTTCAGGACAATTGATATTACAGTATGCTTAGAAAAGCACATTGAGACACATTGAGGATACTGTGGCTTAATTTATTGTGATAATGATAAATATTACTGTCCAGCTCTAGCCTGCATAATCCTGTTATATTAAATGAGTTTCATTGTAGTTTAAGTAAATGATGCCAAATTCAAATAGAGTAGACTCAGCATTCAGGGGTTTTGCGATTGCAGTTGACGTAGTTTTAGTGTCAAACAACCTACGTAGTTCATTTTTTACAGAGCGTGCCATGCTAAATGGCTGAAGGAGTTTAAATTCTGTCCTAGTTGCGAAAGGCCTGTCTTTCATTCATAATGGTCAGTGGAGTGTCTTTCCTCTCCGGTATTCCTCTCATACTCTCCACGATCCAAAAACCCCCCCACACACAGTGGAGAGGCCAGCTCACACTCGCAGCACATGCAAGCTCACTGCACTGCATATCATCCTGAACTGCTGCAGGATGAGCGAGCAAGAGAGAGAGAGAGAGAGAGAAAGACAGCCTGCTGCTCCTCTCACGTTGGATGGCCTCCAAGTCTGTGGCAGCAAAGAGAGAGAGATGACCTCTCTCTCACCTCGTCCTCACGGAAACGTATGCACACACACTCTCACGCACGTGCATGCACACAGGCTTCCATCTATATTTCATACCAGAAATATATCCCCCAGACAGTGCTTTACACCCACTGTGGACGACTGCAGTCCGAGGTTCGGAGGAGGGGGCAGGACCTAAATCAGCTTCCAGTGCGCCAACCTGGACGCCCGTGCCAAGAAAAACACAGCCAACCCCATCACACCGTCATCTGGAGAAATGTGTCTCACTCCCCCCCCCCCACCCGCCATGCTACAGGAGAAGTGGATTAACTCGGGATTCATGCGAAAATGTGGAGTGTTCACTGGTGTGAGAAAAAGAGACAGTAATATCAGGTTTGGTCACTCACGGCTCATGGCCTCATGGCACTATCAAAACAATGCTTTATACTTTACATGTCTGGATGCCATTAAACATTCCTGTTTATGCACATAAGAAATTAATGAGATTAGAAGTTAGTTAAGCAATAGATGAGTGACGGATCACAATAAAAATACACAATAAAAATGGATATCAAAGTAGATATGGTTAGACACTCTGGCCTTCACCATATTCTCCACTTGTGAACACCAAAAGAATGCAACAGGCCTGAATGCATGACCCCAGAGTGAGAGCATTTGGTGGGTCTGTTATTCCATGGGATGGTATTTTGCTGCCATGGTTTGGATCCACTTTGTCCCTTAGAGGGAAGGTTCGCTGCAAATCAAAACAACGTTTGATCTGACTGATCACCTTTAGCCTGTAATGAAACATTTCTACTCTCATGGGAGTGGCATGTTCCAGAGTGGCAAAGCCCCCAACCTCAGAGCACAAGGGGACTTACCAAATGGTTTGGTGAAAATGAAAATGGCGTAAATCATACGCCTTGGCACTCACAGTCACCCTCAAAAGACAAAATTAAGAAATAGCTTTAAGAAGAATGTTGTTCCACCCCCAGTACAGTTACAGAGACTTGTAGAATCTATGCTAACCGACAGCCTAATACCTTACTAAGACACTATATGTTGTTTTTTCCCTTTAATTAGTATATGTATCATAAATCATCATACCTCATTAAACCTCATGACACCATTTTTTCCTCCTTTCTATTCATTCTTTATTGCCAATTGTCTTTGACTCTGTTTGAACATTTATGAATGAATCAAAAGAAACAGCCCAAAATTAAATATATGTAAGATATGTAATAAAGTCTACAGATCTTAATTTGTATCACTATTGCAAATTACAGGAACTGTGATCATAACAACGGATATGCATTTCTGCACTCCTATTAAGGCGTGGGTTATATATACACTACCAGTCAAAATTTTGGACACACCTTCTCATTCAACGATTTCCTTTATTTTTATTATTGGCTACATTGTAGATTAATATTGAAAACATC
>JBBPCZ010000156.1:10998007-11009551 GCA_037974445.1 Brycinus macrolepidotus | reverse complement strand
ATCTTTAAGTCCATCTCATGAAAAATGGGAGCAAAAACAAAAGTGTTGCGTTTATATTTTTGTTGAGTGTAGATAGACTTTAATATGGAGTTGGTCCCCCTCCTCCTTTCTTTCTT
The DNA here is from genome assembly GCA_037974445.1 of Brycinus macrolepidotus. Classification (NCBI taxonomy): domain Eukaryota; kingdom Metazoa; phylum Chordata; class Actinopteri; order Characiformes; family Alestidae; genus Brycinus; species Brycinus macrolepidotus. The sequence goes on along the minus strand of JBBPCZ010000156.1, from coordinate 11,009,435 downwards.
TCTTTCTTTTTTTCTTTCTTTCTTTCTTCCTTCTCTCTAGCTTGTCCCGCTGTGGTCTTTAAAATCATATTTACCAGTTCAGTAATGAATGAGATTATAACAACAGTGAGTCAAATCAGATAAATCGTGAATTAGGAATGTGATCTTGATGCCTTAGAGCTTCACAGTTACAAGGCTGTCCGCCCCGTGTGAAACATGACTGTTCTTGTCTAGCCGAATTGTCTACCTAGAAGTGTCTCCTGTTTTGAAAACGTGAAAGGCAGAACCTGCCACCAGCTCCACTAACCGGTACAAGACCTTCTACCAGTGTGCACATGCGCAGTCTCTCTCTCTCTCTCTCTCTCTCTCTCTCTCTCTCTCTCTCTCTCTCTCTCTCTCTCAGTGTGCAGTCACTCCGCTGGTGTCAGGAGACTACTCTCACAGGGAGATAGCCGGGATGTCCTCCAGGATCTCCTTCTCCCAGTTCCGGCTGGAGGCTGAGGTGGAGCGATGCCGTGCCGAGTGTCAGTGGGACAAGATCCCGCCTCTGCTGGAGCAGCTGGCAGCTGCCCGAGTGCACGAACACGGTGAGTTTGCACACTTTCCGCACCGCGGCTGCACAACCGTTCACTCCTCATACCCAGCGTGCGAACTTTGTACTTTTACTGGACAACAACTCCTGTCATGGGCGGCTGCTCCCACTTGTCAGTGAGAGCTCGAGTTGCCAAGACTGGGAGTCAGTAAACGAGATGACCACCTTTCGTCTCATATCAGATATACAGCCAGAGTTTTGCTTCAGGTGGGCTTGCAGTGGCAGCAAATGAATAAGATAAGATAACCCTTTACTAGTCACACATGTATGAAGTTTGCATTGTTGCAGCAGCAAAGAAGACAGTACAAAATAAGAAAGCAGAAGAAGCATAATCTACAGAATATAAATACCACTTTTTTGACCTACAACAAGACATTTCCTCAGTATACATCAATATGCTTCTAAAATGAAAAAGGAGCCATAAGTAGTGTCACACTTTTAAAAACCAGGTACCTTGATTGTATTGAATATCTCACACGCACTAAAGCCAATACTGATGCTCAACTAACCTGGATCAGTTGGTCAGTGTTGAAGAAGTCCTGACAAAACCCACTATAAACTAGAAAAGCACACAGCAAAGTAATGTGACCCAGTTTATCATATTTATGATAATAAATACCTTTAGATTGTTCCTCCCAAGGTGTGTCGTTACCACCTGCCTTACTTAAACCTGAGTATATGTTACGCCAGACCCAGTCACACTCCTGAAATTGTCTAGCATACATACATGAACAGAAACCACTGCCCTTGCTAAAGTAAATAAGGCTCAAGTGACTAGCCTCAGCGCTGTGGTACCTGTTGTTAATCCAAACAATACAAAGTGCAAAAGCCACCGGACGCAAGGCTTTCGCCGCTCGTCAAGGCTTCAGAGACACCCAACTTTTCAAAACTCCGCTAAATAAATTACTCTGGTTGTTCTTTGTCTCAGTATATTAAACATTATCCTGTTCTATTTCTGTCTAAACAATATCAAATGCAAATTTTCATGATTACACCTAAAAACACGAACAAGCAATAGCTTCTCTTAGTGGCTGTAACTGCTTTACACACTTCCTTCACACAAACCGTCAGTCTTTCCAGGCATTGCTGACTGATCATATGATGCAGCAGTTACTTCTGCTATGGACTTTAAATCATGTTTTAGTTCACAGTGATTGTCCCTCATACTTACACATGATATAGTTCTCCTCTAAATAAGTCTGGCTAGTCAATAATATTAAAAATGTTATTCCATACTGACAAAAGGGCGACATGGTAATTTACACTTAAAAACATTTTGAAATTTCCTCAGATTCTAAAATGGATTTCCTCTTATCTTTTTATTATAGCCCATTTACAGTGTATTGAAAAAGTGAACTGGTTTGTGCCTTTTTTCACTAGAGCTACTCTAAGCATAAAACTTAAAGCGAAATCAAATTTGGTCAAACGGTTTGGCTACGGTGTCTTCAGGCGGAAATTGAGCACACAAAGGTTGTTTACTGTACATAATCTGGTTTCCTTAAGGTGTACATTCACAAGGGAAGCATTTTGTGGACAAAATACTAGTAATTACAGATTATTAGTAATTACTAGTACTAGTAATACTGCTTTGTGTTGCCATTCTGATACAACTTGCTATATATAAATATACCCAAGGCCCTACGATACGCCATCGGCCTACCTGAGCCGCAGTACGACTTTTAAAGGTTTGTTAAGTATTGTGATATGACATATTGCAACACTGAAACCATTGAAAACATTATTATTTGTATCTAAATAAACTATTTCTGATGAAAGAAAGGATAGTAGTTGGTTTAGCAGTGGTATTCCTGATTCCCGTCTGGACCAGTCATCCACTCCACTATTCAACCCCCATTACTAATGACCCCACTGGAAGAAGCCTTGGCCTCAAGACTAAGGGATAAAAATCTCGGTCTATCACTGTGAACCAAAAATGCCTTTTTAAATCCTATTAGTCTATGTAATGCAGTGGGCTGCTGAATGGATTTGATTCTTCCACTCATAAAATATACATTAGTCAGTCTATAATGTGAGATTGCATTATTCTGACCAAAATAATATGCTTTTATTGGATTGCGTTAATACACCCACGGAAACACTCGTCTGGAACAGTGACTGGACAGGATGTTTAAAAACTGTTTGGTGTTTGGTTAGCGTTGTGCAGCGTGTGGCATATGATGTCACTATTTCAAGGACCAGTATCAAAAAGTATATAGTGACCAACTGTGTCCACACCAGAACATTCACACTGGGACTCTACACACTGCATCCGCAAAGCCACAAGCCTTGTGGACGACCCTACTCACCCCTCCCACTCTCTCTTCTCCCTCCTGCTGTCTGGAAAAAAAGGTTCTGTAGCATGTGGGCCTTCACTGCCAAGATGGGAAACAGTTTCTTCCCCCAGGCCATCAGACTCCTCAGAACTGTACTCCCCCCACCCAAACACTCTCCTGAACTGAACTGCTCCATTTCCCTGAAGACACACACACACACATACACACTTAAACTGTTCCCCTAGAGAGAAGAATCACACCCGAACTGCACCACAGCATCAACAAACTCACAACATACCATTCCCTTTATTTATATACGGTTACATTTTTTATACTGTAGCTGCATTTTTTACTACTTTTTTTGTACAATCTTTTATTTATCTTATTCCTTACCTCATAAATCTTTCCACTTTTTGCATATTCAGGTACTCTGGTGCTAGAATACTGTATGTGACACAATACTGTATTCAAGATGTTTATTATTTGTTACATTTATACGCACAGTTATGCATGTACAACATGCAGTGCAATAAGATAGAATAGAAATAAATAAACTAGAGACTAATAAAATTACAAGTCAACCAATGTAAATAACATATATATAGACTAATGTATCGGAAAATGTAATACAGGAAGATGGCATAGTGCTTTCTAAGTAAAAACAGGGGAAAATTGCTGTATTAGACCATATCCGAGTAATGATAGGATCAATATTGAGAATCTAATGTCATGAAACGACAAGCAGATTATTTGCATGTAAATGTAAACAGCAGCGTATTCACTCTCACTTGGTACGTTTTCTGCTTTTTATGGGCTGCACCCTATGCTGTTGTGTCCTGTACTATTGGATTGTTTGCTCTTGCATTTTAAAGCCTTGCTTCATGGTCCTGGAGGAACGTCGTTTCATTGCACTGTGTACAGTGTAGATGGCTGAAAGGACAATAAACACCTGCTTGACTACTGAGCATAGTGTTTGAGTAGCCTGTTCTCATTGCTGAGTTTGTGTTCACTCTAGTACTATATCTGACTGTCATCTCTAGAATAATACACCGTATCACTAACAAGACAGAAAGCAGGAAAGCTGTTTTTTTTTATCATCTTATTTATCTTCATATAGCTGTCAAATATCTCTTGGGAAAATATGTGAGATGGTAGACATTAACTTGAAACGCAACATACGGAGGTGTCTGCTTCACCACACAAGCCAGAGTTCAGTGAAAGAGTGCGAAATCTCGGACCAAACAGGAAACACTTTATTCACAATGTGTATACAAGAGACCTGAAAAAGGAAAAGGAACATTTTAAAGTGTCGTCTGGTCCGGCTTCATATTTATGCCAAAGCAAATACAAGTGAAGTCATTAAGGGCCATTAGAACATTATGGTTCTATCTCAGTCTCATGCTATCTTGGAAAAAAGCATAGCAGCCTGATGAGAAGTGCTTTCCCTATCAGAGCTGATAATGTCTAACACAACCAATTGCAGGTGGCCAATTTTCTCTCTGATCTCTTTGCAAGGAAAAAAGTTCCTGGGTACTGATTTGGAATCAAGTCTCTTGGCTCTGATATGTTCCATGTGCACAGATGGTCACAGCACAAACTGTACGAAACAAAAATGTAACCAAGGTTGGGATTGGAATGGATGTATTCAGACTAAAGAAGTGACGTATCTGTATTCAGTACGTGTTACACTTGAAGAGTTTTTAGGAGAACATGTTCTGAAAACTTGCCCACTGAGTAACAATATACAGTCTTTAAAAGAAATATCATCAATGTGTGTTTAATGTGTGACAATTCTACTAAAGCTTGAGTAGACTGATAAATCCCTTTTTGAGATCTCTTTGAAGGAATCAGTATCCTGAGTATGGACGTGTAAAGCCTAAAATGCTGTCTCTATTTATCAGATACAATGTCCCACTTTTCTTTTTTTGCTGACTCCCAATTGGCAAAATGAAAAGTAAACAAAATATTTTAAATTAATGCACCAACATAGTTGCCCCATCACTCTTAAGTTGGAACTTTGGACACCGTTGGCTCTCTGTGTTTGAAATGTTGTGACACTGTGTTGGGCTGCTAGCGAGGTGTGAAAAGGGAGGAGTGAGAACTGCTGAGAAAAAAGATGAACATATTCCATCAATGATACTGAAGAACAAGTACTAAGTTCAACAGAGTGATTTCCAAAACAGGCAAAAATTGTATTCATTTGATGGCTGCTTAAAAAATAGGACTAAAATGAAAAATTTAATAGTGAAAAATGAAAAACCGTGTTCATATGCCTGAAGAAATAAATTATGTCCAAGTATAACTGTAATCATTATACACTACTGGGAGAACAAAAAAAAGTTCAGAACTTCATTCAAATGATCAGGACGCTTTATGAAACGACAGAAGAATGACATGGAGAAAACTCATGAAATGAAAATAATGACAAGGAAAATGTGAGAGCTAAGTAAAACTGACAACAGCAGAGTTTTTCCTATGTGCCTTATCAAGACATATTCCGAATATTTCACTTTTTTATGTATCATAACAGAATATGTTGTTGAATCTTTACTAAAGGGATTTGATACCTTTTTATTTTGTTAATTTTTATTTTATTTGATACACTGTCGTAACATAATATGTTATGGGGGTAGGATGCAGTGTAATGTGTGTTTGTTGGGACTTTTCCAGTGATTGTGGTTAAAGTTCATTGAAGGGGTCAGGGCACAGGCAAATAGGGTTAATACAGGATAATCCATACTCAAACTACTGTGCATACAAATGTGCTGAGACTCTAAACAGAGATGTGTAGAGTAGCTTGGAAAAAGTAAGGCAAATACTTGTTAATGATACTGTAGAAACACAGAACAAGGAATCAGGAAAACTATGAATACTGTGAACAAGGAAACTGGAAATTAGGAACCCTGGAAAACTAGGAATCAGGCTTGAAATTGCAACATATAAAGGGAAACTTGCACAAACAGACTGTAGCTTATAACTTCCTAAGAGTAGGAAATATACGTACATATCAGTCATGTTTTGTTGTGTATATCGTGGGTATCATCAGTACTTCTGGGATACTAAGCAATGCATGAATCATTAAAAAGTGTTGTATTTAATGTGTGGTACTGCATTGTTGAACGCAATAGCTTATAATATTAACTTATTTTCATATTCTTTTTTAAATGTTTTCTACTGTTTTGTTGGTGCATTTGGTAATTTCCAACATGTTCACAAAAAAGAAGAACAGTATATACGTGTATATGAGATTATATGTGAAAATACCATATAGTTCTTTGCCAGATACTCCATATAATCCATTGTCATATTATTGTCTGATGTCTATATTCTTACCTCAGTTTTTTTTTAAGATACCCTTTTAATTCAGTACAGAATTATGATTAGGACTGCATCTCTCTCTCTCTCTCCCTCTCCATGGTGCGTGAAGATGACTATGGGACACTGCTTTTGGCCGAGGCTCTGTTGGAGGAGTGTCTGCTAGAGAACATGGCTTTACTGAAGAACTCCACACCCCTGTCTGAACACACACAGCCTAAACTAGCCAAAGCCAAAGCCCACCTCAACAGCCTTCTGAGCAGAGGACGTCTGGAGGTGTGTACCAGTGTCACATTTTCTCAGTTTCATGTGTATGTCTAAGACTGAGCAAGATATGAAACCATTTTTTCTAAGATGTATGATTTACTCTTCATTAAGCATTTTTTAATATTACTTGGTAATATGGTCATGACACTTCAGTCTTAAAATAAAGGTTTCTAAACTGGTTTGGACGTGCAGTTCCAAGAAATATGTTTCACTGGTTAAAAAAAATGATAGTATTTGGATTCCTTATGGAACCATATTCCTTAGGGAACTAAAAGTGGTTCTTCTATGGTATCACTTTAAAGAGCCCTGTTGGCACCTTTATTTTTAACAGTGTAAGGTGTGCATTGGCCTGAGTCTACCCAGACCCATGCCATGTTAACAGTAGGCCAAAATCATCAAACCAACTGCCCATCCTTTCTACACCCAAGCCTTTTGTTCTTTGCCTGTGATTGAACTAGTATTTATGTATTACCTCTGCCACTCCCACTAATATAAGTGTTGTACTTTGAACCATCTACACAACATCCTCAATTCTGACAAACTGCTAAATTTGACCACTTGCAGGTGCTGTTTGTTCTCTTCCTGTGCCCTTATGTGTGAATATTATGTCAGCAAATGTCTGGATGTACTTCTGTATTCTTTTATAACTCTTATTTTCAGTACAAGATCTCATTTTCTGTCCTAACACAAGCACAATAGGGCTGAAAAAAGCAGAAGTAGAGTCTACCATTAGATTGTTAGTTTTTCCAGAGGGAAACGCCTTGTATTGTCATTATGATGACAAACATGTGAGTAGATTGTTTTAAATGAAGCATTAGGCGGCACTGGCGGCTCTATAATAAGCAAGTAATGCCAATTATGTAGGGTCACCACAGAGTATGAATAGATAAAACTAGGTTGCAAACTAGGTTGTAAGGCTAAGAGGTAGAGAGAAAGGCCCAAAAAGTAGAGAAAGACTCCTCTAAACTTATACATTAATGAACTTATAAATCATTATTCCACTCCCCAGCTTACCTGGAAATATTGTGAGCTGCACCAACACTTTTGCGCTGAAAGTCATGCACTTTTAAGGGGGTTTTCCAGAGAAAATAAAGAGTTAATTCCATCTGACTGTCTGTCATTGGTCCGGCTACTGGTAATGTGTCTGGATTCAAATTCGGTGGAATGGAGCTAAAAATTCCCTCCCCTCAGATGGACATTGTTTCACTGATTAAGCCTCATTTACCTTTAAACACTGTGAAGTTTACTGTGTGCATTGCGAGATTGTTCACAGAATAACAGTGGGCCAAAAACACAGGCCTAACAGCAGGTTTCATCAGATGTGACTGTGAATCAGGCTTAAAGTTTTTGAAAGTCAGTTTTTTGGCCACCTTTAGGTCACACCGTTGTCATTAGACTAACATTAGTTCAAGTCACATGAGAGCTTTTTAAAGCAGCATAAAGCTACTGGTGTGCCTACAACTGAATTAAATCTGTAAAGCCTCTGCCTGAGCATAACCCCTTAGGACTAGTTGGAACATGTAGTAAGTAATGCAAACACAATTAATTCAATACACCTCTATGTTCTTTGAGTTTGCGGTTACAAAATGTGGTAAATTCATCAAATTGTTGTTTTACATTTGTTAAATATGCAGTTAATATTTCATTATTTCTGATAAACTGAGAATAAAATGCTTCTAGAGTGGTGTGCGGTAGCCTTTAGAGTTTAAAGCACCAAACAACATCTAAGAATCAAGGGTTTCTTAGTGGACTAGTGGCCTACTAACCTTAACTGTCTAGTGCAGAGCCATCCAGCTCCAGTCATGAAAGTTCAGTGTAATTTTGGTGATTTCCCTGGTCAAACATGCATGATAAATCTCAGCAGGTAGTTACTAGATTCATAAGTTTTCAGCATAAAGATCCCCAAACTGTGCTGAACCCTGGCACTCCCAGAATTGGACATCCTTGGTTCAGTGCCTTGTCTGTGTCTTTACAGCCTCAGTACCTGAATGAGGCTCTCCTCCTGCTGGCCAAAGTGCACTACGTACAGGGTCACTACCGGGACGCCCAGGGCATGTGTGCCCGAGCTGGCATTGAAGAATTCACGCGTGATGAACAGCCCATTTACCATCTGCGCCTGCTGGCAGAGGCCTTCGTCATCAAAGGTACAAATCACTGAGAAATGACTCATGAGTTTGCATTTAGGGCTCAGGTTTTGCTTGCACTGTGGGATGGAATCCTAACACAAAGTTGATTACAAGGTTAATAAAATCCAATTACACATACCTACTCACAGGCTAAAGGCTGCATGTTGTATTTAATTATTTGTACTAGGGCTGCCTCCTTCATCACAGTGCCCATCCAACAAGTTTGTTTAGAGAAACCCTCATCCAAGTTGCCACCGGTTGTATTTCTGATTAAAGAAAACGGAGCACAGTTTAGATGGGATGACACTTGGCAACGCAACCAGTATTCCATCTTGCACTAATTTGGTCCGTAAAATGGCAGAGTTCCCAATCAGCAAAGCACTCCTCCAAACAGTCGGCGGTCTTGCTGCGCCATGACTGGCTAAACTTGGATGACCAGAAGGTTCTGAGTCTTATGTAGGAGTCTGGAGCAACATTTCCATATATGTCCCTGAAACTCCTCAGCTTGGGTTGTTTAAATGCAGTGCAGCAGGTTTCTTTGGAACCCTTCCTTTCCAAAGACTAGTGTCTGCCTCAGGTATTCTCACACTGGTTTCAGAATGGGAAATCAACCGTATACCACCACAGGACATGACATTTGAGATAAGAACATCTCGTGGTGTGACCTTCACAACTTGAAAATAAAATGGATAGCCCTGAGAACAGGAAGGAATAGCTAAAAATGTAGAGATTGGCGTCACTGTCTGTAGGAAAAGGGCTATATATAGCTGTCCCAGAATCTTAGATTTAAAGACAAGCTGGCTTGAATGCTTATCATGAGTCATTTGTAACTGTGCGTGTAGCAACATGATTCCCTTGTTACTTCATGCACACACACACAAATCGTTTAACTTGCAAGTGATTTTAGGAAATGAGCTCCTTCAAAAAAGGAAGTTTTCTGTTCCTCATTAATAACGATGATCATTTTCCAATGTCCTCTTGTGTTCAGTTAATTCAGCTAGGATCTGTCTCTGAGACTGACTTTGACTGAAGTTTGCCGTGCAAAGCCAGTCAGGTCCGTGTGCTCTGAAGCTCGCTAAGCAGCAGAACAGCAGCACACAGTTTCAAACTTATGACCTTACCAAGTAATGACTATAAGCTCTGTGAGCGTGGTGCCATGTATCTGGCTACTGGCTGCTGGAAAACATCAGTCACCGCCACATGATAATGAACACACATCCTCCAAACCATTACTGGAGTACTCTGCTCGTACACTGTCTCTGGCAATGTAAAGAGATGAAAGCAGACCTTCACAGAAGCTTTCTGGCACGCCAGACCGTGGCGTCCACTAACAGTAGGTGCAGCAGATGCCGCACAGCGTGAGTTAACGTTACTCTCGTCTTTCTGTGAAAAGACAGTCCCCGTTGTAGCTCTAGGAGTTCCCAAGCTTTGTGTCTTAAAGGAAAAAGTCAAATTACACATTTCAGTGTATTGTTTGTGTTGAGCCGAAGGCCAAAAAGACAAATCAGTGTTTAGATAAAAAGGTTACCTTGCACTCTATTAGCCTGCAATCAGTGTTAGCCTTAAGATTGTAGTGTGCTTGATTTTCTTTGCTTACTTTTGTTTCTCTTCTCATGGGCTCATTGGCTGACCAGCCAATCAGAAAATTATTAATGCCAACACCAATTCAGCATGCTCAATCAGCAAAAATGGCACAGACAACAAGCGACTAGAGCCAACGGTGCACGACACACCATAAAAACTTTGAGCAACTGTCACCACAGGTGCTTAATAACAGCTTGATGGCAACCAATGGCCAACACTTTGCTTGTGTTGTTTTTTCCTGGATCTCCAGAATGCATGGAGATGGCTTGGTTCTGTTTTGCCCTCATAATATAGATTGTTACTACACTGTTATTTGTTACAGTGATGTTCTTGTCATTGTGTTGCACTATTGTTTATTGTCTATTTTTTTTTAATCTATTGTCTTATTATCTTTTATTCTTTCTTGTTGCACTGAGCATGCAAATGACAAAAGAATTTCCTCGGAATGAGTAAAGTTCTTTCTTATCTGTCTTACCTTAGATACATGTAGTATTCTTTAAATGGTTTCATTACGTATGAGATGCGTTATGTTGATTTTATATTTAGCGTATCTGGTTGGGGTTAAGGGACCTCATCTGTGGACGGTCTTTCTGGTGTTTCTGGTGCTCAGTTGGTATGCAGAGCTGCACAGGCAGTACGGTGGGGAAGTGCAGCTGAATTATCTGTTTGTCTTTGGTCTCTACTGTATTGGCAGTTGTTCCCTTATTTAATTACGGCTGGCGTCTGCTCCCCTCCTCTCTTCCTGCTGCCCAGGAGGTCCACCGCAGATTTATTTGTTTATTAATGACTTCAGCAACTTCCCATGCCAGAGATCTGCTGGAGATCCAGACCCCCTCTCACACAGGGACAGAGGGATGTGGGAAAGTCCTACCAATTGTTGTCTACATGGACACATCTTGTCAGGGTTTCTTATCTTTCACTGTGATCAAGTAGAGTTACACTCTCTTCATCTCTACTTTCATGTTACTTTTCCACTCAGTACATAGCGATGTGATCAGTTGAAGTGCCACATGCATGCAGTTTCAACAGTCTGTGTTTGTTGCTGTATGTGTGTGAATGTGTGTTCTATGTGCTTGTGCAGGTCTGTCTCTGGACCATCAGACCATGTCTGCTGCTTCCCGCGTTCGCCTCTCTGATAGAGAAGAGGAATGTTTATCCTGTTATCTCAGAGCCTGTGATACTGCACTGCTCTACCTGCAAGAGCTAGACAAGGTCTGTGTGTGTTTGTGTGTGTGTGTTTGTGTGTGTGTTTGTGGATGTGTGTATGTGTGTTTTAAACATTTTCTGTGAAC
>JBBPCZ010000156.1:10985085-10996268 GCA_037974445.1 Brycinus macrolepidotus | reverse complement strand
CACCCACACACACACACACACTCACACAATTTGGTTTTTATGCTCTTTCAGGACATGGGGTAGTTAATATGCCCTATAACCATATATATGTATTGTTCCTGTGGTTACAAATCTTATTGCAGGAAAAGAAAACGCAATTAAATTATGTTACTGTAACAATTTCCATCAAGAAATATTTTTATTGTGTTAAAAAATAAGAAAGAAAATGCCTTTGCAAAAAAAAAAAAAAAAGAATGATAAGACCTTAACCATGAACCTATCTTTAACTTCAGTAAGTAAAAAACAGTTTTACCCTTTTAGCTTAAAAAATGAAACATGTAGCTTTTGTAAAGAAAGGCTTACCCATTGTAGGTTGACCCTGTTTTTCTCAGATCTTTCTTCAAAGTCAGGGCATTTTTGTCCTTGAATATGTGTAAACACACACACACACACACACACACACACATACACACGCACACACATTCTCTCTCGCTCCCTCCTGCAGACTTGGCTCCATCCCCTGCTGTTAAATCCATTTCTGTCATATTATTTGTGACTAAGTGTTTACTCGCAGAAAGGATAGGAAGAGGGAGAAATAGAGGATGTAGAAAAAGGAATACAAACAAGGATGTGGAATCTGCGAATTTCTTATTGAGGATTAGTGGGGCAGCAGGATTCTCTCTTACCTGTGAATATAGTGCTGTGTAACTTTATCTCTGACTCTGAAAGGGAAAAGAGACTGAAATGAAAAGAACTGAGAAATATAATTCAGCAAAAGGAAAGAGGATAACAGACAGATATTCACTATTAAGCTGAGCAGGCAGGTCACAGTTCCTCCTTACAAAAATGTAACTGAATATGTATGACAGTATTTTCTATTTTTGTTTAGGAATGTGTCGACACCATGTACCCATAAGTTTGATCATACTTTATTTGAATTACGCTCCATAGCTAATATGCTCGAATTATTTACAAACTACCCGGTAAAACTATAAACAGACTTTGACCAAGGGCCAAATTTTGATGGCTAGATGACAGGATCAGAGCATCTGCATAACGTCATGTCTGGTGGGGTGTTCCTGGTATGCAGTGGTTAGTACCTGCCAAAAGTGGTCCAAGGAATGACAATCAGCAAATTGGCGACAGGGTCATGGGTCCCGTGTGGTCCAGTCCCACCGAAGAGCTACTGTAGCACATTTTGCTGAAAATGGTAATGTTGGCTGTGATAGAAAGGTTGCTTTATTATTTTTTGCTGCCTATAATTGCAGAGAAGTCATGAGTGCCCATGTTTACCCCTGTCTAGCACCAGAAATGCCCATGAGCTTCAGAACTGGACTATGGAGCAATGGGAGAAAGCGGCCTAATCTGAAGAAGCACATTTTTTTACATCATGTGGATGGCCGGGTGCGTGTGCATCAACACCAGGATGTACTATGGGAAGACGGCAAGGCGGTAGAGGCAGTCTGTTTCTCTGGGCAGTGTTCTACTGGGAAACCTTGGGTCCTGACATGCATGTGGATGTTACTTTGATATGAGCCACCTACCTCAACATTGTTGCAGACCAAGTATACCCATGCATGGCAACAATATTCCCTAATGGCAGTGGCCTTTTTCAGCAGCAAAATGATCACTAATCATGCTAGGCGGGCACAAGGTCACCAACTAACTGCATACACTCGTGAGGCGCAGGGTTTATGAGGCAAAGTGAAATCATGAATTTGTCAGCAAGCTCAGGACAAAAGAAAACTGAAAGTGACTGAGACGCCATTATTAATAATAAATGAACGAATTTCCCACCCAAACCACAACAAGGGTGTAAATCTACTCCGCCCAACATAAAAGAATATTTAGAATACGTTTAGTTGAATGGAAGTTAAAGACAAAATGCAAGCATCTGTCGTGGAACATGAAAATAAATGTTGTATTACCTTCATTTTCAGAGTCTCATGTGTCCCCAAAGCAGAGGAGGCAGGCAGGAAGACAGGAGACTAAAAGGAGAGATAGGAACTGGCCCACAATGGCTTAGAGGAACAATAGCTGCTATGTGCCAGATACCTGAGAGTAGGCTACAGTTTTCCATGATACCAGTAGAGCACCTCTCTGTTGCAGACTCACACATGTAACTGGACACACATGCTCAAACACACTCACACACACGTGCATGACGTGCCCTGTCCCCTTCCTGTTTCCCGGGGAGCAGAGCGTTCTGTCCGCAGGACGTGGTGGAAGAAGCCGTCCTCCTGCTGCTCATCGCCGAGTCGATGGTGAGACGTTCTTTCACGCTCCTGTTTCTCTCCCCCTCGTTGCTCACTCTCTACCTCCCTTTTCTCATTATATCCATCTATTCTATATTACAGCTCTATTACACTCTATACAGTACAACCAGATATCCCTGAGTAATACTGTACATTCAAATGGGTGTTAATTATACAGCTGGTATATTCTAGAAGGGAAGGAATGTGTCACAGTTTGCAGTGGGATATTATGTCTGCCGTATCACCTTACTGCAGTGTTTCCCAATCCCTGCCCTGCACATTCAAATGTCTACCCTGCACACCCACAACAACTCACTACGGGTTTATTAATGAGCAGATTAGTTGAATCGGGTGTGCTGAGAGCAATGAAAGTATTTAAATTTGCATGGCAGTGTGCCTCCAGGGCCAGAGTTGGGAAACACTGCATTTCCGTGATTATTAGGACTTTGGTTATCATTCGTGGCATGACGCCACAATCAAAAAAAAAAAGTACTTTTTTAGTTCATGTTCATTAAACATAATTCATTATATCATTTAAAAGACAAAAGATAAAAACTTGTTTTTATACATTTTTATTTGTGATCTTCTCTCATGATATTTGATCGCCTGTGTAATGTTTTCTGATTTTTTTGGCATCATGTCCCCCAGTCATGAGTGAGCAGAAGAACTGATAGTATAGTATTTTTCACCTCCTCCTCCTGTCTTTGGGTGAAGATGCTCAGTTAACACATAGGCCTTCTATTAAGACACTCTTCAGTGTCAAGGCCCAAAGATCAGCTATTCGTGATGTAACTTTTACTTTTATGGGTAAAACATATGAATGCTGACTGTTTTACTGTCGAAAAAGACAGTGTTGAAGACGTAAACAAATGCATTGAATCGCATAGAATTTCACCTTTTATTCGCATTTTATTGTTACTGTGAAGAAACAGCTCAGTAATAAGCCCTTTGCATTCTGAATTCCATTTGGAATGTGTGTGTAATAACGACAGGATCACACGCGTGTCATGATAGAAAACAGAGCTGCGCATAGAAAGCCCCAATTTCACATGGTATGGTTTGCTGTTATGTTTTATTATGCTGGTATGCTCAAATAACATGGACATGCACTTTCTCCAGTTAATGAGGTAATGGGGACATCATTAACGTCTCTGCATGTGTCACCAGTGATGTGGCAGGTAAGATGGGTTTAATAAAAATTCCTGATCAGTGTATCCCTACTTCTTAGTGCATCTACACTAACAAGTAGGGATACACTGACCAGGAATTTTTATTTTTCCGATTTCTTTCCCTGCCAAATGGGCAAAAGACCAGTTGCATGAGTGCACTTACCTGCCTTGTTATTTCCGTCCTAAAATTGCACCATAGATCATCCAAAATAAAAATAATAAATTGGCCAATAGCCAGTTTCTTGATTGGAACAAAAATCAGCCTATTCCAATCCTGGCTGATTTTGATCTTCCCCGATTCCAAGTGTACGTCTCTAATGACAAACCCTTTCTGAGTAGAAGTAGGTATGTTAGAGAAGGAAAAACACCAAAATGTGCAGGATAGAAGTACTCTAGGACCAGCTTTAGGAGCCAGTGTGCTGGCTAAATGTGTCCAGTATGAAAGTGCTATCTGTCACCCCCGCAGGCCAGCGGAGAAGCAGTGATCAGCCGCACGCCTGAGCACCAGGAGGCGCGGGAGGCCAGCATGCAGGAGGCTTCCTCTGTGTATGACCTGCTCAGTATTGGCATGGCCAGGAGGGGGCAGTATGCCATGCTGTCTCAGGTAAGGCCAGTTCAGAGCTCAGGGGAAACCCGCCAATCTAGTGCTATACGTAGGCCTACAGCCATTTGTAAGGAGCTTGCAAATCAGACCCTGTTGAAGTTACTGCTCCTCTACTGCTTTCTCTTTGCTTTTCTTGTGTGTCAGATGCTGCCTGTCTTCTCTTCTGCTCTCATTCCTCCTCCCTCTCCCCCTTTCTCTCAGGCTGTCAGTTGTAGACCAGGTGCATTCCAGCACGCTCAGGTGAATTCAGGAACACTGATAAAGATTTCTGTGAACTCTAACAGAAATCCTTCACCGATAACATCTTGCATTATTTATTACTAACAGTGTGTTAAACGCTTCCTGGAAAGTGCTTAACGTGCACCCGTGGGGAACCCTCTCCTATTAAAATGTCATTAAAGCTTCTATTATGTGTATCATTTGCCACATCAGTTCACATTCACTGCCGAATCCACCAATATCATCAGTATATACCCAGTAATGACAGGCCCAATCAGGAATTTCTGAACCAAGCAGAGCCATGCCGACATTAGGTTGGAACATAGTAGATCACACAGACGTCTTTTAGTTCTGCATGAAAGAGTGAACGGTTCAGTCAGTATATTGATTTCTGTTAAAAGTATTTTTGGTCTGACCTTCAAGAAACACAGACCCTCTGTGTTGGCCATTTGGGAACAGATAGTTCAGCATTTGAAAGCTTTTTTTAATTAGTAAGAAACACAGGTACGTACTGCAATTCTTTTGGCATTTATTTGGTCTTAAAGTTCTACACTTTAGTGTAACGTCATTTAAAAAAATATTTGCTGAATTACAAACAGGCCTGCCAGTTGCAGTGATTTCTGGTTGAGGTTATTAACATAAATATCATGCATACAGACTTACCATTTCATGTCAAACCACTGCTCTGTTTATCATTGCTGTCTGAAAAAAATAACTTTCTCCAAAAAAGGAATATTTTAGGAAAAATGAAAAAAATCAAGATTCAGGTATCAAGATTTATTTTAAGTAATTTTGGACCATTTCTATTGGTATGTTCATCCTGACATTTTCACACAATGTTAACAACTGTTTTCAAACAGCAGCTATTTTCAAATGACATAAAAAGTGATAGACAGTGATGTAATGTCAGCATAATATATTTGTGAGTGATGCTTAATAATGAATATATTTTCATTTAATATTACTTCTCGTAATTATGCAACCTTCATATGTTTTTGTGTGTGAATGTGTGCGCATGTGTGCATGCGCATGTGCCCGTGCATGCCTGTGTGTGTGTGTGTGTGTGTGTGTGTGTGTGTGTGTGTGTGTGTGTGTTGTCAGTGTTTGGAGCGGGCTATGAAGTTCTCCTTTGATGAGTTTCACCTCTGGTACCAGCTGGGTTTGTCTCTAATGGCGAGTGGAAAGGTGAGATATGAAACCTGAACTCAATGCACCTCATTTAACACAGAGAACACAAGCGTGAACATTGGAGATTTTATGCACACACTTTCTGCCACCATTAAAATGAATGACGTTCAGATAAAGAATCGTCACGTCCTCTGTAAAATATAATTCATGGCCCTAAAAAGACTAGTGGCACTTTTTAGAGTCTCATTTACCAGCTACAGTCGAAAAACTGGCAGAAACGTCTGGTATGTTGACCACGTGTTGGCAAGTACACGCTCTTTTGTGTGTGTGTGTGGTTGTGGTTGTGTGGGTGTATGCATGCTTGCGCCTATGATTGTCATGTCCTTTCGTATTCAGAACACAACTGTCCTTAGTAAGAAAAAAATGTAACATATAAACATTTGGAATCGGTTGCTTTTTTAATAATTTCTGGTATTTTATTCAATAATAACGCTACCTAGACATCAGACAGTATTATAATTTTAAGTTTAGAGGGAACATCAAAAAGCTAATATTCTGAAATGATTGGTTTACAGTAATTCTATGATCAGTTTTCTGCATCAAGATTTGACCAACTTTTAAAATACTTTTCACTCTGGCTATTAATGTTATTTTAATTTTACTTGGTCTAATCTAAAATCTTTTCCAATTTGTAGATAAATAGCAATGTAATTGAATCATTTTATACATGTATCTGCAAAAATAATGGTTTTTATTTTCATGAAAACAGCGATTCAAAACCTTTACACTGAATGGGAGTGTATATGCATATAGTGTAAATGAGACATGAACATACATCCTGCATTGGAAAAATATACTGTAATGTTTACAGTCTTTTACTGGCAGCACAGAGACCAGTACACTACTGTAAATTTAGAATAATAGGCTGTCATATTCATTTTCAGCTTGTTACTTTGTTACTTCATTACAGTAAATAGTAGTATAGTATTATAATAAATGACCGTTTTCTTCTGTTGGCAGTAAATGATATTTTACTGCCAGTAAATTACTGTAATTTTACAGACTCTGTGCTGTAGTTTTGCACCCAATCTTCAATGAAAAACAGTAATAAAGTTAATTTAAACATCTGACACTCCACAGTGCTTTGCTTGATACACTATAGTACTGTAAAACAAAATTACATTACCTTGCTGTTCAAAATTAGCTGTAAGTTTACACATTTTTACCGCAGTTTCATGCAGTTAAGACTAAAAAGACAGGAATAACCAAATATCTATCAGTTACATTACGGGATGACCACTTTCCCAATATGCTTTACTGCAACACATTTTTACTTCTTTGACCAGAAGCTGGACCTGCGGTGAATTTTTTTCAACAATCTGCTGTGTAATACATTATTTCAGAATTTCTTACCAGTTCATTTCTTTACAGCATTGTATTATAGAAAACTTGCCTGTGTGTGAGGGAAGGGGTGAAGTTAAGTGACAGTGCAGATCAATGAAGGCCTCTGGAAATAGGCCTCTCTCTGTATATGGCTGTGGCATTAGATCTACTTCTATTTCCAGTGTGGGCGTGTTTCACTGTCACTGTGTCACTATGTCACTGCATATGTCTCTGTGTGTGTACGTGTGTGCTAGTGAATGTGTGTTTATGTTACAGGCTGAGGGGGCAGTATCTGTATTTAAGGAGTGTGCCAGAATGAAACCTCAGGACCCCACGCCACCACTGCTGGCAGCCAAAGTATGCATCAACCAGCTGCACTGGGTAATCCACACACACACGCACACACACACACACACATACACACATAGACACAGATACAAACAGGGAGTAAATCCATGTTCCTGTAATGTTCCTGTAAATCCAAGTCATTTCTTTGTGTCGCTGAATGGCCATTATGTAAACTGCCCCACATAACAATGCCATACAATTTATGCCATTACAGTACAGCACAATATCCATCACAAACTCAAACAGCCACCTACCCAGTGATAGAGGGCTTGACAGTGAGGAGATTAGAGCACATCTGCTGGATGAGCAGAGAGCAGGACTGACATGGGGAGTGCAGGTTATAAGAGGCTTATTCCTTTTAATCACAATAGGCCACTATAGTTGTAGACCTCGACTTTAAGGTCGTGATTTAATGCTTCTTCTCAGGTCACTCACATTCACCACTGGGATTCTTGGGAGCAGTGATACTATTATCAGCCTGAGTTAGAGACTGATGGTTACGAGAGATATGTGACATTACTTTGGGTGTGGTTTGCAGTCTGCATGTTTGAACTGATGCAAGTTGTGAAGCTTGTTAGCCACCGAGTTGTTAATAAGTCGCTGGAAGTGTGTACGGTATGTTTCATTTCATCACTGAACAGGCTGTCATGATATGTATGAGTGTGTGTTTAGGTGTACTTGTTTTCATACATTTCTAATGTTGAAAATGACTTTGTAAAGTGCTTTTTTGTTCCTTTTTCCAAAATTAGTTATTTTTGGAGGTTAAGATTAGGGTCCAGACTCCGAGCTTCAAGAATTCTTACATACTCTACCAATCAACCATGCCGTGGAATCACTTCTAATGGGAATTGTTAATCAATAATAAGTTATACAAGGTAGTTTGAAATGATGAACTAGTCACAAAATGAAAACTGTTGGTTACAGTTTAAAGAACGCTCAGAACAAGAAGTTTAAGATGGCAAAAAGATCTATGTTAGACTAATTAAATGATTGAGCAGTAAATTAAATTAACCTGAATAACCCTGGATAACTTTCGGCTTCGTTCATCGTGGACAACATTTCTCAGTTTTTTTACAGCTTCCCACAAACAGTTTGAAACCTATAGAATATAGCATCATGTCAAACATACAGTCATATGCAAAAGTTTGGGTTCCCTTGGTAAAATTACATTAATGGAAAGAATATACATATACTCTTTATATATAATGGGGACTGTGCAAATAACATTTAACATTTTCCAAATTGTTAAATTAAGCAAATATATAAAAATTATGCTTTAGCATGACCCCAAAAATGCTATATTCATTGTTCTCTCTGTAGAGGGTGTGATAACTTATTTACACTAAATCAGTAAAAACTGTAATTTGACTGATTGTGTTCCAACTTTTGCATAAGACTGCAACAAAATTGATTTTACATCATTCAGAATGGTAGTGCATATGTAGTTAAATATGAGTGGAACATGTGTATGATTTTTAAAAATGTGTGTTTTATAGCTGGAGGATGCTGAAGCTCTTGCTCAAAGTGTGGTTGCTTTGGGAGAAGGAGCTGAAGAGTCTCTTGCCAGGGCTCACTTGGCAGTTGGTCTGTGCTGTAGTCTCCGGGCTTCAGACGGTAGGAGCATCACAGTCTGTGTTTTCAGTACAGTGAATATTATTCATTAACTCTATTCACCCTCAGACATACCTTTAACATCCTCTTCTGTCTTTACGTGTCTTCTCTCTTTACCTGTTGTGTTGCCGCTCTTTGTGTTTACAGCCACGCTGAAAGGCGACCGGGATGAGTTCAACCGAAGAGCTTTACAAGCACTCCAAAAGTAAGTCTAATCACAAAGAGTCTTCTTTCTTTCAGTCTTCACTGCAGTAGCATGTTACGAATGTCAGTTGATTTCTTCTTGTTGCTAGAGCACATGAAGTGGACCCCCAAGACCCTCAGATTGCCCTCTATTTGTCTCTTCAGCTTGCCTTGGTGCGGCAGGTGAGGATACATTCCCTCTCAGTCTCACATGTTTTAATCAGGTTGACATTTTCATCCTCTACGTTCTTCAGTCCTTTCGTTTTGGATACATTAATAGGTCCAAATTGCCTCCATAGTATATGATAATGGTGTCCCTTCATTTAGGACCCAGCAGGCCTAGAAATCCCTTCCACACTCTAATAACTACATATCATCATTGTCCAAAAAAAAAACAAGTATCTTCAAAATGATAGCTTTACAGGAGGAGGCAAAATGCATCCTAATAGAATGTCAGTGCATTTTTATTCTAAGTAATTGTGGAGCATTTCCATCAGTTCATTCATCATAAAAGTTTTGCAGGAAATTGGAAAGGGCAGCTGCTGTGTTCACATGATGCAGACAAATAAAAACTGGGGGAAAAATGGAGATGCATGGTTTTCTTTGGACATCAATGATGTATCACATATTAGTCTGTAGTGGGTGATGAATAATTTATAGTAGTTACTGGACAATAAAAGGAATATTAAGCCTTTAGTTTATAGGAGCGACACTGCTCACATGTTCAGCCTCTCATTCTGCTTTCATAAAATTTCTCATTTGTTTCTTGTAGTCCTGTTCAAGAATGAAAATGGATGCTGTTTGCTGTTTTGATCTCTCTCTCTCTCTCTCTCTCTCTCTCTCTCTCTCTCTCTGCTGGGAAGGTGTCAGCAGCGATGGAGCCTCTGCAGCTGTCTCTGAGTCTGCGCAGTGATGATCTGCACGCCTTGCACCTGCTGGCTCTCTTGCTCAGTGCCCAAAAACACTACCAGCATGCCCTTGAAACACTCAGCGTGGCCCTCAATCAGTATCCCGACAACTTCAAGTATGTGTGTGAGAGTGTACTTTTTTTTGAGGGTGTGTTAATGTCCTGACTTTGTAGGAAAGTTTTTGTTACAAAGCTACATGCTTTAAAATTGAAAGAGCAAAACATTTGTTTTTGGTTACTGAAGTTATTATACATTATATGGGTCATATGTATGACCCCACATTCTGACATTGTATAAAAGAAATGCATGCACATGTAGAACTGGATCCCAGCAAATAAGCACACGTCTGATAATAAACTGTAAGCATTCAAATTATTTCATTTTGAAGTCATTTTGCTAATCGTGACAGTGTTATATTATGATAGTTATTCGGAATGCCTTAGTCCAAAGCACAGAACACAATTGAAGGTGTATAAACAGTTCCAGATTTTGTCATTCAACATTTAGAACAGCAAAACAGGTTTCTGCATTCCTCCAGCATTTCCCTTTAACTACACGGCTAATTAAATGCCTTAACTGATCTTTGTAGTCATGCCGAAGAAACACGTCCTCCTATGTATATCCTTGAGCGATCCATCGGCTCGAGTCCTACACTGCGCATGGGCATGGCCTGTTTGGTAGTGTAATCTCTTGACCCTGCAAGTGTGTGTGTGTCTGGGAGGATAAGTATAACTGCTGTGTGTAGCAGCAGTAGTGGCTGAGCTCAGAGACACCCGCTCTGCCTTATTTAGACAGGCCAATCCTGGCATCCTGGAGTCCTCTCACTGCTGAGCTGGAGATGGTCTGATACACCACCAAGACCGTAGAAACACACCTTTCCAAAAATTGTAACTGCTTGTCCCAAGAATCGTATTTGTTACCATTTAATTCAGTAATGACTTACACAGTTTAAATTGAAATATTACATCCCAAATAGCAAGGAGCATTTTTAGACGCTTTAGTCAGTATTTCAAGTTTTTTGTAAACAAAAGGTTTATAAAA
Source organism: Brycinus macrolepidotus (assembly GCA_037974445.1). Classification (NCBI taxonomy): domain Eukaryota; kingdom Metazoa; phylum Chordata; class Actinopteri; order Characiformes; family Alestidae; genus Brycinus; species Brycinus macrolepidotus. Next base: position 10,985,440 of record JBBPCZ010000156.1, on the reverse strand, counting down.
GTTATTAAATGATAAATAATATCCTATGATAATCTACATCAGCGTTACAGCTATTCAAAAAACAGGATATTCGTTTTTATTATGATTACTTCTTCACGTTTCTCCATCCTTCCTACAGTAAAACAATGAATCTGCTTACTTCTAGCATCATACTGGGATCATTGTAAACACGTATCATGGTAAACCTTTGGTTATTGCATACATTGTTGAAAACAGTGATTCCACACATTTGAACAGGACCGTAGGTTCTCAGAAGCTTTTTCCGCTAAGCTATACCAACAACCTGGTTCTAGTCTAGGGGGATTGCTAGCCTAGTTTAAGGTACAACATCCTGATTTGTGTGTGTGTGTGTGTG
>JBBPCZ010000156.1:10957797-10976853 GCA_037974445.1 Brycinus macrolepidotus | reverse complement strand
CACACACACACACACACACACACACACACACACACACACACACACACACACACACACACACACACACACACTCAACTGTCTCACTGCTGGGGTACATCAAGATTCTGAAGAGGCTGACCTTTTTCTGTTCCAGGCAACCAGCCTCACAAAGACAAGACTTCTTTTTATAAGATAAAAGCATTCCTAGCAGTAATTCATTGCAGTGTCTATGTGACCTGCGGTTGAGAACCTTAAGGTTTTGTTTTCAGGTCGTTTCTAAGAGCACAGGAGAATTTCATTTGCATGGCTGTTCAGAATTGGGCGTAAATGTTAATTTGTTACTTTCCTTTCTTGTATCAAAATTTTGTCCAAACACATGAATCTCTTACATATCACTGTGCATGTTTTAGTAATTAGGCACAAACCCCAATGGTTTCCCAGCGGGTAAAAGCTGCATAACTGTGTATTCACACCTTTTTGCTTGTTACAACACAAGAACGAAGTGAAGAGAAATAAGAAAATAGGTAATTGACAGAAACAATATTTATACTGTTCCACTAAGATACTTTAATTTATTGTTTGGCTATTTGCAATTTGCAAAGTTTGAAAGCTGCTTGCAATCATATTTAACAGTTCATCACTGACAACTGACAGTGGATTAAGTAACGTAGTTTTACGTAAACTATGGGCTTCTGTTTGATTTCTTTAAGCATGTCAAATTATAACGGCTGAAATTTTTGTGTTTTGAATTTTTTAGCCCCTTAAAATTGATCATTTTATATGGTCTCTAGGTACCTGGTTTAGTAGGTGTGTTTGACCAGGGAAATCACCAAACTGTCCTGAACTCTGGCCTTCCTGGACTGGAAGTGGATGTTGCTGGTGTGTGTGAATAAGTGTGTGCTTGTGTGTGCGGATGTGTAATCATGGTCTTGTCTCAGGTTCTCAGAGTGCTCTGTCTCTGGCCGTGTCTCGACTGGAGCAGGCTATGTCTGAGGTGTCTGCCATAAGCTCCACACACAGACAGGGCCCCGCCTACATCTGGACCACCCTGGAGCGCATCTGGCTGCAAGCAGGTAAAGAAAACATGACTGTCATCAATGAACACGAAAACAGAGACCATTCATGAGAGTCTATTACATTCAGAAAACCATTCGCTTAAAAGAATGCCTTAGCACTGAGAATTGTTTTAGCTTTAATGATGTTGACCAATTCATAAACTTCATGATTCTGATCATTCAGTAAAGCGTATCTGTGGTCAGCCTTTTTTAACAGAGAGAGCTTCAGAGAGACCCTGAAGGTCTGCGTGCCCTGAACATGAACCGTATGTTATCTTATGTTATTTATATGCTGCTATGTATGAAGCGCCTTTCCCAGGGCTCTTGCTCAGGGTATTTGTGCCCTCTCACTTCCATTCCCAACATTCCTTCACCAAGGGCTCATTTCCTGCCTGAAATGGGCGATATCCTTGTTTTGCACCAGCGAGAGAAAAGCAAGCAGAAGGCAGTGAGTGGCAGCCTGGCTGATGTAATACTGGGGCAGAGCTCCACGCTGCAGCCATTGCCCAATTCAGCCAGACCACTGCAAATACTGCAAGTGGAAGAATGAAAGCCCTCCACTATTGAGCAATAGCAGGACTCGCATGTAGGCTGTAGTGTTATTTCCCCATTATGTCGATATCTTCCGTGTGAAATTAATTGGGACACTCTGGGAGAACCTGCAGTGACGCAGAATAATCTTCAGTTATTTTGCAATTATGTGTTTGTATGGAATATGAAATACCCGTTTTAACATGATTAAATCTGAAAACTGAAATCTGTTTTAAAATGATGACTTGGTCATGGGTTCTGGTAGACACTTCTCGACTATTTTCCCCCCGAACAGTTCAAAGCTTTAATCTTTATTTTCCCTCAGTGTATTAGCATGCCCAAATTATCCCATCTGTGCTCCTGAAAAACAAACATGCACACACACGCACACACACACACACACACACATACATACACACATAGGCTTTAATGAGGATGTTGTAATATGGTGATGGGCAGCCGTGCGTGCCAGTACAGAGCTGTGTGTATGTGTGTGTGTGTGTGTGTGTGTGTGTGTATGTGTGTGTGTGTGTGTGTGTTTTGTGTTAGCCAGTAAGGAAGGAGTGTGCAGCTGTTTGGGATACCCCTCCCTGCAAACTCGGGCTGCAGCAGCAACCGCACATGGCCTTATTTAGGTGTGGAAATGAATATCCTCCACTGTTTGCATGCATGTGTAAACAAGGACTAAGTAACCAGTGTCACATTTTAAGATGTCCAAACATAATGAACTTAAAACACACATAAAATAAACATTCTGTATTTTAGTTGCGCGTATTACCTTACCTTAAATGCAGCAGCGAAGATGGTTAAAGATAGTGCTAATGATCTCGGAACACACTGCGGATTTTACCTCCATCTCAGAGATACTTAAATTCATTCTGTACATCCATCCAACCATAATCTGAACTGCTTATCCTTAACCAGGGTCATGGGGGGTGCTGGAGCCTATCCCAGCTGTCATAGGGTGAAAGGCAGCCAATTAATTACGGTTTATAGTCATTTGCTGCAATTCTTTATGTGTTAAAGTAATCTGCTGTGACTGCTATCCAAGAATACTAACCACTAATACTGTGTAATCTTAGCAGTGTAAGATTTTAACCGGTTAGTTCATAGGTTTTGTGTTGTTTGTCATAGGCTGCAGCCTTAATATGTCACTGACTCATTCATTTATGCGTGATTTTCATTAACTGCAGATACAGTCCTTTAGAGGATTGCTCCTTTTAAATAAGCTTATTTGTAATTTCCATCTTTTCTTTTGGGCGCTCACTAACCTGCCACTCAGCATCTGCCATGCTTTCAAAATATTCGAGCCGTGGAAAGCCTCTTCCTTTCCACTTTGCGTTGATGCCACAGCATTATATTCAAAAAGTGATAGATTCTAAGCATGTGTGTTGGGTTAGAATAAGCTAAATAATAAGCATTGAGTTCAGTAGGTTCAGATAAGTGTGTATGGATGTAGAGAGAGACACTCACCAGGCGTAATAATATTTGTTGTCTTGTGGGTGTTGACCTGGGCTTCATCATACTTTTACATCAGACTTTTGGCCTTGGCATTATTTCCTCTGAGCTCAGTGGGGCTGTAGTCAAGACTACCTCTGTCTAGTCTGTTGGTTCCTAAACCAGTCCTAGAGTACTCCCTGCCCTGCACATTTAAGTGTTTACACACACACTCTAACTCAAGAACAGCTGGGTAATTAACTGACTAGTTGGATCGGGTGTATTGAGAGCAGGGAAAACACTAAAATGTGCGTGGCAGAAGGTAGCAGGACTAGTTTGGGAACCACTTGTCTAGTCCAAGACTATGACTAGTCTAGACCAGGTTGAGACTAATTCCAAATGAAACCAGGTCAGTGCAGAGACCCAATAAGCAATAGTCTTTACCTGCTTCCAGTTCGAATTTCGTGGTCTTTTTCAATTTCAGGTCATTTAAAATGAGCTAAATCCCTACAGATTTACATTTTTATCTATACAGATTACAGATTATACTTTCATCTTACTGTACTCTTTAAATGAAATTATTTACAGAATTAATTACATGGTAATGTATTGTAGTACATTTATGTTCTGTATCGTCAAGTTCAAGTCTGCACTCCTTTTCCTCCTTGGTTTCGATGTCAGGAATTTACACAAAACGGATCAAAATGCAAAGGAAGGTTTTTCGTCTCAAAGAACAAAACTACCTACAAAATTAACTATTCGTGACAAAATAAAATAATATAATATAACAATAGTGAAAAATATACAAATGCGGTATGAATTGAAAGTTCATAAAAATCCTCGTTGGCTAACTGAAACACGAACAGAGGTGAACATTTGTTATTTAGACTTGGACAAGACCAAGACATAAATTTGGTGAGACAGGTGTCTTACTAAGACCAAAGCAAGTCCAAATACAAATACTACCACACCCGAGACACTAAAAAACACCTTGAGTCCGGACTACTACTAGAGCTAAGAGCCAGCTGGCCCTTCAGGAGCAGCACTGAGTGGGAGGTGGGAATTTTGTGATTACTTTACATAATATAGATTCAAAAACACTCAGAGTGCATGTTGAGTCTATAACTGGGACATATCAGTTGTAAAACTGTAGTCAATGTTGATTGTCATAAAAACAGCTGTGTTTTCACTCTTTGTGTTCATGTGTATAAGTGTCTGTGTCTGTGTATGTGTGTATGTGTGTGTGCGTGTGTGTGTCTGTGTATGTGTGTGTGTGTGTGTGTGTAGGGGAGCTGTTCATGGCAGACGGACGGCTGAAGGAGGCACAGTTTTGTGTTCAGGAGGCAGGAGCGCTCTTCCCCACCTCCCACTCAATGCTGCTCCTGAAGGGCCAGCTGGCTGAGCTCAGAGGCAATGATGCCGAGGCCAAAAGTCTGTATGATGAAGCCCTGGCCATCAACCCCACAGGACAACATATATTAATACACCTCGTAAGTCCCTCTCTGTACACGTATACTCACTCATCTTAGCCCCTAGACTTATTATGCATTTCTTAATCGTATGATTCAGGAAATACTCTCAATTATTCAGTGACTATTATGAAACTAATATGTGAGTTATGTAATTATGTGCATGAAGGATTGAAGCGTGGACCCACATACGGACCCTCATCTCACTTGCGCAAAGACAGCGCACACAGCAGCCAGCTCAGTCGTCAGAATCATACAGCGTCACATTTGCACAAACACAGACTTCGGATCCACTGCCCACACGCACTCAGGTCTTATACTTAAAGCGCAGAACCCAAATTAGATGCTTGATACATAGCATGCCTCTGCCTCTAACTGCATATCTTAGGTCATCTTCACACTACGACAGATTTATGTTGCATAACACAAACGTGAGAGTTTGTGACACGCACTCAGCACCACCAATGGTGTCTTTTAGCACATCTGCAATATGTAGTTTGTAGCGTAAATACATGTGTTTACTCCAGGCTAGGGGAAGACGGGCAGGGTTTTTTCTTTTTTCTATTTGTTTCATTTTCAAAACCTCTTTGTTTGTGCTTATAAATACATACTTTTTACCAAGTCAAAACAACATTATGTTAGTAAATCTGAAGTATATATAATATATATATACGGATATATAATATATGACCTGATAAATAACAACAACGTAAGTGTCTGAATACTTTTTTGATGCTTGCCATATTCTTCACTCTTTTTCCTCACTCCTTTTTTGGGAGGCATGTTTCAGGGGGCGTGCTTCACTGATTTATATCTGCTCACAGCTGGCAAAGGCAGGAGGCCCACTTGAAACGTCAAACACCCAAGATCCGAGGAGCTCAATAGTTATGTTGTCATTTGTTGTCAGATTTGGCTCATGTCAAATGCACTTTCAACTCAAATAATGTTTTTTTGAATGAATTTGAATGTGATATGGCAGTGGATGAGAGTTGAGTCAGTTTTGCCAGTTTCTCTGGAGCTTGTATAGCGGTCCTATGATTTCTAAAATGACTCTGGCATTGACAAAAAACCAGCAGCAACAATGGAGACGTTTCTGATTTAGCTCCTTCACTGCATTAGGTTTTTGGTCAAAGGTTACAGACATTAATTCTGGCTTGTTTGCTAGTGTTTTTTAGACATGGCGGCGGTCTGGCTCATCTTGATTCTATGATAATTGTGTTTGAACAATCCGCAGTATTTCTAGCTCCACCCATATGCCTTGGACTGGCACACTTGGTGCCCCTGCAAGAAAGGTCAGTAAATTCAGCACGGGTAGTAATGAGTTTGATCCTGAGTTTGTAATTGTACTGTGCCATACCGTACTGCCCAGTGGAAAAATGCCATGACACACAAATGTATTTACATGAAGGCAGAAAGATTCTGTCTGAGAAAAAAAAGGTGAATGCAGCCTTAAGTACTTCAACCGTGCTATATGTGCTGCTCACTCTGCTTGGGATGTGTTTCCCTTCTGCCTTCCTGGTGTCACTGGAATCGTCATAGTATGAAGTGAGGATTTAAGTGCCGGGAAAGAGATTATTGGCAACTTCTCTTCTGTAGGACAGTACACTTGCCGTAGCATGAGGAGGCTGCTGTTGCAGCCCACGGGGGTAGGTGAGCTAACATTAGCACTGCCTCCACTCATTCTGACTCCATAATGTCAACGCTTTCATTAGTCAGTGCTGGAGTAAGCGCAGCGAAAGCTGGGCCATTTTCTCCCTATATTTGGCCAATCAGAGCACATTTCCCTGCTATTTCTGGACAACAGACGTACTCTGTCAATCCCCAGAGGTGGTAAAAACCTGAATCGCAGCCAGCTGGCTCTGCTGTATGCGGTACACAATATGTCTTCATTACAAATCAACAGCGGTGTTGAGCTGATAACAGCATGTATGGCCTGTTCAGCTGGACAGTGTTTTCAGGAAATAGCATCATCTGGATCCACTGCGAACTGGCATCAGCTCTCTGCTTTTAGAGTGGGAGAGCTGTTCAACTGTGTCTTGCTTTCAACTGCAAAATGGCATACTTCAGAAATGACTCAACACATCTATTTTGATTGAACATTGCCAACTTTGCCTGAGCCAAAGAATGTTGCTGATGGCTCAGTTACTTAGAGGAGAAGGACACATATTTTGGAGTGCCGAACTACAGGACTTCAGTGTTGTTAATCAAGCATTTTCAAACATGGAGACTATCTCATGGCAAAACTGTAATCTAGATTTTTTTGCAAAATGGGTAACTGAATCTGAGGCCAACTTTATCTTAGAAATGAGTGATAGATTAAAAGAATGGAGATCTGCTTTCTCGGTGATCTGTTTTATGACCAACAGGAGCCAGATGCAGCAGTGCTCTCTCCTTTATTTGAGTGTGGATGAACGTCCATTTTCATCTGCTGATTCACACACACCCACACACACACGCACATGCATACACACATCCACTCATATACATAGATCACATCTAAAGAAACATGGCCATAGCTGAAGAATGAACCCGTTTTGTTTGCCCTTCTTCAAGGATAAAAGTGAAGGCCTTCAACTTGGAATTTGATTCCAATTTCTTGGTTTTCTAATGACACCAAGTAAAAAAAAAAGAAACAGGACTGGAAAATTAAAATATTTATAATTAAAGTGATGAATTACATAACAGTATGTCACAGTTTCATCTGTACATCTAGAACATTGAGCAACTGCATGTTTCATTACAAAAACTGAATAATTAGTCCTGTTTGATCTTATTTAGTGCAGTACAGTATAATGGTAGTTTCTGATAGCAGTTTTAAATCCGACACCGCTGACTCTTTTTTGTTTGCTCCAACTTAACAAATGCCGGAAAAAAAAACAATATTGTGACATATCGTGTATCATGGCATATCGTCCTCCCCGTCTAAAAACTGGATTTAAGGTCAGCAGTCGAAGAACAGTTTGAAACAGTTATATTTCTATATGAAATGTATAGATGGATGTGATGGATGTTTGTGTGTGACGCATTGCTCTGGGTGACCGGTTTGGATGTTTTTGGGATGAGCATAGAGTCAGTTGAGTCAAACTCAGTGAAACTCTCTGCCCTTGTGTCATTTGAGTTTAACCACATTAGATCAGCTGTGCTGCCTCACTGCATCTTAGTGTGACTCAGCACTGGCTCTGTGTCTCTGCCCTGCTGCTCACCATACACACACACACACACACACACACACACACACACACACACACATACTCACACTCACACACACACACACACACACACATACATTTTCTCTCTCTCTCTCTTTCTCTTCCTCTCTCTTTCTCTCTCTCTCTTGCGGGATGGAGTTGGCTGTGAGCTGATTAGATAATGCAAATACATTATTTATAACACTTCACTCCTTCTCAGGCCTTTATGGGATTGCCTAGCAACGAGGGAATTGTATTTCACCACCAAGAGGTCTACTAATGAGGGAAAGACAGAAAGAGATACACGGATTAAGAAGCATATATATATATATATATATATATATGTGTGTGTGTGTGTGTGTGTGTGTGTGTGTGTGTGCGCGTGCGTGCGTGTGTGTGTGAGTTCTTTTATATGCACATTTTTTTTATATGCATGTCTATACATGTTTAAGTACAGTACCATACCAGCTTTTAGGCCAGGCAATGAAATTGTTCATTTACAAATCGCTTGTAAAAAAAACTGTAATTCATCAGCAGAACCTTTATTTGATTCAATGAAGGACTGTTTCGCTAAAGCAGGTATTGATTTGAAAGTAGCTATAAAAATGAGGAGAGGTTTGGAAATGGTTATGCTCACAATCACGCTTACAGTCACATCGATCACATCAATATTTTCATGCGTTTATTGTGATGTTAGTTCCGTCGCTAAGCAAATAAACGTTGACTGCTCAAGTAAACAGGCTTTAATATCTTTTCCTCAAGTCACCTAAGACTGTTTTACAGTACTGTAGGGGTGTGTGGTGGAGTAGATGTGGCTCTGCTCCACTCTGCTGTACTGTAACAGCTGGTGACAGTGGCCCAGGTAACGGCAGCTGATCCACAAATGGATCATATCTGTGTCCAGCAGGATTAGCAGGTTCAGGCGCAGGTCTCCACTGGGCTGTAAACTGCTGCAGACCGAAAAGAGCCTAGGGATCTCTGGGCAGTGCCTCCGCCGTTCACCCTTGCTGTGCGCCAGCGACCCGTTAAACACCGATACACAACACTGCCCCAAAGCTTCCTGCTTCACGTCACCCCCGTTCATGCTCTGTTGATGTTCTCCGTGCCAGTGTTGTCCCATCCAGCTTTTCAAAGACTCAGAGGTCACAGCCTTAACAAGTCAGCGATCTTCACACATATGCTGTCTTCAAAATCTTCTAGTCTCATATCCCCTACATTTGTTCACCACTCTGTCACACAAACATGAAAAACATCATGCCATCAGTCCACTAGTATTACTTACTCATAGCTGCACTTTCTGTGTTACAAATGGAATTAGTAGCATTACTGAGTCAGCAGAGAAAATAAGCTAAAACACACCTGCGCTGCCTTTGCACTGCTGCAAGTTACCTTGCAAAGTCTAAAATATTAATTCTGAAGTCAGGCCTGTTGTTCTAGAGGTTTTTCAGAGTCCATTATACATCTTTACAGATTGACAACCATTTTAGACCCAAAAGAAGCTGGATTGGTTGAATAGCTGAAGAGCAGAGACATAGCTCACAAAGCAGGCTGGAATGACAGTGTAGTGATAGTATAGTGGATAACACTTATTGAATATGGTGGACACTTGGAAAGAGCAGCTTTTTCAGAAGAATCCACTGTGGGAAGGAAACCATTACAAAAGTATTCTTCCATAAATTACATAATTGCACCCGAGAGGGCTCTGATTTCTTAAACGTTCACAGTCCTATAATATTAGATACTTTTAACAATGATGATGGCAAGAACATGTTTTAGTGAGTTCGTTTTACTTTTTGTCGTGTATTAAATGAGCATTTGTACTATTTGTTAACACTAGACAACACTATAGGGTGCCAGTTTTTCAAAGACACTGGATATTTCTGTTTTTTCATTTCCATTTTTCTGAAGGTTTGCCACGGTGAGGATAATGAAACACTCCGTTCTGCCATCGTAGAGTGAATTTGGCTTCCGCTGCTGTGGTAACAACCAAGATTGTAGCTGTCTCTACAGCCATCAGTGCTTAAAGTCTCTATTATTAATCTACCACTTATGTGGTTTATGAGTGTGGGGAAACATTGCCGTCGTGGCTTTGTGTGAGTCAGATCGCTGTCCTCTTTAGAATTACACTTGGATCTTCAAACCACACAGTGCTTTGTGGGTTCCATGTCCACTAATGTGCACTGCCTATTGTGGTGCATAACAGGATTGTGAGAGTGTACTGGATGTCCTCCACTGTGTTATCAGACACCACTACAACATGGCACGCTCCCAACATAGTGCACTTCACAGTGAAAAGGGCAGCTTAGATATAACCTATAATTGTCTCCATTCTTTTTTGTGTGATCAAGTCATGGGTTTCTTGCCATGTGTTTCACAACTGTTTTCTAGGGGTAGAAAAAAATGTGTGCAGTAAAGGGAAACTGCAGGCACCCATTTCACACACCTTTTCTCCACTGAGCACCATGCTTTTCATCCTCTCTTCCCTCTATCTCTCTTCTCTCTTTGTACCAGGAGTCACTCTCTTCTGCCCTCAGCTTTTGAAGTGCCCGCATAATCAGCAGCCATCTGTTGCCGCTGAGAAATAGCAGAGCTCCCTGCGTCTGTGTATGTGTTCTCCCATTCTCTGTCACTTCTACTCCCCCTCCCCCTGCTCTCTCTCTCTCTCTCTCTCTCTCTCTCTCTCTCTCTCTCCACCTCATACCTCTAGTTTAGTTTGTGCATTAGCGAACAGCATGCACAAGTACTTGAGTGTGTGCGCGCATGTGTTTTGACATGAGGGACTGTGTAAGTGTAATTGCAATCTGTGACAGCGAGGCTAAGGGGAGCCAAGTCAACACACACACAAATATATACATATATCCCCTCATACTCACACATTCATATCCAGCCTCCTTCTCTAAGCTATTCAGAAGCCAATTTCATGCTCCATACAGACGACCTGGTTCTGCTGTCCCCCACTGAACGCAAACAGCACAGCATGGCCTCCATTCACTAAAGCAGTACAGAGGGGGAACATGGAAACCAAAAGCAAGCATTTTTAAAATTGCTCGTAAAGCTCAGGGAATCTGATTCTATTTCTGCTGGAAATTGCATATAGACCTGCAAATAAAAATTGACACATTATATAAATGTACACACACACACCACATTAGAGTCTTTGGGACTGACTTCTAGTGCCAGCTCTAGTGACGGGCTGTGAATAATGTGACGAGAGATGACAACACAAGTGAATGACTGACACATCAAAACACTGATACACAACCTGCTCACTCCTGTCTGTCCTTCTGGATGGACTTAATACAGATAAGCTGAACAGTAACCAATCAGACCGTTGTATATGTGGCAGTAACCCATTGTTTCTGAGATTCATTATTATGTTATATTCATTTTAAAGGTTCAAAAACAGTATAAGGCCACTTTGGAGCATAGAACTAGCCTATAGCTCTGCATACACTTTCACTCTGGGCACCTCAAATTGCTTGTGTCTTAGACAAATGGACAGTGTTTGTTTACACACCTTAAAAAGCAGCGAGGGAAGTGATTTGGCTCGCTGTAATGAAAATGCAACATATGAGTAAAACATCTATAAATTCATATCCCACCCTACAACAAGCACATATAGGTCCTTACTATTTAGGCATTATTTTTTCATCCATTTATTTATGTATTTTGGCAGTTTCAGTGAAATAATCCTAAAATCTAGGCATGCTGCAGCACCCTCAGAACCACTTCCCCACTTCCTGTGTCTCTGGGCTTGAATCAGAAGTGCTTCATTCACCTAACATGTTTGGGACAAGAGCTTCTGCTCAGTGCACAGCTGTACTGTGACTGCCCAAAAATAAATCACATACATTTTGTTACTCTAGTTTCTCTGCTAGTCGAGTAATTCTTTAGAAGCAGTTACGATTGGCGACTCATGAGGGATAGTTAAAAGGCCTCCCAAATACACTCATTGTGTTACTGTGAAATAAAGAGAAACACTGAAAGAGTAATTAAGACAGAAAAGGAAAGAGCTAGCCAAAGTAGTCTGCATACCAAGACAACCCTGACTGATCTTAGATCAGTGTGTGTGTGTGTGTGTGTGTGTGTGTGTGTGCATCTGTTTGTTTGTGTAAGTGTTTGTGAGTCACCTTTAGGCTGGTTGAGTTGTGCCATGCTGTGATGTTAAAGTCTTGAGAACCCTATGAAGAAGAGGCATGTCACACTGAGTTGACCTCTGTTGTCTCCCAACACACACACACACACACACACACACATGCATACTCTGTACATGATTTGAATACACATTTTTTTTTTTTTTTAGAAAGAACACACAAATCAAACCAAATCTACTTGCAGCTTTCAATGCTAGTGGTAGGACACAGAGCACTTTAGCCCCTAACTCCTTAAAAAAATGCAGTAATGACAATTTCAAGCTTGAATGTTCCAGGGAGAAAGTGACCCCTTTCTCTCTTTACCTGCTTCTGGTTTTGTGTGTGTGTGTGTGTGTATTCATACACGTGGCAAAGTACCGAGCTATGTATCTGTTGTTCAGGACAAAAATACGCTGCCGTGCTGAGAATTATACACCACACAAATAATACCTGCTCACTGGTGGTCCTGTGGGGGTCTTTACAACTGATGAACAGGGCAAAGGGGGGGTCACAGATGATGCAATGAAACATATATACTACAGCATTGTGAACAGCTTGTGCTACAGTAGTTCTTCTGTGGGATTGGACCAAACATTGCTAGTCTTCGCTCCCCTAGTGCATCACTGAACCTTGGGTACCTAGGAACCTGTTTCAGCGGTTGTCCTTTCTTGGACCACTTTTTGTAGGTACTAACCACTGCATGATGGGAACACCCCACAAGACCTGCCATTTTGGCAGAAGCTCTGACCCAGTCATCTAGACATCACAATTTGGTCTTTTGTCAAAGTCACTCAGATCCTTATTTTACCTTCTTCCAGCACATCACCTTCAAGAACTGACTGTTCACTTATTGCCTAATATATCCCACCCCTTGACAGGTGCCATAGTAAAAAGATAATCAATGGTATTCACTTCACCTGTCAGTGGTTTTAGTGTTGTGACTGAACTGGTATATATTTCTTTTTCCACTCTCTTTCTCTACATGACTCAAAAGCCAATTTCATGCTCCATACAGACGACCTGGTTCTGTGGTCCCTCACTTAATCCAAACAGCACAGCACAGCCTGAAAATTGCATGTAAATCTCAATCTGATTCGGGTTCTGCTTGAAATTGCATGGAATAGATCTGCAATTGAAAACTGACATGTTAGATTAATGCACACACTCACACCACACACATTCTTTGGAATACACTCTTTCATTCGCCCACGAAATGCATAGCAGTACTGTGATTAGCAAAATATGACTGACATTGAGGGGTTCAGCCAAACACTGCTGGACCTAAATGTGAAAAACCAAAACAAGCATTTAGATCTCTAGGATCTCTCTCTCTCTCTCTCTCTCTCTCTCTCTCTCTCTCTGCGCAGGGTAAGCTGTTGGTGCGAACAGGCCGGGTTGGTCTGGGGGAGAAGGTTTTGCGGGATGCTGTGCAGGCTCACAGCGTGTCCCATGAGGCATGGAGCGGCCTTGGTGAGGCGCTGCAGAGCCGGGGGAGCACTCAGGCACCCGACTGCTTCCTGACTGCACTGGAGCTGGAGGCCAGCTGCCCCATCAGACCCTTCACGATCCTCCCCAGAGAGCTCTGAGAACATAACCCGAAGGACACGCACATACACACATTCACGCGCATGCACTGACACATATATTCATACATGCGCAAACATGCACATTTCATGAATGACATATTTTGTCCCCGTTCTCTGTGTCCCCATTTTCTGATAGTTGTATGCCTCTGCTGTTGTTTTGTATAAGACACCATTTCAGAATTACTGCTGTTAACATTTTGTTGTCCATGTTTCTTGTGTTATTAATGAGTTACAATACAATTTGCAAATATCCACATCTCTGTTAAATGCATGTCCTTTGATTTATCTGTTTCCCTCATGCCAGCACATATATTTGTCATATTTATACGACTCAAAATTACACAAATAGCCTCTCTGTGAGGACACGAACACCGAGCACTGTTATAAAAAATGATGTATGCATACCAAAGAGGACCCGGAGCTGTGCTGTATCACTGAAGCCTGCTGGACACCCAGGCTCACCTAAAACATATAAACACTCTGCTGCACTAATTTATGTCCATCTCATGGATGAACATTCTGATTACTTTATTATTATTATAAAGTACTGTATTATTTTTATTCAAAAATCATTCCTTTTCATAAAGAGTGATTCCAAAAGCCTCTATCATTGTGTGTGTTTGTGTGTGTGTCTAATACGCTCTCATTTGTACCACGCCATTATCCACAGCTCTGTAACGCGAGTGCCACGGCTGTAGCTCAGTGAGATCTTATGTAATGTTTCCAGTGCTGCTGTGAAACTGGAAGCCCAGTTTTTCTTTCTTCGAGGCTGATGTGGTTGCCTAGCAGCCTGGGCCTATGTTTGAGTTACAGGGGAGACTGGGAGGGAGCTTCAGTGTTTGGGCCTTCCAGCACGAGGACCTATTTGAAAACCACTCACTTGCCATGGGCTCTTTTCTGGCTGTACTCTTTTCTGTTTGATGCAGAGGCTCGGGCTGTTAATAAGAGAGGGGGATGCGCAGCAGACGATGGAGTTTGGTTATGTAAGCGCTGTTAAGTGGGTTCCTTAAAGCAGAATGGATTCTGTCCGCTCAAACCTAAGAGCATGATGCGGAAAGCGAAAAGAAACGGCCTTTTTGGTTGCCTGAAGAGCAGTAGGTTCATCACCTAGTGGGTGTTCTGTGCTTGCAACTAGAATTTTCTCTCAAGAGAAAATTCTAGAGAGCAGCTCAAGCCTGTGTTTCATCTCTTCATGCTGTTCACTTGATGGAGGCTTGTTCCCTGTCATTCAGGGGGACAAACTGTACCTTCTCCTCTGTCGTCACTCAATTTTCCCTCACCTTCCTTACAACTTTCTCGCTCTCTTGGCCTCTTTGTGTGCGTGTTAATAGTTTTGAGGCGCAGTGGGCGGGCAGTAAGGGGAGATGAATGGGCTGAATAGTCGTGGCGGGGCTGGGTGATGTATAGGGCCACATGGGGAGGTCATGACAGCGGCTGGTAAAAGGAGACAGATAAATGAATGGCGTGGCCTGCCTCTCTGACATCCACTGATGAAGGGTGCTAGGCAGCGCTATTCATCGACTCCACAGCCTGAATAATTAGGCAGGCCGGCAGATCCCTGCATCTCTCTGCTTTCCCCCTCCTCACCGAAAACACAGTGATGGAAGGAGGGAGTGAGAGAAAGAACAATTAGAGGGATGAGATGGATGAATGGAAGAGAGATATGGGAGGATTTAGAATGGAATGCTATTGATGCGAAGGTGTGTCCTTCAGGTGTCTCTTCCTTTATCACTTAATTGCAGATGCAATGCTTGCACAAGTAACCCACAAAAAGGAATTTTGCAGGACATCCATTTGTCTGCCTGTGTTTGTTCACTTTGTACAGAACAGTTGTAAAAATCTTTACAAACATGCATTTCCATGTTCTCCTTGCTTAAAATTATTGAGCAGGATACAAATTTCTCCCAAATGGTGTCAATCAGTGAAGACGTTAGCTTACAACTAATGGAAGCTTATAACCACCAGATAGCATCATGCAATCTTCATGATTAAATCACCACAAACCTGCCTGAAAAAAAAAACAGAAACAAATCATGATTGAAACAGGCTGCTTCTACAGTGCATCATACAGTGTCAGATAACATACTTTGAAACAAGTGTGTGATTTCGGACGTCAAACATGTTTTGGCTGACTGACTGCATTTGTGGCGACTACAAAATTGTGTGAATTGTGTAGATGTTTTGCAAAGTTTTCCTTAAATATTATTGTAAAAATAAATACAAATTGTAAAATAGTACAACAGATGTTATGATCACATCTAAGGCTGAGTGTGCATGTACTGCACAAGGCATTCCTTTTTTGGTGCTATGTAGAACCACTCCAAAGAAGGTTCTTTAAAAAACAATTTACAGCAAAGAAAGCAAATTATGCATTATGCATCTTTGGGTGTTCATGGTTCTCTGAAGAACCATTTCCCTCACTTAACAACCTTCTCTTTTAGGGTAAAGGTGTGCTAATCTTACCTGATGTCCCAGTCCTCTCAACCATAGTCTACACCTGTGTGTGTGTGTGTATAAGCTGCTCCTCTGGTTACCAGCAGACAGCATGGTGGCCCGTAGTTCCACTGGCTGGGAGGCCAGACTTCGGGAAGGTCAGATGTCCAGACTGGGTTACAGCTCTGACAGAAGGCAGCTCCACCACCTGATTGATGTGTTTGGTTTTTGATGAGGAGGGGGGGGGGGGGGCAAAGAAAACTGGGCAGATGTTCTAATCTTCAATCAGTTTATTCTTCACCTCGCAGAGAAGTAAAGATGGAAAGGAACTCTTTGACTTCACCTGACAGATAATACCCTATCTTCTAAATTATGACAATATTATGTCCCATGTTTTATCATTATCTGGATAATGGATAATGTTACATATGTCTGCCTCTTCTGCAACCTTGATAGCCATGTATAACTTTATATCACAGCAGTCCTGCCTTGATATGAGATCGTTTATCTGAACCATTTCCCTTATTGGAGTGGAGACAAACAAGCTAATCATGTGCAAAGTTGCCCTCTTCATATTTCACAAACACAAACAATGGGATCGCTCTCGAATGTGCTCCATCGAACCCTCAAGCCTCTTCAAAGTTGCATGAGTCATTTAACAGAGCTCTGCCGTAGGACTAACGCACCTGTCAATGGCCAAGTCAAATGATCCGAGACCACATGCTGCTTTTGTTTTGCTTGATGTGTGATCTGGACATGACCCTGGCTCAAACGACTCGTGAGCTCCCACAAGTCCTCGGGATGTCCCCCAGCCAGGTACTAGGGTTTCACTGATTGGCAATCTATTTTTAGGAAGAAACTAGAATGGAAATTACCGACGTTCTAGCTGTGCATGAATGATTCATTCGTCTTATGCAGGTGAATGTTAATTTCATACTGACAGAACAGTCAAGGTTAGGTGGGGACATGATGGCTGTTGGCTGACACAAATCTTAGTATCCAGCCATATGCATAATAAGTCTTACTGAATGCTTTTTCAAGCAGAATGGCCATATCTGTGATGTCTCTTGTTTGTGCTGATGCCAGATGCTTTTCAGAAACCAAAGAAGACTTAATCCGCTCATAAAAATCTGGCTTCTGCTACTTAAAACTCCATTCCCTCATAGACAATTTCTCTGTTTGAATTATAGCACTCTACTGCAATAAATTATAGGGCTGTATTTAGATTTCAGCACATGTTTACTTCATACTGTATACTGCATGTGGACTTTTTTTCCGACAGGGTTCTGGGAGGATGGCCTTGGGTGCATCTACAGTCATTTGTTTGGATGTAGAGTTGAAGCAGGGTCAGATTGGTGTGATCTGATGAGTGTGCTTGTGCATCACAAATTTTAAGGCGAGTGGCGCTCTGACGCGCTCAAAGAGAAAACTGGTGGTGTTAGATCATAAGGTCCTTATTTGAGGCCTGAGGGCACAAGAGGATTAGTGGTGTCGTGACCCAGGGACATGCAACAGCTCTGATTTTAAAACAAAAATGTGATTTTGTCCTTTCCTACTTTTGCCCATCAAACCTATGATGTGTTTACATTAATTTTTCCATTTTGTCTAAAGAGAACAGACACATTCACCCTCCCTTTTTTTAATGCAGACCTAAAAAACAGAATGTTTCCATATTGTTTCACATAAAAGGAAGGAATGAGCAAGTCCATCACTTTAAAATGGTACACACTGTCAGTTGCTTTTGATGGGTCAACATTATAGTAATAATTGATAAATAATATTCACAAATATTATTAATTGGAATTACAGCTAATACAGGCTTACTCATGAAGACATTCCATTTCAAAGATGTAATCAGGAGGAATATAGAGCGCAGTAGCAGTGGCTTCACCTAAACATATATCATAACAAAGCACTAAAATGGCTGTGTCTGTAGTGCTCCCAACTCTTACTGCAATTCAGTGTTTTAGGGATTAAGTGAAAAACTCTATAGTACTACAGCCAGGTGTGGTTTGTTTATTCAACATCAGCTGTGTTTCACAGACAGCCTAGCCAGCATGAATGTGTTTGTGGAAGTCAGCAGAAGCACAGCCCACAGAATCCTGTGGAAACCTGGCTTCCATGTGTTTGTGGCACATTCAAATACAAGCTGTTTTAGTGGAGCAAAGACTAACGCTTATTGGACAACAGGCTGTTAGCCACATCGTTTTGGGTCGCTCCCGAATGCTAGGCTTCACTGAGTGTCTATGAGGCTATCAGGAGTGCCTTTTGCATATGAAAATCACCTCAGCATTTATCGGGCTGTAAGCTTTTACAAATGTAATTTTTGTCCCGTTTGAAAGCTCAGTTTCTGTAGGGGATGGATCTTGAAACAAACTCTCAATACCCACCCTGTAACATGCATGGCTGACATTGCCTTGAATATAAAACAGTCTGCTGTTGACTACATGCTCAGCAGTGCAGAGGATTCATGCAGAAACAAGCAAAAAACTGCAGGTTTTTATGGTCTTCTTCCATCATCAAATGGAAAATATTCTGAATAATTAAAAGTACATGCAGAGTTTAGTCATTTTCTTTTATTTGCTAAGTTCCCTACTACCAACCCTAAAGCATTCAGTAGGTTATATAAGTAATATAGAAGCCACAGCTCTGTTTTAAAGTAGTAGGTTTATTTTAGAAAATAGATGCACTAGTTGGTTGCATATTAATGACTAGTAGTAAACTAATAATCTGAGAGAAAGAAAAAACAGTCTTTGAAGCATCCAGAATGATGGAGCGCCGATAAATTAAGGGTGACGTTATAAAAAGGCGGTCAAATCTCAAGACAGATCATCAGATAATGATTCTAAATGTATCATTTAGAATCAGTAATTTGGATTACTCATCAGGAAAGGTTTATTAATTCATTGTTTTACTGTTCTCAAATAAAATGTATCTATCAATATCTTTTAGTGTTTGTAATATTTAACTTTTATATACAGATATTAAGTAAATGATAATATGGCAAGTTCCAAACTTTTGAATGGACGTTTATGAAAATTATGTTTTTTTTGCTATTAGATTAGCACTAGCCGCCACTGGAGTGTAAAAAAAGTAGGGCTGTAAAGCGATTAATTAAAATTAACTAGTTAATCGCAAATCTGGAAAAAATTAATTGCGATTAATCGCGATTCTAAGTCAACCCAATATATAATATATAATAAACACACTAAGTCATCAATTTTACAAAGAAGGCTTTAGTAACT